>CM059341.1:5755566-5945819 GCA_030340685.1 Protosalanx chinensis | reverse complement strand
CGGCTCGGACCTTGTGAACTGCACACACGCACACACACACACACACACGCACACACACACACACCCCCCTTGACCGCGCACGGTCACCAGGTTCTTCCATCTTCTCGCGCAAAAGTCAGGCCGCGGTGCTCGCCTGCACGTTTGATTGGGTCCTGACTGCCGTGGCGAACGTGCCGCTGGATGGCGTGGCGCATGCAGAACGCCTAAGCACCCGCCACGCGGCAATGAAATCCCCCCCCCTCGATGATTCTGTTCAGTGATTAAGACGGACAAACAGGAGGCTGCTCTTAGCCGGGGGGGGGGGGGCCTCCGCGCATGTGCGTGTTCACGGGCCCATGTGCGTGTTCACGGGCCCCACCCCCCTCCTCCTCCGCGATGGCTCCCCCGATACGCCGGCAAATCAAACGCTAATGGGGATGGTAATGAAAATCGCTAATTGTTGTGATTCCGAGCGTCCGGGTGACGGGAGCCCTGATCCTGAGGTGTGCGGCGGCGTTTATTCCGCTCCGTCTACACGTCCGCCGCGCCCCTGTTCGGGGGGGGGGGGGGTTGGTTGAAAACTTGCGGAGGCAGGAGGCTAGCCACCGAGTACGACTGCCCGAGTGCTGTCGCAACATTGAAGTGACATTGCAGCCTTTCGTCAATCCCCTTTAACACTCCCCAGGTGGAACGAAGAGACTTAAATATAGTCTTCCACCTCACTGGCTGGGGGCGATATCAACTTCCTCTGAAAGAACCCTGACCTGCACCTGTCTCTCAAACGCTGAGGCAGGAAGACAGCCTCAGAGGCCTGTAAAGCTGAGGAAAGCCTGGAGCTCTCCTTATCTGCCTGCCTGTGAGCCTCTGTGTGGTTTTGGGCAGTGATTAGCGCAAAGGGGTCCCACGTGGGTCAGACTTTGCCAGAGGAGATCAGTGGGAGAGATTTGGAGCAGAGGGCACAGTGTGTGAGTGACAGAAAAGCTGGGATGGATGAAGGAGAGAAGAGCCTCTTATACATTCGACTGCAGTACGTACCATAGAATCAAGGAGCTGTTTTACATGACCTGTGTGTTAAATCAACATTAAGTACTGAGGTTGTGAGAGAGGGAAAAAAAACTGTGCCAATACCAAGGACAGCTTATTCTTGCACTCTGTAACAAGTAGCCTGACCACATGTAACCTCACCTCTCAATTCCTTTGTTTCTCTCTCCTTTCTTTATCTCACTGTTAAGACTGAGCCAGGGCCCTAATCAGTGAGAGTTTCAGGTACGCTGTTGTTCGCTGCCCAGACAAGACCGTTTTTGAACCTCTCGCTCTCCGAGCGCTGAAAATTTGTCGTAAAATGTTGTCAGCAACAACAAAAAAATCGAATTATATTTCATTTAGATCCCTTATTATTTGGGACCAAAGAGGTTTTGGCCAGGAACCCCTGTGAGTGACTTCCTGTGTGGCTTAGCCTCAACATGAGGATGACTGTAGTCAGGGCGTCAGCCAGCAAATTGACATCGGCTTAGCAGCTCGTTCCAATTGTTTGGGAAAGGGGGACCTTTTCAAGTCCCAGGCTCGCTGACAGACAAGGTTCATTCACAATCGGAAATTGCAAATCCGGCACCCACCAAGAATCCAATCTTCTAAATAAAGGCTGCTTAACCCACTTAAAAAGGCTTGTTCGAAATGTAATAGAAATATGATTTAAGGAGCAATTTGCTACATTGCTCGGCATTCATTTCCATTTTTTTTGCCGTGGCTTTCGTCTTGACTTTATAGTGCTAATTATGCCAATTACTGTGCCATTTACTTTAAAAGGAGCCCTGAGCACTCTCCTGTTCCCCCAGACTTATTCAACCCCTCACCACAGAAGAACGGAAAAAAAACTGCCATTTGCTTCTTAATGAAGGAAGTTGTTCCATTTCATTGAGTCCGGCCCCACCCTCCCCTTAAGTCCTAATGACTCTGATTCTGAGACAATTCATTTCTGGGAAAGAGAAAAAGAGAGAATTAGGGAGGGGGGCGGGGTTGGTGTAAAAGTCTGGAGTGAGAGAGAGAGAGATGAAGAAAAGAGTGAATACCGTAGAGGAAGAGAATGCGAGGGACGCATATTCTGACTGAAACACAGAGATGGAGAGAGAGAGAGAGAGAGAGAGATGGGGAGGGTGGTGGATCGAGGGAGGACCGGTTATGCATATGTTTGATAGAGATAAGTGACGTGTCATCTTGTGGTCTTTAATGAGATCTTCCAACAGTGAAGATGCTGGCAAGGCTCTGCTGCAGTGCCCGCTGGGGGAAATGGCCGTTGAGGGGGGGGGGAGCTGGGGGGAGAGAGGGGGGGGGGGAGCACTTCATCAACTCTAATTGCCGCCTTGTACACACTGATCCCCATTGGTCTGCACTCCTCTGCAGTCATCCAGGATCCCGCTCGCTCTACCTGCTCCCTCCCTCCCATCTCTCTGTTGCTCTGCTTCCCTCATTTTTCTCCCTTTATGTCTTTGTTTTTTTTTACCTCCCTCGAATCCTTTTCCTTGGTTTTGCTTTCTGTTGCTCTCTCTCTCTCTTTCTTTCTTTCTCTCTCTCCCTCTCGCTCGCTTTCATTTCTCTTCCCCTCTCAATTGTCCCTGGCGAGTGGTAAAGAAAAGAAAGCGCGGCACATAATTTTGGGGGGACAATGCAAGGCAGAACAATGAGTCTGTAGTTAGTCTTTTTGGATTCAGCCTTGATTAATCAGGGTAAAAACAATAACTTCCTTATTGGCTGAGGGTCTCCAGAGGTTCGCACGGAGGTTCGGCGCGGTGGACGTTTTTTCGCCGACGTTGTACTTTTTCTTTCCCCGAGCCAAAGTTCCAGATTCAAAATGGAAACTTCCGGCACGCTTTCATCTTCCGAAGCTTTGTTCCCTTCTGCATGAAAGTATCAAAGTCAAGGTCGCTTCGGTGAGGATGTCAAAGTGAAGAGTCGAGCGCGACTGTCATGCTTCTGCTGGGGTCGAGAAGCGGGATGATACGGTGCCATGAAATCAAGCGTTCGGTTCCCTTAAGACTGCTCGTTCATTCTCGCCCGTCTCTTCCGACGCAGTCAAACGCTACGTGCATGCCAATGTCTTTGCCCGCGCAGGACACCACTTGACAGGCCGTCCCAAGCAGCAAGATCACGGCCCGGACCTCAGCCGTGGTTACTAAACAACCAACAACACCAGGGTGACTCCCAGACAGACCAGCTCAAAGGAGGATGTTCAGCCAGGCACACGGTGACATGGACCCCCAGAGGAGGGTGCTGGGCACGCTGGCAGGCTCAGGGCAGGAACACTGGCTCCGATGGCCAGAACCATCACAGGAGGTGTACGATGGAGGCTGATCTGTGGGCAAGAAACAAGGGTGGCATGCTGGCAGACCAGTCGAGCCTCTGTTCCGAATTTGGCAATGCAGGATTTAACACTTGAGAGGGATGGAGAGCAGATTGAAGAAGGGGTTGTTGACAAACAACAGACCAAAGTGTTTGCCAGCCCATACAATCAGGGTAAGGCTACCCTTGCTACACTGTCATTCTAACAACGTTAAACACTTTGCCACTTGGCCTAGACTTCTGTGGAAGAAATTAGATTTCCTGTGTACTTATATTAATCACTACTTAACACACCTTCTATGAAGACTGTTGTAACGTCATTACCGCCTGACTTTCACTATCTACGTTTGCATTCTTGTGCCCTATAAAAGAATGCTCTCTTGCCTTCGCCATGATTGAGACCTAAGCCTTGTACTGTCTTCATTTTGTTGCCAGAGGTCTGGTCATTTCTCTCCCAATCTGCAGGTTGTTAAATACTTATTTAATCCAGAACTCAACTGAACTGTCACTCCGTTTATGAAGAGATGGACAAAACACTTTCTTCAACACTTCTTAAGGAAGGAGTAATTCACAGCAAGCAAATGAAAATTATTATTATGATTATTTGTAGTAGTATGCCAGGTTTGTTTTGAGAATTAATTGTGAAGTTTGGCATTGAATTTTGATGTTTCAACGACCAAATAACACTAGAGATACGACTGTTTTAACCTGTGTTCTGCTCCTCTCTCTCACCAACCGTCTCTGGAATAGGGGATCTCTCACTAAATTGCTGCTCCCAAGGTTTCTGGGAGTTTTTCCTTGTCTTCCTTGAGGGTTTAGGTTGGTTGAGTGGCGGTTCTATGGGTATATGTGAAGCCCTTTGTGGTATTGCTTGTAAAAAAGGATATGCAAATAACCAGAGGGAATTTAAGTCAGCGAAAGGATACATCAAGCACCTAGACAATATGACTACATGCAGTGAAACCAAATTCACAGACCGGCGGAGTTAGTATGTTGTTGGACGGCTATCTTCACAGCAGACAGGTGGGTTAAGGCTAACCTTGGCACTTCACGCCTCCACTTCATAGAGCAGGAGAGCGAGAGAGGAGGAGGAGGAGAGAGATCTGAGCACCACCATCCAGAGACCAGCCACAGATTATCACCAGATGAGGCCCTTGAGCGACGCTCATAAATATGTAAAGCCTCGGCGTTCGAAACGCACAGAAACACACACGGTTGCATTCTTCCTCGACTTCAAAAGGACGAAATCAGTCACTTAGAAAACGGGGAAGTCGATATTTCCAAACGTGGCGGCATTTTCCGAATTCAAGTTTTTCTTGGACATTTTGACCAGGCGCAACAACTATGAAAGCAGGGTCCGTGGTCAAGATCTTACTGTCTAACCAAGTTCTTTCAATGAAGCTAGTTCAATCCCCTTCCTTGAATCCTCTCACAGCGAACATCCACCAAGTAGAACTGACCGTGTTCTCAACAACAGTCTGCAGCCAGTGTGGAAGTGAAAGGGTGCGAGGATCGTTCGCCACCTCTGTTAACCAGCTGGGCTGCGTTCACCAGCCCCACTAAGATGGGCAGGTTTACTGCACGCTCTCCTCCCTTCGATTGACCTGTGTCTGTATGATCCAGTGTGTTATCCCTGCGTTGAAATGGTCTTGGGCTTGGGCTCACCCAGGTGTTAAATCTTCACAGTAAATGCGAGGTTAAACGAGGGAGAGGGGAGGGAGTCCAGCTCGTACATGGCTAGAGTTGTCGATACGGACAGGGTCACACGCAGGTGACCAACATCACAGGTAGCAGAAGATACAGCTGTATTGAGGCAGCTCAAACAAACTCCAGATCCGATTAATAATCCGTTAATAAGTTATATCAGAGTTAGTCATGGACCAAAAAAAACACATGCCTTTTTATTGACCTCAAAGGGAAGCGACGACACAGAGAATGGGAAGGTTAATGTCCTATGAACCCCAGGTAGTCGAGAGACGTTTACAGGAGTTAATTGACTTCCAGGGGTTGAAAGGTACATAATTATCAATTGTACGACATGTCTTTATGACAACCCTTGACCTCCAATTACATCCGCGCATATCCGAAGTGAGGTTAATTTAGCCCTCAGATCAGTTTAGCCCAATCGCTTACTGCTCCCGAGGGTGATAATCACATGCTTGAGGGGAAGCAAATGTATTTCCTTTTGAGTTTGCGCTGATCACCAAGCGTAGTTTCTCGCCGCACGCTCTGTATTCATTGATTGCATTCATCACTATCGCAAAGCACGACCGTTAATGAAACCAAACGAAATGCGCACTTGAAAGCATCATTAGTTATGATTGAAATGAACGCAAAACAATTATTCCATCCGCTCTGGACTGGGGTGAAGGTTCTGGTTCTCTCGTGACTTAAAACCTGACCATCCTCGGATTGACTACCTCCTATTTCAGAAACGCATAAGATTCACCTCCGGAAAGACATTCCTGGGCGTCAGATTTGGCCTAACGTTCTTGCGGTCCTGACAGAGTGAACTTCCTGTCTCTTTTCATTAAGCCCGACACCCGAAACTGGATTAGACAGTTTGTAGCTATGGGGCCAGTTTGGACTTTAAGCTGGTAAATGAGATTGAAAAAGCTTAGCATCAATTTAAGCTTAGATGTAAGCTGCCCATGCTGCTAAAGTCCTTTTTAGGTGGAAACACTTGGAGTGTTACACATCTGAAGTACACAAAAGAGGCATTCGGTTGGCTTGCATTACCATTTCATTTCGAGCAGCGATTTATCGTTAATAAATATTATAAATCACCCCCCCACACACACTTTCACACACACACAGGAGTTCTTATACAGATGTGAAGGGAGAGAATCTTCTAGAATGAGTTCCCTGGTGACAACGGAAGGCTCTGGTAAGACTGCGAGGTTAAGGGAAGCGTGTTGTTGGTTTGTTGCATGAAAGGGTTCAGGGAAAGGCTGCGCAGAAGCGATGGCGTTGCCGCACGTGGCGGCAAACAAGGCGAGCACGTTTTTTTTGGGGGGTGGGGGGAGAGACGCATCACTCCAAAGTCAATTTCTGCTGAACAAACAACAGTGAGTCTTTGAAGGGAGAAGCAGCGGGAGGGAGAGACACCAATCCTTTTTCTACCGCTAACCCTGAAGCTGGCAGGTAGGACTAAACAATGACAACGTGTCCTTGAGTTATAAATATATAATACTCCTTAGGTGGCGCCCGGGAGACAGCAGATTCTGATTGGCTCCCGTCATAAATCATTCATAACTGCTAACCATCAATAATTAACATTCCACGCCAGCCTGAATCCTTTATGTAAATAATGTCAACCCGCGGAAGGTTACTATTGTAGACCTGCGCAGGCAGCAGTTTGTGAACTTTTGATTGTGGGGGGTGTTGGGGGAGGGGGGGAGGGTTGCCTCGTTCGTTTTCCTAACCCCCTTTTTTCTCTCTCCTTCCTGTTTCCCCGCTCTGATGTTTAATTTAGAGCGCGTCGTAGAACGTGACGGCTTGATGAGCGCTAAATAATGAAGTGAGAAAGATGCGATGAACGCTGCCATGTGCTCCGCTTTGCGGCGTTTCATTTTTCATTCGCGGCCGGTAAATTTTTTTCCCCCTTCTTCGTTGGTTCCAGCTTTGTGTTCATCTCCGTGTATGATGAATCTGGCTAAGGTTCATAATGACATAAGCACAATAGCCCTAGTTCTAAGCTATGGGACAATTTGGTACCGAGAAGCCGTACTCAGCAGAAACCTGAAGAATTAGCTCTAATGTCCAAAGCAAGATTATATTCTCCACACACTTGGTGTTCGTTTTGGCCCGGAGAGCTGCGAAGTGTTAAGCACGGTGGATCAGGACATGTTGATAACGCGTCGTCTTCACAAAAAAAAAGTTCACAGCACGCATTCATGACTGTCTCTTATTGAAATCCGTTTTTTACATATTTTTTTTAAAGTGTCGTCATGGATCTTTTCAAGAGAACTGGCACTCGACCCATCGAGGTGCTTCCGGCGCCCCTGAAACGTTAACCTAAGGGTCTCCCTGTCTTGAGCACGTGTGGTGCGTTCCTCTGGTTCCCCTCACCTACCATGGAAGCTGCCCTCTTATACAACAACTGTTTAGTAGCTGCTGTAACGAGAGGGAAAACTCGTTCCCGGGGGCTCGTCTCCCTCCTCCGTCTGCGAAGACGCTATCGCCGTGATTCATGTTTCATGTTTACTGTTGTTTGTCTTCGGAAGCTGACTTTATCTCCTGTTCCATCTCCTCCCGTGCCTTCCACCCGACACCGCGCCTCGGCTGATGGACAGGGCCGGTACTCTAGTGTCCTATAAAGCACCTCAGCAGGCGATAATACGAGCACAAGCCCAGACGAGGACTGCAGACTGGCACTTTTGTCATGGTAATGCGGGCGCGTATGACGCTTTGCAAATAGGATTTACTGTAGAGGCCCCTGTGAAATAAAATTGCGGTCTCATAAAATGTACTTTTAAAGAAATTGTGCGAGAGGCCGGCCGGCAGTAAATTAAACTCCCCTTCCCTGGATTAGATGAAGGGGGAGGAGGGGGGTGGGGGTGGGGGGAGGGAGGGGGCAGATCAGGATGCCGAGGAGGTGTAGGCGGTTCTGGGACTGTGACAGTAAGCGGATGGACATCGAGGTAACAAATCCACACCTATCCATCTCAGGTTTGAATCAATTTCATTCTTCTTTTTTTTTCTTAAATTTTCTTCACTTTAGGCAATTGATAGGCTACCATAATTCGTAATCCGAGTTGGAAACCTGTCTAGGATTGGCTGATGTAGTTCAAACTCATCAAACACAATGTGTCTGAGCAGGGTTTGTTGTTGATGCGATGATGTTGTGTGCATGCCTGTCCGAGTGTGGATGTGACAGTGTTTAAGGACTTCATTACCCCCCCCCCCCATGTCATGCGGTGGTTTAGTTTGGCCACACTGTACCAGACACACTCCATGTTCAGTTGATTTTGAGCTGGAATCTCTCCCACACCTGTCACAGTTTCAGGGCAATTCTTGGGAGATTTTCCACCCTTCTGGCGTGCTTTTGGCCTCCCATTAAGAGACATTTAGAAGCTGAGCTGTGTTCCATATTATAGACCATTTAGAGTCCATGAAGTCTTCACACCCCTACCAACGCACAGCCCAAGGCTCCCTTCCTCTGCCCCTCTAACAGCTTCCCTTGATCAGCCCTCCAAAGCCTTAAGAGTTTATTTGCTGGTGCTAGGCTGGGGGCTTGTGGGCCCCATGAGGGAGGTTATGGCAGCGGTTTAGAGCCTGGATGAGGTACAGTTGAATTTTTGGGGGAGTGCAGAGTCTGTGGGCCCATAAATTCCCTTAACTTGCTTTGTAAAGTGCCCTCAACCTTCACCAAGTAACTCCATCCCAATTCCTCTGAGATCCAACTTACCAAAGACTATTTCTTTTTAGTTTTTTTTTTTATGTACCTCTGAATAAGCAACCCCTCAAGACTCCTTAATGCTGAACATTAATTTTCCTTTGAGAAATAATGTTCTTTAGGAAAATTGTTAGACACCAACTATTACAATAGGTCGGAAAATTTTTAAGCGGTTGTATTCTCAGACAACTGAAGTCGTTAAAAGGTTTTAAGAGACTCATCGTTGCCATTACATCGATCTTCACAAATTGCACATTTTCAGCTTCAGGGCAAAAGACACGCGATAATAAAAAGAAGCCTGGACTGACTACACACAAATCCTCCAACTCAAACTTTGATTTCTCCACGTTCCCACCTTCCCCTTTATTGTCACTTGTGCTCTACATGTGACAACAGGGATAAGGCTGAGCTGTGGTCCTCGGGTCCGTGTGTGTCTGCAGCTATCGCCGTGATGAAGGTGAAGAAGGAGGCTGAGGGGGGCGACACGACGAGCACCTTGACAGGTGACAGGTTCGGCTACATCGTTTGAAATGAAGGACTCGGTGTAGACAGGATGAGACAGGGACGGTCGTGGGAAACAGTCATGTAGGGGGTCGATGAACATCAGACTAACTACGAAAAAGCATGTAGCTGCTACGTAGCCTGCTCATACCTTATCTCAGTACAAAAGACTTGAAGCAGTTTTCCAGAGGTCGAAGTTGAACTCAGAGGGGGGCAAAATGTCCACTATTTGCCATCTCTTTCTCTCGTTGCCTCTTACATTTAGTCATTTTAGCCAACGCTTTAATCCAGCGCGATTTACAGCAACGTCTTCCTTTCCCCAACTTCCCCCGCCCACCATCCCTTTCTTCCCACCAACTTCTTGTTCCTCCTCATTTTGCCATCCCTTTCCTTTTCACTTCCAGTTTAACTTCCGTGTCACTATCAAGCCTCTCTCATGCTTTCCCCCCCCCTCCTTCCCTCCCTCCCTCCCTCCCTCCCTCGCCTGGTATTTCATGCACCATTTCTCTGTTTAATTGCAACAGGGTGAAGATCCCACATCTTCCTCTGCAGCTCTCTGCTCCCCTGTCTGCTCCAGCCTGACACAGCTCAGCTCACCTCGCATCCGAAGGGCAGAGTAGAGGAGCCTGGGATAGGCTTTCAGTCTACAGACCACCATTCCAGAGGCTGGTTTTTAGCCGGACTCAAAATGTCTTAGTTAAACGACACCGTGGCCTTGGAGTGAGCGGATTTGGATTGATTCACCTTTGGCTTTTTTTGGTTCTTAGCTTGTGAATTGGGTTTGAGAAAACTCATTTGCTACAACCAGACTTTGTACCCCAGCACGAAGGGGGGGGGGGGGGGGGGGGGGGGGGGGGGTGGGGGGGGGAATGGCGGGAGTTGGGTTTGCTTAAGTGCCTTGCTCCAGCTGTGACACTCTTTTGTTCCTTTAATGTCCGTACGGCTGTGACAAAAGACAAAGTGCTGCTTTAAAAAAATAAAACGGTATTCATGAAGACGTAGGGAAATTCACGAGTCCTTAAGGGTTTAATGTCTGGAATTCTATGTAAGACACTCTCCTCAATCGTTTAACATCCTGCTTAAGAGCATAATTATCTTTGTTCTTCGATTTCTATTATTGTTGCGTTGGCATTAAAGCTAGGCGTTTCCATAGCGATGCCATTCAGTCGCCATGATCACGCTGTAGGAGAGACTGCAGGGGAATGATAACACTCAAAGATGGCCTATCCTGCGTAAAAATACAATACGACACTAGACATGTTTATTAGAAGTTTTAGCATCTAAACTACTCTGGAGAAGTCTGTCAACCTTTTATTACGGGATGAGGATTTCCATTCTCGTCCAAGGTAAAGGTAAAATATTTTTGGGAGGGATTTAATAGTATTTAAAAAAAATTATACCACCATTCGATTAATGAAATCCCATTTCTCTATAGCTTGGCAGCAGTGATACTATGAGCGCAGCGAGCACATGCTGAGAGGACAACAGACACTGCAGTAGTGAAGGATGCCATTCGACCTATAAACCGTTTCAGATAAATGTTTGCGGTTCAGATCCGTCCCTCGTGTATCGCTCGAGTAATGGAAGTGCAACAGGTCTCTCTGAAATGATTTCCTTGTCATCAACACGTACTCACACGAGAACATCGACGACACGTTCGTTCCATTGGTCCCCTTTCCGTATCTACGAAAACACACGCACAAGGCACGACTCTCAAACACGCACACGCACACGCAATCCACAGAGATACCCTGAGTAATTATCGGCTGTTAATGATGGCTGTGCATCAGCAGAGCTTCAACCATGTATTACAAGGGCCTGTGAGACTGCTTATCGCACACCACACCACTTGACGGGCTTAATCCAACCCTATTAACCGTCAGAAAAGTGAGTGCGCTCGATGTAATGGGCGTGCACAGAAACCCTCTTCTGAACGAAACTTGAGTTTGTTTATTTGTTTATGAACTTGAAGTTCTTGACTTAGCCTACGCTCCGTCTAAACAAAGAGAGTTCCACGTTGTACCGTGTGTGGGGTTTGAGTGTGTGCAAATGCCAAAAAAACCTGAATACTATGCTTGTCTTCATATTCTAGTTCATTCTCTTGAAGCACTACAGTATATCTTTTTTACTTTAAACGACTGGACTAAAACACCAAATCTGCGGCCCTTTGCCATGTGTCACTGGTGATCCATCGTTAAAATGGAAGGACCAGCCCTCCCTCTAAGACCCTCGAGGAGTCACCCCACCCCTTACCCAGCGCATGCTTTTATACATTCATCTCTTCCCTACATCCTGACCTCTGTCACCATCCAGCATAGAGGGTTTCCTGTCCAGGGGGAGGGAAGGTCGATAATGGCCACTAACCACCCAGTGAAGATGTGTCATCCTTCTCATAATGAGCTGTCGCTTGTTTTTCCCGTAGCGTCACCCTGCAGGGGGCCACCGGAACGAGCGGTTGTGGAGGGTAACGACCGGGAAAAAAGGGGCCACGAAAGTGGACCGTCGTCTGTCAGTCATATTTAAAGCAGCAGGTGGCCGTGGCATTAGCTAGGCGAAGCTAGTCGTGTTAGCGCCGGGGATGTAAAGGTCCCGGTACTTCATCCCTCCCTTTTCTTATCACGCGCTCATAAAAAAATACAAAATAAAATGCACCTTGACCCTAAACCAGCACCAGCCAGCATTAATACTGCATTTCTCAGTGCACTTGTAATGCCTGGGTAGGAAGGGAGAGGAGGAGAAAGGACGAGGAGGTGGCACCCGGCCCCGTCAGATCTGAGCAATGGATGTTTGAACAATGGCCGACCTGGCGCTGCAGGACCACCTCAGGTGGAGACGGGGAGCTCCGAGTACATTTTTAAAGAGGAGCCCAGGCTGTGATTTATGTCTCAGCCATCCATTAGGTGTGCCTGGGAGCTGGGTAATGGAGTTGTGTTTAACCCCGGCTGCATGCTGAAACTTTAGGAAGGCCTGGGGACATGCTATTTGTCATTAGCTCTATCCCTTGGTCAAGCTAATCTTAGGCTTTGTTTGATCTACTGTCATGTAGCTTCACAGAAGGCTATCAATAAATGTTGGCTGCCCACCTCTCCTATGTGTCAGGGTCTTGATACTGGCAGTGACATAAAATGGGGCTTTGGAAACTTAAATTATTACATTTAACAAATTGTTACGTTTCCTGTTGGACTACACTAGTGAAACGTGATGAAATGTTTGTTTGTAAAGTACAAGGCACCTGAGCTGTCCTAGTCTGGAGGCTCATGGACTACATGTGCTGCTGTGTAAAAAGTGGTCTGATATGAATCGATTCGATTGGTTGATATTGCATTCTTGATTCTTGGTTGAAAAAATGACAAGAACATTTAGTTTGAGTTTGGAAGGTTCAAATGTAAACATGCTCTGTTTTATCTCTTATCTGGCAGCATAGCTTCACTTAAATAAAATTATTTGAGGGAGAAATGTGATGTATAGCAAAAAACTTACTACTGTGATTTTTGCACCACTGTTTACACTACTGTGTATATACATCCACCCCCACCCCCCCCACCCCCGTACTATATATACTCATTCCACTTTGTTATTTGTACTTCCATGTTATTTGTATAATTTGTATTATGTGTATCATTTGTATTATTTGTTATTTGTAGTGTATTTTACATTGTATTCATGTTTTAGGGTTATGCCACATATATGTTCTACGTTCGCTCATTTCTGCCACAGTGAATTCTATGTTTGTTAATCTTGCATAGCAAATAAACCCCATTCTGATTCTGATATCAACTGAGTTTCGTGCACACGGATAATATGGTCCCTGTTTTAGTCCAAGCAAGGAGTCACTGGTCAGAGCAATACAGCAAGTAAACATATAGTGACAGCAAAGGCCGAAAAACCCTATCACCCTGAACCACAGGAGACCGAGGGAGAAAGAGAGTTGGCAACAGCTCTGTGCAGGAGTTGTCATTCCCACAATTATAAGATCAATCCCTTGCAGGATCGTGCCATGAACTCCGGAGACAAGTTGTGTAGTAGGCGCTTACTCAGCAGCATTAGACTCCACACTCAGCACATAGCCCTCCCATGTCCTGGCAAGGTAATACATTTTTATTACTCGTGTCAGGGGCATTTAAGGGGAACCCACTATGCAAATGATGAATTCTTCCTCCGGGTTTATATTCTTGCTGACAGTTTGGAGAAAAGTTGAACGTCATGACACTGATTTCTCCTATCGGGCCCATTCTTGTGAGCTATTTTGTTCCGCTAGATTTGTACCTTCCAATATGAAACTGTGAAAGTAGTCAGTAATAATAGCTTGCTCACTTTTCTGACTTGGATACTCAAAATGTGAAAGTTATTCATGATATAATAAAATTCCCCCTAAATAATCCAATATTCTCACTTGTACATACTTCACAGTATTATTGACCAAGCCTTGGGCAAGTTATGTTAGCATGTGAAACCTGTGGGTTGTCAGGAAATGTAATCACAACTGCGTGACCCAGTAGCTCCAATAAAGCACCAGAAGCAGAACACCATCACTTTCAAACACACTGTTTGACACTGTCAAACACACTTTCAAACACACAAACACACTGGCTCTGTGGTTAAGGCAATGGGCTTGTGATTGCAAGGTGGCAACTTAGATTCCCGGCTGATGTTGTGTCCTTGGGCAAGACACTTCATCCTACTTGGATAAGACTGGATAAGACTACATGTAAAAGCCCTCTGCAATAGATGGCGGTAGGAAGAAGTATAGGAAAAAGAAAAGAGGATTCGAAGAACTAAATCTAGGGGGCTACGCTGAGGTGCCAGGCAGGCAAAGTGGCAGTTTAATGGTAAACAAGATCTCCCCACAGGGTGGCAAACTGGACTGTGTTTTTGTCTGGCCTTTTATATGTCAGAGGACTGAGAGACAGATTAGAGACAAACTTCATGGCCACTGAAATATGGCCTTGTTATAGCAAGGATTTATTTAATACAACAACGACTAACATTCCCCATCTAACCAACCATTCTGGCTCATTAACCGGAACAATAAATCAAATGTTTTGTTGTTTGTCAACACTTTCCAATCATTTTACTGTATGCAGTATTTTTTAAGTATCTCCTAAAAATCCAAGACACGTTCCAATCGATATTGTGTTGATATACAGCGTTGAACGTTTTTTGTTGTATTTTTTTTATACTTCTTTGTCGTTCAAAGCAGCAAGACAACGAGCAAGCCCAGCTCGTTAATCACAGTTTACCCTGAAGGGAAAGCACATTCAGCCACATTCATTTCCCCCTGCACAGTGGCTGAGGGTGTGATTAATTTACTAACAAGAAGCAGGTTAAAAAGCACCAAATGGAGTCGTGAAAACAAACAAATACGTTGAACTTTCGAGAAGTTCACAAGATGCATTGTTTTTTTCGGTGAAATGTGAAAAATTTGAGATTTTTTATTCCCGTGAATTTTTTGCTGATTTATTTTATTTTTTATAGTCAATCGAAAGATAAGTCTGTAAGGATAACAAACACCTTCCCCCCAGCACCCATTGTGACCCCCCCCCCAAAAGACTAACGCATATCCTGTATTACACCTTGCATTTAAAAACCAGGTTTCGTTAATAATGTGAGTTTGTGTTTGAAGGAGCGGTTCATTAGCATGAATGAGCGTGTGATTTCCCAATGCTTTGATGTGACTTCACACAGCACAGCTGAATTGGGATAGTTAATGAAGCTCTGAAAACGACCGGAGAGTTCAATGAATGGCAGAGCTTCCTTTGACATTAAAAGTTAACAAGAGACCCTAAGTCCCTTTGATACGACGGAGCCCAAGTTCGAAAGCTTTTGATATTTAGTTGAACAAACTCAGTCACTGTGTGTTACAAAATGGTTCGCTGTGCAAAGACGCCCAACGTTGACCGGCATTAAGTTGGTGAAAAAAAACAACCACGACAACATTTACTAGATCTTAGGTCCTTAAAACTTGATATGGGACTTAACTGTCCTTTCTACTAGTCCGCTGCATCATTTTCCAGATCAACTGGTGAAACTCCCAAATAAAAACACAGAAAATTCTATCAACCACGTGTACTTTATCACAATCATTTATCACAAATAAACACTTTTCTAACAAGAATAATAAAACACCTTCGATACACCTCGGTTATGCTTTTCTACTCTCATTGCGTTTCTCATTTTTAGCAGCTTTTCACTATACGCCCAATCCAGGCCTTATAAGCAATGGCGCAGGCACCTGGATTGATGGCGCTATGTTAATTAGCTGCCTGTTGAGTACAGGCTTCTTCCCAAGGAGAAAAAGAGCCTAATTAATTTCCAGGTTCAAGCTTTGATGTGTGTAATTGCTCTAAGCTTTCCGAACTTCATTAGTTTGAGCGACTTCCTCAAAGGACGGCGAGCGGGGGTCCCTACGGTTGCCGTGGCGAGGCTCTACCTGCATATTTATAGCCGCGTTATTATTAGACGCGCTGAACAGGTTTGTGGCTTGTTCAGACTCTCCAACCCCGATCTGTGGACTCTTTCCCAGGTCAGCGGTTCAGTTCAGTTCACTTCAGTTTAACCCTCCTGTTATGTTCGTTTGTCAGGAACAGCAATAATGTTCCCGGGTCAATTTGACCCGGTGCATGTTTAAATATGTTAAAAAAATCAGAAACCCCCAAAATCCTAAAAAGCAGTGTGAATATTTAATTACTAACTCCATTACTAACTATTCTATCAATATTTAGTGCAATGGTGTTTCTTACCTCTAACAATTAATGGTTCAATGAGGATAATTCCCTCGTTTCTCATTAAATTTTTATTTGTATTTTTGCATGTAAAAAAGAAATATATGTTTCACCACTTGAATGCCACCAGCCTTTCATCCACTGTGATAATAAGGCCTGGGTTATAGAATAGTGGAAGTTGCTCTACCCACTTGTCCCACACAGTCCTAATAGCTGCCAGTTTGTCTCTGTCCCTTCTACTAGCCCTTGTCTCTCGATTATCAAATCGGATCACTCTGGAGAAAATGTGAAGACATTGTGGCTCGAAAATATAGCCCTGCCTGTCTTTGCATCCCACAGACTGGCTGTCGATTCATCCTTCGACTTATAGACCCCAGCAAGGATGAGGAGCCCCAAATATGCATCTAAATGTGTTTTGTCTAGCTCCTTCCAATTTTCCCCAAAAACACGCCTCCCTTCCAGATAAGTCATTTCCAGAATGACTGAATCTGAATATTGAATACTGAATCTGGCATGACCAGCTCAAAAACTGACTTGATATCAGTCACACAAGTCCCTGCCATCCTTGTGGGCCCTGGCACTGTCTTCATTATATTGTCTGCAGACAGTTTGGCCTGATGTGTATCTGGGGATGACATGAATGTCTTGCTTGGAGGAATAGGGATAGCAATTCCCTCATCTGGTTCAAAACCAGAATCATTAGAATCAAAATTTAGCTCAAGATAGTCTTCATCTTCAGACAAATCCTGTCCTGTCCACTGTCATGATCAATAATGACTTCCAGAGCCTCCTGGACTGTCATCCTTTTGCTTCTGCTGGTCATTTTGTAAAGGTTTGACTGACAGAGTGTAATGTTGGTAGGACTCACATGCAAATAATCTTTTATGTTTTGCCCCTCCCCTGTGTGCACTGAGTGTGTGTGCGCTCTGTGTGTGTGTGTGTGTGGGTGGGTGGAGTTTTCCCGCGAGAACACCTGCACCATTGTGTGTGTGTGTGCTGTGTGTGCATTGAGTGTGTGCGTGTATATGTGTGTATATGTGTGTATATGTGTGTGTATATGTGTGTGTGTGTGTGTGTGTGTGTGTGTGAGTGAGTGAGTGAGTGAGTGAGTGATTGGAATGAAATATGTCTCACAGTTGCAAAGAAAAAAATCTTAAAAAATGTCATTTCTGACACCCTTTTACCTCCAGTTTGACTGCCGGGTCAAATTGACCCGAACAGTATCTATGTGATATAAACATGCAGGGGGTGGTTGCAAATATGTGACATGAACCATTTTCATATTACATGTTGATTACACTAATTAAGGCAAGCAGAAGAAGTTTCATACTGAAAAAATACTTTAAACTATTTTTCCTAGATATTCAAACTTTAAAACGGGTCAATTTGACCCGGAACATAACAGGAGGGTTAAGTTTATTGTCCCCCAAGGAGGAAACTTGTCTTGCAGCAGGTAAAAACATACAGATAGCACAACAGTTAAAAGGCACATACACATCCATATAACACAGACTAGTTAAAAACACTGCTACACTAAAACTCATCTAAAACTTGCAAGAATTGTGCAAATTTAGTAACCTGATTGCACTTGGTACAAAGGAGTTCTTTGTCCTATCGGTGAACACACACAGCATTTTCTCCTTGTTACGGTTGCTTCCCCTATCCCTCTGACCAAGTCCTGTCCATTACACAGGAGATGGCAGACTGAATAGGTGGTGCATTAAATACAAAAGTGAACCGTGTACAGGAAATAGGTAGACTAACAATGGTGATGTTCTCTGGAAAGCTGATCAGGAAAAAACAAACTATATGAAATAACAAGGCTAATAGGAACATGTGATTGTCTTGGAAAATAACATGTTGTGTGTCTGTTGTGGGGCGTTGCATGATGTCTTGTTGTTGCGCTTTGTATGACGCAGTCAACACAAGGTACGAGCCAATCAGAATGTCCTATCATATACGCCGGAGAGCCGAGATGCCTGAAGTCAATTTAAAGTTTCAACAAAGTCTTGACTGGAATTTTGAGTTAAGTACTGAAGTTTTAGAAACAGACACAGACCAACCCTAAAGTTGTATCGATCTGACCTTCAGGTAATGGGGACCCACATGGAAGTGGGATTCTCAATAACAGTTTAGGAAAAAAACTATATTGATTTCCTAGCTCCCCAATAAAAACAATATCTCAGGGTTACTTGGAACCCCAAGGAAGCTGCCAGTGACAATGTTGGAACCCACTTTGTCTTTAATACTGGAAAAAAAATAACATTAATGCACTCAAGGTTGAACTATAGTTGGGGACATCCATCTAAAAACCAAACAGTATATTCATACCATTACACTAATGTAAGGATATAAGCAGGGATACCAGAAAGAGGGGGGGTGGAAAAGGGTAAGATGACGGGAGAGGGATGGGCAGAGTGAGTGATAGAGAAAGAGAGAGAGAGATACTAGCACTCCGAGAGATTGATTAAGGCTTCATATTGAGGGCTGAAGCATTTGACATCACCCTGTTTGAGAGGAATGTGTCTATTAAAACTAATGATTCAGTCGCCCAGTTCCAGCAATCTGAACCCAATTGACATTTAGTAGATGAACATGCCAGCGGGCACACAAGGATGCGTTGGCCTGCCCCCCCCCCCCCCCCCCCCCTCCCCTCTGGCCGAGATGGGACGATCCTACTGACATCTTATTACTTGGAACGATTCATATCGACAATGACAAACTTTTTAGGGTGAGTCTTCCTTTGGATTCTTGAGGAAGATTAATAAGGAAGAAGACAGTTTGTTGAACCAAACTGACAGGCTCCAATAATGTTCAGTCCACCTGTGTTGTGTGTCCCACTAATGCATTTCCTGTCACTAATTTTGAAGGTAATCATGGCGGAGGTGGGACTGTACTGGTACTTCTAGCTGACTATTTAATGGGCTGTTTCCTCGATGACCTTACTGCATCCTCAATTGAAACTGTCACACTTAACACAAGCCCAATACCTCATAAAACGTCCATCAGCTGTCCATGTAATGTGGAACATACTGTGGTGTACAATCTAAGGCGGAAAATGGCCAGATTGTGTGTTAGCACCAAGGGAAAGGAGCTACGAATAGAGAAACAAATATAGAGCCCTGCTTTTGGTGGGTTCAGCTGGGACGGTGGGAATTCTGCTCATTATCGAGTTCTCGAAGAAGTGCACAGAGCCCTTAAGTCTCTCCCTCTCTCTCTCTCTCCCTCTCTCTCTCTCTCTTTCTCTCAGGTCCAAGTAGATGCTGACTCCTGTAAATACCTGTTTTTCTCTCTCTCTCGCTCTCTCTCTCTCTTCCAGGTTTTTTGAGGACGGTTGACCTCTTCTGTATACGTGCATGACCGTCCGTGCTGCTGCCGTGCCGAGGGAGGAATAATTGGATTCCTGCTTTGTGTTTCCACATTGGTATTATCATCATTTTATAATGAAATGTGTTTTTTAAAGGGACAAGACACTGGGGATTTTAGTTGCAGTTGTTGTTTTTGTAGACATTCAGCAAAGATAGCCCCGCCGAGCTTTCCACTTATTTACATGGGATAATAAGGCAGGACATTTGGCTGAGCTTCACATTGAATCAGGAATACACTGTACACACACACACAGAGAACTACACACCTCTACAATCCCCCAATGAGCTTGTGGGTGCGAAGGAACGGCTGTATAATCGACACCGCTTTCTTCTAAGTTAGGATCACTTTGTATTCGGATGAGCGTGTGTCTGCCCATCCCTTCAACACCTCCACGAAGACCCCGCCCCGTCTCATCTCCAAAGACGCCCAACAATGCGAGTTTAAGTCGTTAAAAAGTCAAAGTCCCTTCAGCGGAAAAGATCACTTTTAATTTGGCTCAGACAGCCAAAGTGATAAAAGCCCAGCTACTGATGATCCATAATTCAGACTCATTAAGACACATTAAAGTCACGGCCCAGATCTTGATTCCTGCTGACAAGCACTGACAGGAAAGTCTTCATCAGCAACCAACAAGGGTTTCAGTCTCAGAACAGGGCCAAAGGGGCCTGGCGTGATAGAAGCAGGACTCAGTGAAAATATAATCACTATCATCACCTGTGAAAACACCCCCTCACCGCAGGGACCCCAAACAGAACTCTGCATCAACGTGCCCAAACATCTGGAGACAACAGGAAGTTGCAGGTGTGGCAGGCGTCTGCAAAAAAACGCTAACTTCTGTCTCTGGTGCGCCGAAGCGCTCCCGTTCCGTAATTGGGGTTCAATTACGAATACGGTCGTCAAACGAGAAAGTGTGACCGAATTGCCAGCAGCGTGATTCATCCAATATTCATATGTTTTCCCGAGACAAAGCCTCTGTTTTATCGCATCACGCCTTGTCGGACCACCTCCTGCAAACCGTATTTAAATGTGAAAACACAGGCAACAGTCATTAATTAAAGAGCTAGACCAAAGTATTCTCACTGGGCTGCATCAGGGCCGATCCGCCCCAATGAACCATCTCCCTGTGCCCTTGGCTTTTCCAGCGGGGGAGGGACAGCGTGAGAGGGGAGTGGTGGTGGTGGGGGGGAATCTACATATTGCTCTTGTTCCTGTCAACCTATGGGGTATATTGAAGCAGCATTGTCATACATTTGCATCATAATCACCTACGTCCATGCATTAACCAAATAAATAAAATCCATGAGCAGACAAGCGTAAATAGTGTCCTCTCGGTTTGATTTGGTTGTGTGATTTGCATGTCCTTTCACCACTCGTGTCACTAACAGTCTGTCTATTTACTCATTTTAGTTTGTGCAGTTTTAATGCATTCTTGTTTCCACATATTACCATTTATTCATGGATTCAGCACACTTGGTAGGTGTGCATATATTAATTTGTGTGTGTGTGTGTGTGTGTGTGTGTAAGCTGTGCGAACATATTGTTCCCTGAAGAAAGATGTTAGAGACGGTGGAAAAGATTCGCAACTAAAACTGCTTGAAGGTTGAACAAACCGATCTTGACAAGTCCTCGAGACAGCATGAGCACAGACACCCAGGGCATGTTCAGAGTTTTCACGTGGAATCAAAGTTCGGACTGGATAACTGACGATGTAGCCGACATTTCCAACTGACAAACATAAACTTTACTGAATGTTTCGGAGATGATGTTTTACTATCGTCCTCTCACGTTAAACAAGAAAGAAGAAAAATTGAAAGGTACAATAGGTGTTTTCAAACAAGTTTTGTCCCCTAAACATGTAGCGTAAGCTAATGAGGCCCTGTTTCAGCAACGGTGACATGTTAGTTCCAGTGAAACAGCAATTTCATATTGTGTTTGTTGGGCTAGTGATCAGAAGGTTACATGTTGGATTCCTGGCTGTGGCTAAAAGACGTTGCATCCTAGGGCAAGGCACTTCACCCTACTTGGCTCAGGGGGAATGTCCCTGTACTTGCTGTAAGTCGCTTTCGATGAGAGCGTCTGCTAAACAGCTCTGTTTTGACATTAAGTATTCCAAACACAGTACCTTGTTTGTCTCCACCTCGCAATATTACCAGATAATTGTCGGACAAATTTGACACAGCCTTCCATTTTGCCAGGCATTAGGACGAGGTGATAATTAACATGCTACACTCACAACTCCCACAATTGGTTTTTACAATTGGCTCAGTGCAAGGTCTCCCCAACAGCACTTATGTCATTAATATAACAAAACCATTTTCAAAGGACTACATGTGTTGGAGGAGGTTTTCGCTCATCCGCGGTCTCGACTCTGGAGAAACCAAATAAAGACCCTGGCAATTAGAGTTGCTAAGAGAGGGATGTAGGCCAGAGAGGATGGGAGAGAGAGAGGGAGAGAGGAAGAAAGAGAGAGAAAGTGAGAGAGAGAGGAAGGAATGGGTTGATGGTTCATTCCTAACTTTGCAACGTACAACCAGAGGTCTTTTCAAAACAGACAGAGGTCGATAAGCTCTCGTGGCCATCACACCTGTGTACACCATGAAGGGGCATGTATAGAGCAGCACAGGTTAATATCCTATGACCGTTTCGAATTGCCTCAGGAAAAAGGTGTGCATTTGAGCGGATTTATTCGTTACCGTTTGCGTAGCTGTCAAAGCGATCTCACATGTTGTGACGGAAGGCATTTTTTACCTTCATATTTATTCAATTTTTTTTCTTCCTATTCAGTGACTAAAAGCAGAGCGAGCACTCACTTTATGGGGGTATTGTGGGCTCTTAGACTGTTCCCAGGTCAGAAAACATGCATTAAAGTGTCCAACCAAGACATCAAAAATAAATTACGTTTAGAGTAGGCTGACCCTTTGCACTGTAGTTCACTGGACAATGCATTAGCTGGCTAAATGCGCTGAGACGCCCAGGTGTCTCTGCTATCCGCTCTAGTTCATATGTCACATAGTCAGAACCTCCATTTGCAGGCTAATGAAGCCCTAATGGACAATGGCGTCCATTTAGCAGCTCCAAAGTCATCCGAATGTGCAACGTACAAGTTGAGTGGTATCAAAAAGGGTAAATAATGAACGTAAAAAATAAATAAATAAAAAAACATTCCAACTGGAAGCCCATCCTTCTACCTGGTTTTCTTTTAGTTTGTTTGTGTTTAGCTGTTTATTTATTCCACGACTATTATTCACCAAGGCGATGAGGAAACATGGATTACCCAGACGCCTTCACTTCAGAGGAAATAGCTCAAAGCTTCTTTTCCAGGAAAGTGTGACAGAGATGCAGATTATAAAAAATGTATCAAGTTAAAATGGCAGCAGGCATAAAACTCGTATTGGAGGAACATCAGCAGAACAAGCTCCCTCCTCCAAGCTCAGGATTTCCCCTGGACACTTCCAGTACCAATAATGAGCTTGAAGATGTTGTTTTCAACGCTTGTGATTATCATTCTGGAGAACAGACAGCAAGCGGCACCCTATAATTGAAGTCAAACATCTCCCCTAGCACAATCTGTTACATCCAACACATTACTACATACTTGAAATAAAGCAAGGCTGCCATGTGTGATTGCCATGTAGCTACAGTACATAGTCGTGATGACACTTTGGATTCTTTGACAGTCTACAAGTCTCAGTAGTGTAAGCAGGGATGTACTGTTCATACACTGTATGCACAAGCTAACTGTTCACTGAGGACTATTCTATGCCCTCATGTTCGTTTTAAACATGGCTGATCTTGTTTCCAGACTTAAGGTCAAATAAAAACCCAACAGGCTCAGTGTTCCTCCAGCCCAACATTCAGATGTCCACACAGTGAATGTGCATCCTAAGCTCCACCCTAGGAGAAGCTAGTCACCTGATCACCGCTGCTCCTGGCCCAGAGTCCCTTGCCAGCCGCTCGTTTAGCCATGTGTGAAGATCACTTACATGCCGAGGCCTGTTGGGACACGCGGGGTCATGCCCGGGCCACGACCCCTGGCAACGTGGCTCGAAGCCAAGGTCAAAGGTGGCCGTGGCTCTGTGTGGTGGCTTGTGCGAGCTGAGAAAGTGTGTGTTTAGGATGTTAGATGTTAGGGCGTAGGCCTTCGGCCTTACATTTCAGGTGTGTTTCTTTGCATCTTGTCGCTTGTGCTGGAAAGCACAACCAATGAAATATTCACTGGCTTGAATAAACACATACTGTAGACCACACACAAACGGTGTGACTGGCAAAGCTCTAATTTTTATCAATTTATAAACATTTAAATGAAATGGCCTCAATACAATTTCACCAAACACATTTTCCACGGATTCCTTCCCTCCCCAGAACAGTCCAAAACAATCAACTCTGTCGCGCAAACTTCACTACATCTGGTAACGTCTAATTTAAATGGATTTATTGTATTTTGTTTTTGTAGTTTATTTTTTTTATCAGCCCCAAAAGGTTAATGCCGTGGTCCTGTTGAATATTCAGGCTGAGTCAAGCGCAAAGCTCGGCATGTTCATACGATAAATACAAATTAGATGCTTCCCCTCCAAAAACAATTTCATAAAATGCTAATAAGAAGGAGAGGGTGACCTTGCACAGGGGGTGGGAGGGGGGGAGGGGGGGGGCAGGAAACAGACAGAGACATCTTTCTCTTTGAAGGGGACGGAACAGGAACACGCATTCCAACGGGAAACGTGGTTCTATCGTGTTCATTTTCGATTCCTGCAACGCCAGCAAAAAAACACAACAAAAAAACCTCTCCTCACAGGGGCGGTTTGTCCCTCGCCGGACATGGATGTGTAGGACAGAGCTGTCAGATATTCTGCTGTCCTTGGAGTCGCACAGGGAGAGAACCCAAGAGAGAGGAACAGAGAAGCACTAGTACTGAAGGACAGCAGGGGAATACCAGGGTTTGGTAAGGAAGGTAAGACAGTAAAACAAAGAGAGGCAGTGGAATTCAAAACACGGATAACGGGTGGCAAGGTCGAATTTGACTTCATACCTCTCTGATCCATCCATTGCCTTCTATGTATTTCCACCGTTCAATCACACAGGTACCGCACATTTTTCATTTTGTCACTTTTTCATTTGTATCTCTCCCCCCCGCACAAATGAAAAACAGATGACACTTTGATTTCGAGTTAAGATTCCTCGGCGACTATCTTCAGCGCGGCACGATCCGTCGTGGCAGACTGAAAATATGCTACCACGATCCGGTATCTCAACATCCAATATCACACCTACTCTACATTTGTCACTCAGAATAGCATCTTCCCTGACGATTTCTTTTTCTTCCTAGTTGTCACACTTCGCTCACATCCGCACACGACATCTGTGTCTCAAAATTACAGGAAATTAAAAATTCCTTTCCCCAGCGGTACGATAGCGCTGCCATCGGTGGATAAACAAGGCGTTGGAAGTACAAGTCAGAAGTGAAAGCGGCGAACAAACGTTGATGAATTACTCGGAGGAGGAGAGAAGGTGGAGGAGAAGAAAGGAGACAAACCAGAAATGAAAAGACTCAGATGGTGAGATAAGCCTGGTGGCTCGGAAAAAGGTTAACAAACCCTTAAACTACAACAGAACTACTTATGTGTGAGTTTAAGTATGCTTCTACGAGGGCTTTGAGTTTGTGAGTGCATTAAATGTGCGTGTTTATGTGTGTGTGCGTGTGTGTGTGCATGCCGGTGGGGGTAATAAGAAGCAATTTCCATTTGATATTACAATTTTTTACCATTTACGCATTGTTATTGCCATGTTCCTAGCCTGGAAGAGCGCTAAGTGCTGATGTGATTTGAGAGTGTGTGTGTGGTGTGGAGGAAGTAGGGCTTTGAGAACTGGGAGCACTCAGGGACCCAGCCTTCTCTTCCTCCACAAGAAGAGGAGAGGAGGAGGGAGAAGACCATTGGACAGACCAGGCTAGCTATCCAGCACAGGTCAGCCCACCTTCTGAGGTAAAGGGTGTGGCGGACCAGCCAAAGCTGCCCTGCCAGGTCTTTGTTGCTGGAGGGCTTTTCTGGTTGTCAAGCCGACCTGGTGAAAGACTGGTAAGAGAGAAGCTAACTTCAGGAGAGGCTCCCTGCCCACCCTGACAACCAACACTTAGCTGGCTGCCTTCATCTCTCGCCTCGACCGCTGTGGCCCTGCCGGTGCTTTTGATGCTGCCTTCAACAGGCGCACCGTGGCGGCAACGGCCCATGTTCTGCAAGAGGGAACAGGCGGGGAGGGGGGGGGGGCGGGGGAGGGGTGGATAAGGAGGATGAGGAGGGGAGGAGCCCCTGCCGTTTTGTCAGACGAAGGTAACAAAACCACCTCCCCCCTTGTCATCAGACTACTTCTTCCACATCAGCAGCTCCAGATGTCTGGCCATCTAGGGGGGGGGGGGGGGGGGGGGCGTCTGGGGGAAACGGCGGAGGGCGGCGCTGGCGCCTCGCGGCGGGGGCCACCCCCTACGGGGGGGAACCCGCTGGTCGATGCTCGCCATGTTCCGTCACTATCAACATGTCTTCCCGTAGGAAAGGGACACCGCGATGCTACCCCTCACCTGAGCCCCCCTTTGCTCTTCACTGGACCAGAAGGGAATAGATGTGTCAGTTTGACCTTCTGCAAGGCAACCACAACACGAATGTTATCGCCTCATCAGTGTCCACAAAACCGGCGAGGGCATGCTGGTGATTACAGTGCGTACAGCGAATGTTAATTGAATCAAACACCTCCCCGTCTCCAAATTCTTAGCACATACGTTCTGTCATCTGTCCTTGGTAATGTGGTTGCCATAATTATCGACGTGACCAAAATAAGGAAAAGTTCAGGGAGTTTTATCTGATTTATTCAATCTAAGTGTTTGTTTTATCAACGTTTACGGGCTCTCGATAGAGGAAGCTGACGTTAGAACCAATTGTAATGTCGTCTAAAGTGAGAGGTAAGAGGAATGACACACACCTTGTGAGGTGATGGGTCTGTGTGTGTGTGTGTGTGTGTGTGTGTGGATATTGTTGTTTCGGTGACAACCACAAGCATCACAACTTTCTGTTTACGCTACGGACGCTGCTCCATCTCGCCACAAATCACATCTTGCACTTAATTGTCATTACTGCTGTCAATCGTTTCCCGATTCATCATGACAACATTTTCCCCACTTGACTCACGGTCTCATTTTTTTTCTTGTGACAGAAGACTCAGGATCAGGATCCTGGTGGAGAGTAATGTTTTCTTACCATATTGACACATGCGCGCATATGCACGCGCACACGCTTCGCTCTTTTCTACAATATGTACAGTTTCTATGAACTCTGAGGCTTTGCTGACTGAAGCAGCACATCTTCCCTGTGGGTGAATTTAAACTGTGAGGGAGAGAAACACACACAGAGAGTGGGAGAGAGACAGAGAGAGAGAGAGAGAGGGAGAGAGAGACACAGAGAGTGGGAGAGAGGGAGAGAGAGACAGAGAGTGGGAGAGAGGCACACAGAGAGTGGGAGAGAGACGCACAGAGAGTGGGAGAGAGACGCAGAGAGAGAGTGGGGGAGCGAGACACAGAATGGGAGAGACACAGAGAGAGACAGAGAGGGAGAGCGAGACACAGAATGGGAGAGACACAGAGAGAGAGACAGAGGGAGAGAGAGACACAGAATGGGAGAGACAGCGAGAGAGACAGAGAGGGAGAGAGAGAGACAGAATGGGAGAGACAGAGAGAGAGACAGAGAGGGAGAGAGAGAGACACAGAATGGGAGAGACAGAAAGAGAGACAGAGAGGGAGAGAGAGACACAGAATGGGAGAGACAGAGAGAGGGAGAGAGGGAGAGAGAGACACAGAATGGGAGAGACAGAGAGAGAGACAGAGAGGGAGAGAGAGAGACACAGAATGGGAGAGACAGAGAGAGAGAGGGAGACAGATAGAGAGAGAGAGATAGGGAGAGGGAGAAAGAAGAAGAAGAAAAACAAGCCTTGTGCAAACTTTTGGCTATGAGAGATAACTTTAATCTGTGTTTCATTCACTTCCACCTAGAGAGACGTCAATCTAAAATATATTTCCCCTCTGTCAGCTTCACCTATGACACACTCTGAAGTTCCAGTAGAGAGCTGCCTTGCTTGTTCTGTTAAACAGAGTATGCACAGTATGCACAGTACTCCAGAGCCGATATTACACAAGCCGATATTATTCGAAACTGCCTTTGAAAGTTAAATTCACCTGGAGTCAGACAACAGTTGAACTTCCCTCATACCAAAGTAGGTCAGAATTCAATTTGATGTGACAGTCCATTCAAAGGAAAATCTCAATCCTTTGTGCCTTTTCTTACACTAGATGTTTCGAAAATAGCGTATACCGGTTATCTGTTTGGTAGAGTATTTGTGTGTGTGTGTGTGTATACTAGAGCAAGGTGGTAGGTTTTGAGTAAAGGAGGACGTTTAATCCAAGAAAAATGTTGAAGCCTAACCCTAACCCTAACCCTAGAGGACTTTGTGGTCATCTTTTTCTGTAATAGAAAAAAGGTAGAAAAAATAAAATGTGGGTGTCTGCTATTTAAAATGTGTTTATGATATTACTCTGAGGAAGAAAAAAAATGCTGGAATACCTGCAAGTAAGCAAAAAAGTTCAAGATAAGCTAAGTCCCCTTTGAGACATAAAATAAAATAACTAATTGCTGAGATCGAAGAAAAATCTAATTTCACTGAACAACGACGCAAATCTACCCTTCAAAACTAACTTGTCGAGAGGTTTACAAGCTCATGAGACCATGGCCGAACTTGTCCCAAAACAAGACCGAAAGTTTTCCTCAGACAATAACACAGACACAGACACAGCCACAACAGACAATGACACAGACACAACACAACAGACAATGACAATGACACAGACACAACACAACACAACAGACAATGACACAGACACAGCCACAACAGACAATGACACAGACACAACACAACAGACAATGACACAGACACAGCCACAACAGACAATGACACAGACACAACACAACAGACAATGACACAGACACAACACAACACAACAGACAATGACACAGACACAGCCACAACAGACAATGACACAGACACAACACAACAGACAATGACACAGACACAGCCACAACAGACAATGACACAGACACAACACAACAGACAATGACACAGACACAGCCACAACAGACAATGACACAGACACAACACAACAGACAATGACACAGACACAACACAACAGACAATGACACAGACACAGCCACAACAGACAATGACACAGACACAACACAACAGACAATGACACAGACACAACACAACAGACAATGACACAGACACAACACAACAGACAATGACACAGACACAACACAACAGACAATGACACAGACACAACACAGCAGTTTTCTGTCTGTCTGTCTCTAAACCCCTCTCCCGCACGCCTGTTCCTCCATGGAACAGAAAAGACCCACACTTTTTTCCATGCTTGCTGGATGGACCCCAGCAGAAGGTCCTTGAGAGCCATACCAAGGGCTTATCCCCCAGATGGAGTAATTGCATACAGGAGAGGACATCCTTTGATTCTGCCCCTGCCTGCTTATCTAGGGCCCAAGGTTTACCCAGCAGCTTCAAACACGGCCGTAATGAAGCAATAACAACCTTGCTAGGGATGGGAAAAAAGAACATCTCCATGGTAACGGCCTATGAAATCTAATGGGAGGGTAGGCGGGCTCGATTACGTACGTTTTCATTTGTTACTGCGCCCCAGCCTTACGACAGTCATCATTGGGCTGATCTGCAAAGCGCCGGTCAAGTTGAATATTAATAGCTCACCTGTTTCCAAGGCTTCTTGCTAAAATGGTTTTTGGAAAAAAAGAAAACTACGTAAGTCCCTTATGGAATGTTTTAATGTTTACAAACATTTCAATTGTTTGTCTAGTTCGCCATTATATCCTGTGTCCTGACTCAGAAGGTAGCATGAAAATAAGGCTTACCAGCCTTGGGGCACAGCATTCAGACCAGAGTCTTGGCAGCTATGGTTAAGATTGTGGTTAAAGACAGATGGTTCATCCAATCAGCTATGATGTATTTTGATGAACTTCCTGCCTAGTTCATAAGGACGGCTTCCCAGATGGACCATCTGGCCAATCAGGTTTCACTCTAGTCCTAGTCTTCAAACAAGCTTCATATTTGTTCTTCTGCTGTGTTGTTAGCAACTAAGTTTGTAAAAGCTGTCACCTACATGTGCCTTCTTCAAAAATACAGCACCATATGTCTAAAGAAGGGGAGGCATCTGTACACCAGACATGTTTTCATAACTCATGTGATTCATCTGCAATGGTTTTCCCGCATCTATTAGTGCTTTATATGGTGTGTGTATATGTGTGTGTGTGTGTGTTCAGTCAGACGCTGTACCTTGAAGATCAGAGGCTGCTTGAAGTTGATTTTCATCTGACGGTCCTACACATATACTGGATAAGGCACGTGAAGCCGATAGCAGCACCTATATTCTGCGTTTCAGACCTATACGTGTGGCAGCGCCATTTAAACACAACCGTTTTATCGTGACATTGTATAGGGACCCAGTTTGAATTAAAACACGGTAATCTTGATGAGAGAGAAATCCATTTCACTCCACAGGTATGCACAACGTTATCTTTCCAAGCCACACCGAGAATTATAATCAGAGAAATGAGATTGTGTGAGAGTGAAAAAAAACACGTACACACACTCGCGCGCGCAGGGGTGCGTGCGACTCGCACGCCCACAGTGAAATGCACCTGATCTTAATTTGAATTTGTTTCAGTCTTTCGCCTTCAGCCCCAAATCTGGCGTGTCACAGCCAATGGCTGATTAGTATTCATCTGCAGCATTATTGCTTATTCAAATAAGCTGAAATACTGTTATGAGCTCTCTCATAATTCTCCCTGGTCTCCAAAGAACAAAATTACACATTGCATATTCTTTGCCCTTGGGTTTGTGGAAAATAGAAGAATTTTTTGGTGGATATTTTATTTTTTTACATAAAAGATGCTTAATGTCAAATTTCACACAACAGTAAGCTGCTCTCCAAGCAGAATCATGAATCATGTATTACAAATGCTTGCCTTAACTTTCTCAAGCGTTCCAGTTAGGGGTTTTCAGCAACCAAGACATGCAGCAGACAGGTAGTAACAGAATGTGTTGGCATACAAAGTTTGCGAATGTAAACCGACAGGGTAGAGAGTAAAAATTGACATTGAGCCAATAGCGTTAGCAGACACTCTTATCCAAAGCGACCTACAGCAAGTACAGGTTCACCCCCCCCCCCTTCCCCCCAGTAGGGTGAGGCAAGTAGGGTGCCTTGCCCAAGGACACAACATCATGTAGCCACAGCCGGGAATCAAACTCACAACCTTCCGATCATGAACCCAACGCCTTAACCGCTGCGCCCCGCTAAGTCCCCAGTATTAAACCCAGTATTATATCTGCTTTGTGAAGCGTCTCTTCTCTCAGGTGTCTTCTGTCAAAAGGCTAATCATTGTGCTGGTGCCATAACTTGCATGCAGCCTTGCAGCTGGTGAGACAGTCAGCACAGCCTTTCTGCTGAGGTGCCGATTTTTCCAGCCTCCAGTGACACAAACTGCATGTTGAAGCAGAGTTCACCTCAGCCACTACCCGATCGATGGCAGCACAAACGGAACAAGCTCAAAGTTATCCAGTCCTTCCACATGACCAACAAAAAACAAATCTATATTTTAAAAAAAGACATGCATTTGAGCATTAACATCCATGTAAGCCCTGGAAATACATTTGGAATAAATACTTTCAATAACGTTTAACGGCGGTCTCTTCTGGTCTTCTGCCATCCATTCCAGCCAGGCTTTGCGAGCACACAGGCTTACCAAGGAGAAGAATGCTGCCTGACAATCCCTTCGCCCCGCAGTTCAATTGCAAAATAACTATAATGCACTCGGCGCAGTTCAGCCCGTGTTAATAGCTTGTGACAGATAACCTGCAGTCGGAGGACATGGAGAGAGACATGCCACAGTCGACGCAAATATTCAGAGCCATTAGAGCCCGACGAGAGGGGGGAGCGGGGGTGGAGGCGGAGGGGTGACGGGTGAGAGAGGTGACAGAAGGGTGGGGGGTGGGGGGGTAGCGTGAGTCATTACCATAACAATACAAGATGGGCGAGGCGAATGTGAATGTGCACTCTCTCCATCTAAAGTGCATCCATTTCTCAGGCACGCTGACAGACTCTTTTTTTTTTCTTTCTTCCCTTTCTCTTCCGGTCGGTAAAAAAAAAAAAGAACGAAAAAAAAAACAGAAAAAAAGCACTTAGATCATCATTAGAGCACAATTTACAAAACTTCCTCGCTTAATGGGTGCGCCGAGCGCCGTGGCCCCCCCCGTGCGCACGCAGCAGTTTTTTCGGCCGGTTTGGGAGCCCGTGTGTGCGCGCGTTTGCGCGTGTGCGTGTGATGAAGTCTTACCAGAATGCATGATTAAGCGTATGTGTTGTTTTTTTTCACCCCCCCCCTTCTTCTTCTCCGCTTCCCTTCCTCCTGTTACTCTGTCACTACAAAGTGAAGTGAAAGTAGGGCATCAAAGAGGAAGAGCGCCGTGGCATCACAGGAGGGAGAGAGTGTTCATTAAGAGGGAAAAAGGTGTGGAGGCAGCCTTTTGCTCGGTCTTAAAGATGGCAAGATGAAGCGTTTCAAACCCATTACGGCACGCCGGAAGACACAGAGAAAGGCTGAAAGCTACAGGCCACCCAATTCACTCCACATGCGAGTGCACTACAGTTGAGCCATAAAACTCCCCCCCCATGAGGCACCCTGCCCAAGGTGTGTTCCCACTGAAGTCTCTCTCTCTCCCTCACTTTCTCTCCAAACCCCTAAATGTCTTTAATATGTATTCGGGGAGCCTGTTCTGCTGTGATAACGTCTATCCATCTAGAATTTGAATGAAAGGAACTCTGATGACACCTCAGATCAAAGAGAAGGAGACTGTTTCGAGGTTTTCTGCTGGTGTGAAGTGTGGCCGTCAAGTGTCTAGAACACTACACCACATTCTCCCCCCCCCCCCCCCCCCCCCCAAAAATCATATTTTTAAGCTGTGTCCTTGGTTTATCTTTCCAACAGTCGGACCATGTGGATTAGCGTAGCGAACAAGCTAATCATCACCGGGGTGATGTTCAGTAATCCTATGGCACGCACAGATGTGGCATCGCATCCGAATGGAGACACCACCCCCCCTACCCCCCCCCAGGTGGCCACAGGTGCGTGCCCAGGTGCTGTGCGGGTGCATGTCCGAGTGTGTGTGCATGTCCGAGTGCACGCACGCACGCGCACACACACACACGTGCACCCTGGCTACAGAGCGGCCAGATGAAAGGGTTATCAAGATATCTGCAGAGCGTACCCCCCCCCCCCCCACCCCACCACCCTCCCCCGCTCCTCACCGCCACTTTGTAGTGGAGAGTCTTTGTAGCCTGGACACATGGTGCCCAAGTGTTCTTAGCCAGGGCCTTAGAAGAAGGGATGAACCCAGAGAGGGTGGAGAGAGAGAGCGAGAGAGAGAGAGAGAGAGAGAGAGAGAGAGAGAGAGAGAGAGAGAGAGAGAGAGAGAGAGAGAGGGATGGAGTCAGGGGCCAGGGCCCAAGTGGAGCGGGGATTGAGACGAGTTTGGCAGTAAAAGCACTGATACGGGGAGAGAGGGTTGACTGACGTCTGCTACCAAGATGATCAGCCATAATAAGACATTTGAAAATAGCTCTAAAAACTGTCTTGGTTGGACAAGAATCGGACAAGCAAGCAGAGACCGGAAATCTTATCTAATATGCAGAAATATCTAACAGACACACAAACTGTAATTTTCCTCTTTTAGTCTGTTACAACGTGAACCTTTCAAAAAGTAAATGTTGTTTTACTTGACAGAGCAAGTGGCCAATACTAATAAAGTGAGCCATGTATTTGAAAACCCATGTATACCATAAGTAATCTGTGCCTTTCAAAAGTGGTATTAAGCAGGTGAAAACAGTTATTTGGGCTAGGTATACACACACACTCACGTAAATATACCGCCTATTTTCTCTTTGCTCATTCAAACATGTTCTGGTATATCAGTGCCGGATCCAGAAGGATAGCACAGCACTTTGCCTCGTTAGCGTGAAACTTCCCTGCACCGCTCAGTGGCTTTCCACAGCGTACACTCTGGCCATAGGGACGCCTGTAAACATGCCCGATCCTCTTCAACGTGGGAGAATGTTCCAGTCAGAATGGAGAGTGAAAAGCCATGGCCCCTGAGGTACTGGGATGTGTGGAGGCCCTAACATGGCGTTACAGGGGGCAAGGCATACATTTACCACACTGCCTCAGAGAGCAGTTAGGCTGCCTCCACCAGATTAGGTCTGGTGTGTAGGCAGAGTGATTGGAGCCTTGGGAGATGCTGGGGAGAGAGAGAGAGAGTTAGAGAGCAGGAGAGAGGGAGAGAGAGAGAGAGAGAGTTAGAGAGAGGGAGAGAGAGAGGGAGAGAGAGAGAGAGAGAGGGAGAGAGAGAGATAGATAGATAGGGAGAGAGAGTTAGAGAGCAGGAGAGAGAGAGAGGGAGAGAGAGAGAGGGGGAGAGAGAGAGGGAGAGAGTTAGAGAGCAGGAGAGAGGGAAAGAGGGAGAGAGAGGGAGAGTTAGAGAGCAGGAGAGAGAGAGAGAGGGAGGGAGAGAGAGAGAGTTAGAGAGCAGGAGAGAGAGGGAGAGAGAGAGAGAGTTAAAGAGCCAGGGAGAGAGAGAGAGAGAGGGAGAAGACCTCCTGTCTATACAATCTCTTTTCTCCCATCCCTTCCCTCCTCCTTCACGTGTGCATACGACCAAGTATAAGAGCAAACACTCCCTCCTTGAGAGGAATCTGTTCTGATTCCCTCCATGGAGACTGCCAGAGAACTGGCCTCAGTGCATGGGGCCTAGCCATCTTCCTTGGCCCAGGAGCTGGTCCCAGGGGGCAGGGACACATGGGTAGCCCTTTCACAAACAAGCACGCACATACACACACTCACATGCACACACACACACACACAGAGGAAGATCCAGTGACTGAGAGGTGTCCAGCCTCAAAAAACCACATCAAATACCGCCAAACCACAGCAGCGGAGCGGGTGACAGATCGGGGGGGGGGGGGGGGGTGGGGGGGGGAAAGAACGGGAAATAAACAAAACAGAAAAACATGCAGCACGGGACGTAGCTGTGAAAATGCTTGGATATCTCTCTGTCGCTGGGGTGCTGTGCTGTCTGTGCCTCCAGCCAGTTGGCATTAACTTATCTTGGGCACTCGGAGTACCTCATGGGCGAGCCACAAAGGCCTGGCGTCGAGAGCGGGGCGGGAGGTCTGTGCTGCGGCGTGTCCAGCCACTAGCTATCACAGGAGGGAACATCATTGGAGAGCGACGGGTCACAAAAGGAGCCAGAGAGAGAGAGAGACAGCGAATAGATAAAGAGAGAGAGACAGCGAAAAGATAGAGAGAGAGACAGCGAATAGATAAAGAGAGAGAGCAGATGGATCCTTTGACTTGTTTTTTGGGGGGCCACAGTCTGCCAGTCGTTTTATCTTTACTTAACACTAATTCGTCCTCCAATTTGCTCAATGGTTCAGGGTATAGATTTGCATAGTTTCGTACTGTAAGTTATTGAATCAGACATGTCTGGTTTTTGTCCCCCTGTGTGCTCTATGCTATTGTCATAGATATTGGCTGCAAACTAAAGGTATCTTCCACATACAGACGCTGAATAAGAAGAGAAAAAAAAAAACACTACAAACGAAAGTACGTTCCCTACTCGCCACCTCGTTAGAATTTTTTCCGAACAAATTAATTCATCATGAAAAATACAAAAAATATCTAAAGCTGCCAAAATAACAGCGTTGAAATCTGGCAGGCCAGAAGCACTCAAGTGGTCCACTCTCCCGGAATGGCTGCCAAGGGAGGTGACTACCCAGAATGCCCAGCTGTTATCAGCGCAGTCCACACCAGTTGGGCTCAATGCTTAGGAGAATTTGTTTAATACAATCTTTTTTTCTCTGCTTCTTGAAAACCCAACCGCCATTTTCCTGCTCCTTCCCCATGTCAATTTTGCAGCATCGGTAGGATGAGGGAAGTGGGGGGGGGGGGGGGCAGAGGCTTTGAAGAGCTATTACTATGAAAAGGTTGGAAATCCCTCAGCCTAATGAGCTGTCAACTTCAAGCAGCTGGGAATGCACGTAAAATCTTGTCACTTTCATTTCGTAGGCGGGTTCTGAGTGCTAAGGAATCGGGACGAGTGAGCGTGAGAAGTTTTTTTCCCGCCGGTGAAGGAGGGTGCGTTTGGGTGCTGTGGTCGTAGTCTTGACTCCAAAACTTCTTATCGTATATATATGTGTAAACGTGATAAACTGTCGACATGCTGAAAAGTCTTCGCAACTTCTGAGGAAAAAACTGCGAGGCTTTAGGCCATGTTCAGATTACAACCAGAGAGGAGGAGAGGGGGGGGGGAATCTTCAGGCGTCCGTTGCAGACGGGTCCGTTTAATTAACTTACATTTTACAACTACTATTACTGTATGGTGAAAAAATAACGATGCATACCACTATAGATTTTTAGGATTGCATAGTCTCTTGTCTCGTGAGCCAGACCCCCCCCCCCCCACCCCCCCAGGTGTTCTACAAACGACTTCCTTACCCTCACTCACACTTTCCCTTCCCGCCAGCGTCGACTCGTCATCTGCATAGCTTCGAGCTGCTGACCTCAGCCCGAGCCCTTAGCAGATTCGGGGGGCAGCTCGGAAATTGAGTTGACCTGTCCACAAGCAGTCAGGGATGGAAGAAGCTGCTCGAACTGCCACCGTCGGCGTAGACTAATTGCAGCACTTACATCGGCAGGCGTCCCTGCATACAGTAAGCAACAGTAATGGTGAGCAGAGGAGCTGCCATCACACCACCCTGTTCCATCCCAAACAGGCCGCAGTTAGAAGTCAAATTAGAAGTGGAAGTAAAGCCAACAATAATACAGTTACATTGAGGGTTTTAGCAGTTACTCTTATCCAGGGCGATTTACAGAAAGTACTGGGACATTCTCACCCCCCCCCCCCCCCCAAATAGGAAATAGGGTGAAATGCTTTGCCCAAGGACACAACGGCATCTCTGACATCATAACCACTCAGCCACCTGACTCACCTGATAATAGCACACGCGACCGAACGAATTAGGATTTCAATTGGCTTGCATCAAGCTTGAATGTCTTTTGGGCAAGGGCGAAACGGTACCGGTACTGGACCGATTCATCGACGGAGCGCACATGGTAAAGACAAGAATCCTACCACTGAAACCCACTGGTGCTACCCAAGCCAAAGCTGTCGGGATGCGGCATGGTAGGGGCCACCTCGTAAGGCGAGTCAAGCCTTCAACACCTGTCTGCGGACAGCGTCTGGAGGCTGGAGGCTGATTAACGGCCCTCAAACACTCCTGATTCCCGTGCTGTTTTTCACTGTCAAGCTGCTGGACTCCTCCATAAGAGGCCTGGGTGATAAGCCTGGCCAACGTTCTAGATGTTTCTTTGCGTTCATTAGGAGGTGTGTCTGTATGAGGGCTGCCTGTGACAGTTTACCTTTTGGAAAAGGGAGTGTTTTTACTCACATCTGCACATAGTTCACCTACTCTGGCTTGTATACATTTTTTGGGGTAGTTTTTTTTTACACAAATGCCTACATTTAGTTTGTCCATAATTAGGGTTGCCAGAGTCTTATCTTGACTGGAATGAAGCTGTCATTGAAGTGAAAGTTTGCTAACTTTGCACCTTAATGGAGCTTTGAGAGCTGGCATTTCAAAGTTGTGAACGCCGACAAGTTACAGCAATCTAATTGTACTGGTTGTGCGAGCAACACACCGCTTGTGTAGCCTGTCAAATACGGTGAGAGAAGAATGATAATGAAGCGCTCCCTAGGAACGAACAAGATAAAAGTGTTGGTTTAACTTTATTCCATAGCTGTACTGTGTGAAGAAGAGAAACGGTTGGTTGAATGAAGAAGAAGAAAATTCAAATGTACAACAAACCCAACATAACCAGCCTTGATTCAAATTGGGATTTTAAACCGGCAACAACCCCCCCCCCCCACCCCGCAAAACCATAAATCTTGTGTTTGCTGAGGTAGGTGTTTCCAGCACTTTCTGAAATGTTCCCAGGGACTTCTTCTCAGAGGGTAAAAACATGCTCCCCCCCAAAAAAATATATATATGCTAATTTAGCAAACACTTACATCTTATTCAACTACTTTAGTTCTACCTAAGAGATTTGACTATAATAAGCCAAAACACTGCCTTGGCAAAAAATAACATCCTGCCTGGTATTATTCCACCAATGTCACATGGCTTAGCAATACTGGATATCACTTCAGAGACTTTGCTAACTCGATAAAATTGAAAGGAACCTGGTCTAAATATGTGGAACAATGGCCCTCATTGATTACAATAACAGCGGTTCTCAGTGCCATGTGGGGAAAGGCAACCACTTTGAAAAGCGGGTGCTTTGTAAACGTAGGAAATCTTAAGGTAGTGAGGTTGTGAAAGGTTTTGTGTTAAAGTGAGGTTGGGGCCCAAAGCTGAACCGCTGTCAGTCTTTGCTTTTGATTGTAATTGTAATCAGAGGAAGGTCACGTCTGAGATGCTTGTGATTGTGGTAGGTGGTACCGGGGGGTGGGGAGAGCGGGTGAAGAGTTATCACGGCGCCGCACAGGTGTGGACGAAGCACAGGGTACACCCCCCCCCCCCCCCCCCTTTACTCACTTTGGATGCTTTTCTTCAAATTACGGTAAATTGCTGAGCGGAAGAGTGGCTGATAACAGTTATTTTATCTTGGAAATCACAGAGCAATCTGGAACTGCTTCAAAGGGACAGGGGAGAGCTTAACTCTTCCTTGACAGATTCAAGTCGACAGTTGTCGCTTTCTCGGTCAGTTTCTAATCACTTACGTATGTTTCAAAGCTTCTCTTCTACCTCGTCGTCGTATGAAAGGAAATAAACAGCTTACAAAGTCCGGATCTTGAAATCACATGAATTGCTTTTCCCGCAATTTAAAAAGGACCGCACGGTAAGATTTCTCTACGTGTACGGTTCATGGGAAGTGACATATATTCATTAGGTAGCAAGTTGCCAATAATCATGTCATTCTGAAAGGAGAAAACATCTGCTTTTCAACTAAAGGTCAGAAATGCCACCAGATGATATCCATAATGTTAATGTGTACAGTGCAGCGATCAGTCATCCGCAGGTTGTCGCTTCCAATGTCGCCTGAGGTCATGACCATGATAATGTCAACACCATATTTACAGCTCTTTCATTTTGTGTTGATAACGTTTCATAAGCGCTTCTGACAGAACATGCCCATGCCCGTGCGTGTGGACGGTGACCATGCTAATGTTTGTGTGAGACGGTTTTGCGTGTGTGTTTCTGTGTGTGTGTGTGTGTGTGTTTCTCTGTGTGTGTGTGTTTGTTTCTGTGTGTGGACGGTGACCATGCTAATGTTTGTGTGAGACGGTTATGCGTGTGTGTTTCTCTGTGTGTGTAGGTTTCTCTGTGTGTGTGTTTGTTTCTGTGTGTGTGTGTGTGTGTTTCTGTGTGTGTGTGTGTGTGTGTAAGATAGAAGCCCTCAGGTGTTCTCCCGTGGGTCCCGCAGATATCATCAGTCATTATCCTCGTCATCCATCAAACCAAGCAGGTTGCGCGCTCGCCAAGCAGGCTCCGCCCCCACCGCTCCCACTTCTTCCGCTGCGTTCTCGTCTCTCGCCTCTGGCTCCTGTCCAAACACAACTCGCGGAGGGGAGGGTGGGTCTGTAGGTGATGCAAATTTGTATATATTCTGCTGCAGCAGGGTTATTTTCTGTACCGAGAGGGAAGAGAGCGAGAGAGAGAGACCCTGGGAGATGGCCGTAATTCTGATCCAGTCAACAGCCTGTCCATGAAGCCAGAGATGCTTCCAGAAGTCTGGATGGGGGCTGAGCTGTGGTTCTTCAGTACTGACCAAAGGTACAGGCCCAGGGGGACAAACACTGCATTCGGAAGGTTAGCCTTTTAACGTAGCGCCGACAAAATCGCAGCGTGCGGCTGCGCGGCTGTCAGGCGGCTGGCCGCTGGATGCTCTCACCATCCCTCCATCCCATCACCCCCCCCCCCCCTCCTCCTCCACCTCCCCCTCCACCCAGCTCTGTTCCAAAGCGCCGTCCCCCAGACAGGCTTGGCGGTCTCCCAGTCTGAATGCTGCTCGGTGGCTGATTGAAACGCTTTAATTGCGATGCCGGCGAGCGGAGCCAAGTACATGGTGCCTCTGCACCGTGCGTCCTCTGTCCTCCTCCTCCTCCTCTCCACTCCTCCTTTCAGGCTCCAGTCGCTGGGTGCCTGAGCTACAATGGAGAAGCTTTCTTTTGGAAGCGTTGCCTTGAATGCTGAATGCAAAGCTACGTAGCAGCCTGTTCTCGTATTGTTGTCTGTTTTCAATGGTGTGCTGCGCCGAGATTCAAATTCAACCACGATGAATAAACGCACCCCCCTTTTATGAATGTTTAACAGGACAGCAGCCAGGCACATGGAAGACATGTCAAATTGAGACACGTGGACACACACACACTCTCTCACACACTCTCTCTCTCACACACACACACACACACAAACACTCAAACAGACACGCACGCAGGCACACACACATGCGCGCACACATTCAGGCAGACACACATTAAGTGTTGTGACTGAGGACAATAACACTGACCCAGATGGTGACCTATACGAATAATTCCTCTAAACAAATTATGTCTGAAAGCCAACTTACAGATGGAGAGCTAAAGTAGAGCAAATTACGATTCATATGTAGATCGCAACTCCATTAATGTTCGGGCTACTATTAGCATAAGAGAGAGGGGAGTCGGGAGAAAGAGAGAAGGGTAGGAAGGAAATATATTTGAGAACAAAAAATTAAATAAGGGAAGGAGAGATACAAAAAAAGAGGCAAATAAAACAGGGACCAGTTTGGAGGGACCTTCCTGTTTCACAGGAAATATAAATTCAGCCACGGCCATCAGCGGTCCGTACCCTGACTCTAACCAATGTGTCGAAGCTGCTTGGTTCCCCCCGGTCCCTCTCCTGCTTCTGTCTGCCTGCCCTTGGACCCTGCCCAGGTGAAATTACGCGGAAAAGCCTCCTTCCCCCTACTCCCCTCGAAACCCACCCATTTCTAGCCTCTTATGTTGCAGATGCAAGCAATACTTTTGGCGGGCGAAGGCTGCAATCTGCACAGGCACAGCAGTGCCAGTTAGAGGGGGGTGGGGGGGCGGGCGATATGGAGGGAAGGAGGCGGCGAGAGGGAGAGGCGAGTGGAGGGAGAGAGAGAAAAAGGAGAGAAAGGACTGGGAGGGAAATTGTAAGTTGTCAAACGTGAAGAGGGGGCGAGAGAGTGTGTGTGCCTGTGCGAGGGTGCGCAGAGAGCCATGTAAGAGGGGTTTGTATCCGGAGTAAGCAGGCGGTACTGCTTGATACACAGGCACACTGACACGAACGGACACGCGCTGATACAGGACTCCCACTTCACCTTAACTACCGGCTCCAGAGATGGTGGGGTTTCGTCCAGATCCATGCCTTGTTCAGAACAGGCTGGGGAGCACCATCCAACAAGAGGCACACAACAGTTTAAGTGACGCTCGAAGACTCTGTTTTTCCAAAACACACAACAAAAAGTGAAGACTAAAGAATGGAAAAGCACTCTGGCACAGAGGAAATGTGTGATACATTCTCTCTCCCTCCATTTCTGCCTGCCTCTGTATCCCTCCTTCCCTTTTTCTCTCTCTCCGTTTCCATCCCTTTCTGTCTCTCTCTCTCTCTCCCACTCGATAAGTCCATGTGCCATGGACCTCATGGCTAGAGCTGTCAATACTATCAGCATCCACACATCCCGCCTCTAGCCCACTCAGTAGACAGACCCTGCAGTGTAGAATGAACCGTGGTGGCGGTCATGTTAGTGCTGGGTACTGGATTTGTTTGACTGAAAGGTGAGAGGGAGAGAGAACCACATTAGGAGAGATGGAGAGAGCTCAAGACGCAGACAAAATGCTTTTGATGAAAGATAAGTGCTGCCGCCCAGCATTTAAAGCTGGAGAGCAAAGTTAAACATATTTAGAACGAGCGGCCCAAACATCCGGAAGGTGTTTGTGGTCGTGCATTCCTGTCTGCAAAAAAATCTAAGATGTCAAGAAAAAGTTACAGTTTCGGTAAAAGAAAACAGGTACTTCCAGACCTTTAGACTGTAGCCTACATTTAAAAAAGAACAGACATTTCCTGGATGGCTATTTCAAATGGTCTGAAGTAGACTACCTCTATTACCCACTACCTCCATTTACAGAGAATTCTTTTTTGTATCGTCACTCCTCAGGATGGTGACCAGAATCTCTGTACAGCCTCTGCTCTCTTGGTTACTCCATTCAATGTTGTTTTGGGGCCTTCTTTGTATGTCCGGGTTAAAGGTGAAGTCATTGAGATGCATCCCTGAGTTTGAATCAGCCTGCCTTAAAATGACCCTTGTTAATATGCGTGCAGCATCTACTTAGCTAATGCATTCATTAATTTGACCTGCAGAACTTGTGCATTAGCAGGTGTTTCGTGGGGGCTTCGCTAAATGTCTTGCGATAGTCTCTTGATGATTTGTGGGGGAGGAACAGGAAGTTCGGGGATCTTGATTTCCTGTTTCCTGTTGATTTCCTGTTCTACCTAAATAATTCTACGGACACCTGACCTCCTTGCTTACATTACATTTAGCAGACACTCTTATCCAGTCTGTTGGAAGACATTCAGAATGTTGAAGGGGATATGGGATTGTGCGAGTACAGTAAAAGTTTGATGTTGATACCAGCGTAGGGTCACACTACGGGGCTTCCCTCCTCGCTCAGAACCAGGGTCTCCCTCACTCTCCATCTCAATCCCACCCTCTCACCCTTCACCCCCTCACAAACCTCCCCTCCGAACCCTGAAGCGCAGTCTCAAAACATTGCTCCCTCGCATGCAGGCTTTCACTCCCCCCCCCCCGCCAACCTGCCTAACGCTCCCCACGAAGGGGCCCTGACCCCTCACGATCAGCCACTCCAACTCATTCTTCTTTGTTTTTTTGTTTACGCTTAAAGTCCGGTTTTATCCCTCTCTCTCTCCATCCCCCCCTCCCCCCTCCCCTCTCCTCGTGTGCTGGGTAACCGGAGCGAGGCGGGGGCCGTGTGCGAGGCCGACTGTGTCAAGCCCGGTCTATTGATGCAGCCTGAGCTCTCTGCAGGCCCTGGGAAACATGCGGCCCCGCTCCTGTGTCTCGATCCACTTCAAAGACAGACAGATAGCGGGGCAAGGCTTCAAGGCCGAGGCCGGGTGCAGCCGCTTGGATGCAGGATGCCGGTCCCCCACCACCCCCTCCTCCCCTTCCCCATCCATCCAGCGAGGGCCTGACCTGCGGAGGGGGGGTTGAGCTACTCGAGACAAGCGCTGTTTGGCACAAAAGTGCAAAAGGCTCACGCTGAGACTCCGCCGACAGCCTCGACGCACATACAGCAACGCAAGAACTGGACTAGAGGCTCGGCGGACACACACTGGAGCGAGGAGATGTACGGACGCACACACACGAACGCACGCATGACTAGTTCCATAGAGAGAGAGAAAGAGAGAGAGAGAGGGAGAGAGAGAGAGAGACAGATAGAGAGAGAGAGAGGGAGATGGAGAGAGAGAGAGAAAGAGAAAGAGAGAGAGAGAGAGAAAGAGAGAGAAATGTGTCAAGAGAAGAGCTATTCTTTTTCTAGCAGTTGTCACTGTCATGTCCTCCCCAGGTCAGCGTACCAGAAAGCTCAGTGACATGTAACAGTGCCTGAGAACAAAAACGGTTCGGTTCGCCTCCTCACTTCACCCAGCGTTGGGAGCCGCATGCCTTTGATTGGTACTTACCGGTTCAGCTGAAGAAATTACATATGTGACAAAAAATGACAGCGTCTATTAAAATGGGTCGTACGTGTGTTTGTGAGTGTGTGTCTATGCGTGTGTGTGTGTTAGAAGCTCTCCTTCACAGGAGCTATTGTTAACTGGCTTGTCTTAGTTCTGATTATGTGTCTGTTAAGAGATCTTCGTTCCAGGCGGACTGGCACACACACACACACACCTTGACAGCCTGGGTTGTGGAGTTTATACTCATTCACCTGTCGGCTAAGTGAAAAAAAGTAAAACCAGACAAAAAATTGAAATGATGAATAGAGCCCCCCAAAAAATAGTTATCTGCAAAGTTTTCTGCAAAGTCTCTTTGAGATCTGAAGACACCTCATCGTTACAGAGAACACGGCAAAAAATTCAGTTGGAAAACAGCAGCTCTCATACAGAAAAGGAGGAGGTTGATTACAAACGGCATTAATATCTATAAATATATACACACATTACCTTGAGAAAACGCCGGAAGCGATTCTATAAACCCCGAAACTTCGATGTGACAGCCTACTTCTGCATTGTTGACAACTAAATAAATCTGCATCCTCGTCGTCATGAAAACACAAGACATTACAATCAAAATTCAATTTGAGTTCAGATGCCCTTTTTTATATATATTTTCTCCTTCCCTGTATTAATTAATATGACAGTCAAGCCTCTGCTGATGAGCACCTTCTAATGAGGATCCTGAAGTAATGATAACTCATTATTTCATGCAAATCGCTGGCTGAATTTACTGCCAGCAAGGTTTTTTCCTCGCTGTGAAATGAAGGTCTACTCCGAAGGAATACATAAGAACGCACAGCCATCAAACTCATCTTATTTTCCTTCACACGACCCAATTAAAAGAGATGTCGATATGATCAAATACACCCTGGTTGACAATTGCTGTGCTACGGGGGCAATCGTATCGCACCGTCGGCCTAAAATCATGTTCGCTGGTGCGCTATTGGAATAGGTTTTCCTATTGTGCAGAAAGATGATTCATGAAATGTTAGACCCGATGTAGAGCCATCATCTTGATGTGGACAGCATGGGAGGTTGCACAGGTTGACCTTTCAGCCGCTTGTTTACAGTTTTTGTCTGTAAACATTCGAAAGGGGAAGTACGGCTCGAAGGCGAACAGACAGCGTGGAGCAGTGTAAAGTCACCACGTGGACATTTACATTGGACATTTGGTCATTTCAGCAGACACTCTTATATAGTGTCGCCCAGTGTCATGTTGACACAGCCGGGAATCGAACTCGCAAACCTTTTGATCACGAGCCCGACGCCACCTGACTCCAGCCCTGAGGACACGTTGCGACTCGGATGCCTGACGCTGCATACGCTTTAACCACGGTAAGCTTCCCTTGTCAGGTGGAGGGTTCTCCAGGGACAGGGAGGGAGGGGTGAAGTAGGGAACACCTGGAACCAGGCAGGTGCGCCCTGCTGGTGAGTCCCTAGACTAACTCCCCCCACCTGGGCCGGGTCGTACTTTAGATTCTGTGTGTGTGTGTGTGTGTAGGGGGGGGGGGGGCTACGAGAAAGTCACGGTACATCTGTGAGACGGGCTTGACCTTCGACCTCCCTCTGCCGCGTGCCGTCGTGAAATTCACGCTCCTCACGCTTCCCAGGCTTTGGGGCTCCATAGGCCTTTATGTTGTGTTTATTGTCAGGTCAAGATGTTGGACCCTCTCGGATTAAATTAGCCACCCACGCACTTTAATGGGAGAACGTAATTGGTGCTGTCAGCAGCAGCAGTACAGACTGTGTGTCAATATTAAGTAGGCTGCGCTGTGGCACGAAAGCTCCTCGATAGGTGAACAACTCAGAGTTTCTTGTCAAAAATTTGCTCCTGTTTGATCACACATACTTTTACACTCAGAAACCCACCCAAGGGATCGTGCCAAAAACAATATTATTACAATAGCCTGGCATGAAAAGTTGAATTGCCTGTGGACTTATAACATCGTATGTGTGCCCCGATAACATGCTTCCATCGCTGGGATACCGGAATCCAACGAACTTTTCAAACTGTGTAACGTCTGAGAATTTTACATGCAGACGCTTTTCCTTTAAAATGTCTTTCCTTTTGCCAGCTGCGGTATTGTTTTCAGGGCTGGTTTTCTCCCAGAACCCTTAGCGGATGTGTGGGTATTGTTAGCGCTGACCTCTCTTGAAGTCACCCAGAAAAACTGACGTTTGAAGGGCCGTACAAAAGGCTCCAAGGATGGCAATTTACAATTCAAAGACAAATGAGAAAATAACGCACTGCACTGTATGTCGGTCCACAAGGAACAAGATGACGTTAAAACATTCAGCGCCGGTAGAGTAATGAGAACGCATTGATTTAGCGCTTCGTCGACTGTGGGAGAAGTTACATAGGGTTTGTGTGATTTTCTGACCTTGAGGGAATAAATAATAATAATGTGCAAACAATCACATTTTAAGGTCCTGTGACGTGTGTACCAAATGATGTCACGCTATTTAAGCAAAAACTCGCAAACAATCTGTCAAAATGGCTTCCGTATGCAGACAGTAGGTTCTCCAAGGACTTAAGGGAAGTGATTTGGACTGTAATCAAGCAATGGAGCTTCAAGAAACAGCAACAAGTGGTTTGAATGATGAATGGGTGGTGTGTTGGAATTCTACGCATGGGCCAAATTTTCAACTGTTTAGCCTGGAGAAGGTCAGCCCCGTCAACAAGCATAACATCAGGCAGCAGTCACACACACACACACACATACACACAACTGCGAGCTGGTACACAAGCAGGACAATCTCAGCTGGTTGGGGTTTTGGGGGCGTGTGTTTCTGTGGCTGCGTACGCGTCATACGTGCGTCTGCGTGCCATCGCTAGGGAGGCTGGGTCGCTTTTGATTGGACATCGTGGAAATATCCCGTCTGACTTTGACTTTCGCTGTAACTTCTGTTGTCCAAAAACAAAGGGAGTTTACTGTTGGTCTGAGCATCAGCATGAAGGGAGACAAGCCACTTTCTGGGGCTGATCTGGTTCAGTGAACCAGGGGTCCAAGCAGACGACCCGTGATTAGAGATAAAAGCCCTCCGCATCGTGCCGTCTTCTGCCTCTGTGACTCGGGCCTTTCCACTCTGACTCAGAGTCTCTTTTCACAATAACTTTCCGTCTGTCTGGGTGTCCCTCTCTCTCGCTGTGTTGTTTGGTCTGTTTAATCCGTTCTTAAACCTAAAATATCTATAACATTGTCCGAATGCGGGTCATAACCCAATTTAATACTCTCCGACAGACCAAAACTACACACCAAACACTTTAGTATAGCTCTCAAAATGCACTAATTAGAAGGCTGGAAGGTACCACTACTATCATTGATACGAGTGTAATGTTTGGTAAACAAGCCATTTTGAAAAAGTGATCACGTGGGGACTAATCTAAAGGTTAAAATAGAGAGTCTTTCATCTTAACAGTACAAAGGAGACATGCTCTCTCCAGATGTGGAGGAACCTTGTTGGGAATCGGAATAGAGGTGGATCATTTGGGACGAGCTAGCTCATGGTGGTGCTTTTTGTAATAGTAATACTATTGATTAAACCTTCCTGCTGGTAATAGCGCTGTGATATATGTATATGTATATGTATATATATTTGTATTGCTGTTGTTCCGTTTATACTGTATGTGCGCTGCATAGTTTGTTAACAACAACAACTTCCCCTTAATCAAATACCTATTTTATCATTTAAATGCATAGTTTTTTTATCTGCTCCAAATCAGCAATCATCTATGAAGCTCGAATAAGCTTTTATCAATCTAATGAACTACAAAACATTCTCTCCCTCCTGAAAGGCTAACCTCACGTTGCCCTCTCTTTGAATTTCAATTTACACAAACAAAAAACAACAACCCAAAAAAATACATTAAAGAAAATTGGGTAGAATGGATAGACCTGATTTCAATAGACTGACTTTAGATCTGGGAAAAGTATTCAGTCCATCCATTTCATCTATAGTTACAAGCAGAAGCTGCCTCACAGCTGTTTGATCCCATGGGGGAAAAGATAAGTAAATGAATCAGTTGGAATCTCCGATTTCAAAAAGCAACAGTGTATAAAAGATGTTCTGTATTAGAAGATGAGTTCAATCAACACGCTTCCCTCCATAACCCCCATAAACACCTGGAGCGAGTCATCAGCCCCTGCTTTTGGGTTTGTTTTTCAGATCGATCAAAACGACGTCCGAGGCCTCAACCCAGCCTTTTCGCGTTGGTTTCAAACGAAGAGCGCTCGGATAAACGCCCCCCCCCCCCCCCCCCCCACACACCTCAAAAGGGCTCGCAGTCCGGGAGACTGAGGTGTGGACCCGCTTTGATCCGGAACTCTCCGAGCGTTCGCAGAAATAAAAGGGTGTGAGAGAATGTGCATCATTGACTTTATCGACGACAGGAGGGCGGGATAACTGCCCCACCCCCGGTTTCCCCCCAGCGCTCGCTGTTTGCCAGGTCTCTCACTCCGCTTCCTCCAAGCGGCAGAATGCAAATGATCGGGGTGGGGTGGGGGGGTTCCTGCAAACTGAATCCGGCGCGTTCTTTTTGAAGTCCAACACTCGATACCGAGAATGGGATTCTCAGCATGGAGTCGATGAGTTTCTCCTCTCTCCTGCAATAGTTCAGGTGTGTTTGGGTGCCAAGTGAAAGCTTTTTACCCTTAACCCTTCTTCCAGGGTTGATCTGAAGGAAGATGGTTGCGATGTGGCATATATTTGTTGGTGTATTTCCCCCTGTAAATATGAGCTTACTCTGCATGACTGGAGAAAGCAGATCTAGCACAGAGAGCCCGAAGCTCTAAATCAACTCATCTTCAGAGGCAACAGCGGTCGCCATGGTGCCCGCTCCAGGTTGCGCGGCAACAGCAGGTTGCCCAGGCGGCAGGTGCGGGCGTTTGCAGGAAGCGCTATCCTGCTCTGGCATCTGTAATGTAAGCGGATCCCTTGAGCCTTGGTGTGGATCCCAGAGCAGCTTGAGCCCAGTGCACGGGGCTACGTTCAGAACACAGGGGTTTAAGGAACGCTGCCAAACAGCACCAGCAGCATCCAGACGGGAGCACGAGCAGGCTTTGTGTCCCGAAGCATCTCGGTCTCTGCTACACAGGCAGGTCTTTAACAGGTCTGCGGACCTTGAGGAAAGTTAACTTGAGGACTGCTGGAAAGGAAAAGAGTGCGTAGAAAAATAAGAAAAAGAAAATGGAGGGGCGGGGAGGCTTCAAGGTTCACGCCTTAGTTCAGTCCATTTCCGATGACGTCAGCGCTACACATAACCGTAACGAACGGTGTTCGCGCAAACATTTGTCACCCTCGACGCCTCCGCGGCGGACTCACGCACGCAGAGCCCGCTTGACTTTATCGACGTCCCCCCTCACCGCTTCCCTGCCTCTCCGGCCCACCCATCCCACCTTCGCTAATTCAAACCCATAACTCGAGACATCCCAACACACATCCCAACACACTCCTGGCCTCCATTGTGCATGTGATATAGCTGCTCACATGTACTGGCTCCTGCGCGTGAGGGCTCGCTTCTTCTCTCACCGTCGCTATTCACGCTGGAGAGACAGTGGTCAACGTTCATCTTCGTGAGCTGCGGCGATTAATTTCCCCAAGGAAATTAGCCGCTGATGCCGCACGGCGTAAATCCCCCCCCACCCTCACTCCTCCACCCACACCCCCGTATGGACTAATTGAATTATCCCTCACCGTGAGTATTTACTATGAAACATATTTTATTGTTGTGCCAATTAAAATCTATTTTGAATTATGGAATGGGGGTCCGTAAGAGGCCCGCACGCACACAATTTACCGCTCCACCTGCCATTTAGGGTGAGCAGCGGCCATGACGGCTTCATTAGGTATGCGTTCTGAACAACACGGTTTGTTTGTGTAGAGCTAAATATGGATTTGGAGGGCTTTACTGGAAAGAGGGGCTTCTCCCGCTGAAAGTGGTCTCTGGATGATGGGTAAGAAATTGCTTTCAGGTGAACGTGCGCGTGGAAACAGCATCGGCTTGGGCCAACCGACATCCTGCAGTAAAAATGTGAATGATTTGTGCGTCCTTGCCTGTGTGCGTGGATCTCAGGTGGACTGGTTGAGCGGCGCACCAGAGTAACCTAGTAACCTTGCCGACGCTGATGTCAGAGAAGCGCTCGCGATTTGCTCATACAGACGACACACGCGTTTACATTTACATTTAGTCATTTAGCAGATGCTCTTATCCAGAGCCACTTACAGCAAGTACGCCCGGGGCAAATAGGGTGAAGTGCCTTGCCCAAGGACACAAATGTCATGTAGCCACAGACAGGAATCGAACTCGCAAATCTTTCCAATCACAAGCCTAAGGCCTTAACCGCCTTAACCGCGACTCCCTTGTGTTTAACGAAAAAACAAAAAGCCCGTTCCACGGTGACTGAGGGACTGGCCTGAAGCTGTTTCCATTCTGGCTGCTGAACCTAGAACAGTCAGCTGGTATATGGGTCCTGCTGTTCTGTGCCCTTCCCTTGTGTTCCCTACCACTAATAAGGATATGCTCCTCCAATCGAATTACTGTAATTACGTTACACTCTGATCTTAATCAGGAAAATGCAAATGTTTTAATGGAATTATTGTATTCGTGATTCACCTCTCTGTGTGAGTCCTAATTAGGGGGGGGACGGGTGGTGTCATTGTAGGCTTGTTTTTTTTATGCGTCTGTGTTCTTTGCTAATGTTGACATAGATATGAATATTCTAAGATGTTGTGTTTGTGCCAAGACGTCAGATAGGACATGGGAAATATGCAGTTGAAGGTTGTCTGTGATCTAAATGCCTTTTTAATCTATACAAAATAAACCTTTGTACTTTCTAATTAGTTTTCAGTTGACTACTTCCGTTGTGATTGTGTTCACTGTAATACAGTTTAGCAGTAGGTAATGACTGTCGTGCATGAGCGTTAAGCTGCATAATTTTGATGTAGATACACTCGGATGCCATCGCTTGCCACTGCGTCGACGACGGAGCCTATCTGTGTGCGAGGGGCTTGGAGTCGCCCCTGTTTATGTGCACACAAACAGCAGCAGCGAGAATCCAGGAAGCAGCGTTTGGGCTCTTATTTAGTCGGACTTTCACATTTGATTTGCTCAGCGAGACGTCTAAATGATGCGCCGCTTCTGAGCGCGCCCAAGCCCGGGCCCAAGCCTGCCTGCGCCGCACACATCCAACGCTCCCGTGTTTCTTGATCCTATTTTCTTTGCCGAGTTCCAATTTGTAGCCATTCCCACTTCCACTCATGCTTAAAAGAAGGAAGAAAAAAAATCGAAAAGAATGTTTGCACACATTTACGAATGTCTCTGGCAAAAAACACTTCGGCAGACGAATCAAAAGATTGCCCGTTTACCCAGAATCCTCCTGCCATCTGTTTCCCTCCGATCACTCCAGGAAGACACTCTGAACAGCCAATCGTTTAGAGCTGCGAGGGCTGGATTGTGGCGGGGTGGAAAGCTGTGATCAGAGTCTGCTGGCATCTTCCTTCACCTCAACACAGAGCCTCTTCTCGATTCTTAAACTATTTTTAGCCGCTCTCATTAGCTGCATCGTTAGCTTCAGAAGAGATTGACGTGGGGGATTGTGCGCCGTTTTAAAAACAGCGGGAAGCAGATTTCGAAACGTTTTATTCGCTTCAGAAGTGAAAAGATTGTTTTTGTTTTTTTGATATTGTGCAAACAGGTGGCCATTTATTTCTGCGTTATTGGATGAAATGAACAAAACGAGCAGGCTTGGATGGTTAGTGTGGATTGCGTTTGCGCGTGTCAGTGTGAGACACACGGCCGTGATGACGCCTGCTTCAGGCACACACACCCGTGCACGCGCAAGTATCCACGCATGCACACGCATGCATGAGGCCAGAACGTGTCTAGACAGAAGCAATTAGAGTGGAACTGCGATCGCCAAAGCAGTCAAATTATAGTATCGATTCTGGAATGCAGTGACATATTTTTGTGGTGCTGACGACACTAGAAAAGGAATATAACCTTTTCCTGGTAAAAAAAATAAATCCTCTTTTCATCGTCTTTGAGCGAAATGACTTGGAGATGAATCAAAGAAAACTATTAATCTAAAATGGTTACTCGATGTTAATGGACTCTAAACAAGTTTATTTGTTTGTTTGTTGGTTTTTTGTCTCCATATTTGGATAAATTCTAGAGTTGTTAGGGCAGTCGGAGCGGTTCGTTTGGCCTGTCTCCTCCCCTGGTGGGTCCTTGTCAGCCGTTTTGCGAGACAACGGATCCAATTCACTGTTTGGTTTGTCAGTCGGGTTTGTTTGCCGGGGGCCCCCTGGCGACATCCCAGTATGGGGCTGCTTCTCTGCGGGAGGGACGGCTCTGCCTCGTTCTCACTCCACGCTCGAGCGCTGATCATTCTCACACTCGAATCAAACGCGCCGCGTAAAGTCGAGAAATGCAGTCAGATCGTATCAGACGCAGACTTATGTGTGACAGAAGAGGCTGTTTACGGATGGTTGCAAAACCATTCACTTTTCCCTAATGTAATGAGGGGTGGGGTGGGGGTGGGGGGTGGGGGGGTATTAGGAAAAGAATAGGGAGAGAGAATGAGACAAATGGCAGGTATATAAAAATGTGAAGGATAACGTAGCTCATTTCAGACAATGTAACAATGAAAATTGGTACTGAGGATGAATGAATTTGGGAGCAAAAAAACAAAAACTGGGTTAATCACGATATGTAGTGGTAACAGACCTGGATCACTGTAACTTCAATACAAGGCCAATGCAGCTGTGCAGTGGCGTGTGTAATGTACGGTACAGGGTGGCTTGTGTAGCGTAAAGTAAACAAGTGACAAATATAGCCTACATAGATGTTCCTCCTGTATGAGGTAAACAAGTCCCAATATAGCCAAGGCTGCCTAAACTTGCCTTTCAGGGTATGGTGTTATATATGTACAGTAAGGAAACTAAATGATGTCACCAAGACCACCTATGACCCAGACCTAACAGACCCCCTATGACCCAGACCTAACAGACCACCTATGACCCAGACCTAACAGACCACCTATAACCCAGACCTAACAGACCACCTATGACCCAGACCTAACAGACCACCTATGACCCAGACCTAACAGACCACCTATGACCCAAATCTAACAGACCACCTATGACCCAGACCTAACAGACCACCTATGACCCAGACCTAACAGACCACCTATGACCAAAGACCTAACAGACCACATATGACCCAGACCTAACAGACCACCTATGACCCAGACCTAACAGACCACCTATGACCAAAGACCTAACAGACCACCTACGACCCAGACCTAACAGACCACCTATGACCCAGACTTAACAGACCACCTATGACCCAGACCTAACAGACCACCTATGACCCAGACTTAACAGACCACCTATGACCCAGACCTAACAGACCACCTACAACCCAGACCTAACAGACCACCTATGACCCAGACCTAACAGACCACCTATGACCAAAGACCTAACAGACCACCTAACAGGGACTGAGCAAAAAATAAAATATATATATCCCTTCAATGACTGATTAATCTTAAAACGTATTTCATACTGAATGAATTACCTGCTCTCAAACTACTTATTACTTATTTAATGACTTTATTTTTGCTCTTGCGAAGGTCATTCCACTGGCATCCATTCATAGATTAATTGATAATTGCTGTGGCTCTGGGTTGGTTGTGTTTAATCACTGACATCGCACTGAGTGATATGAGAACATTGGCAGAGCAACGTTGTCATTTGGGGTCCTTAAATAACACCTGGGGCCACAATGTCTCTCCAAAATGCCTGCTATAAGAACAATAGGGGACAGATTGGACTGGGGCTCCCGAATCTGATTGCAACAGCCTGTGGCCATTATAGTTTTTCACAATTACAAATCCCTATTCTCTGAGTCAAAAGTTTCAGTGGCCTAAACCCATTCATATTTAGTCATTTTAGCAGATGTTCTTATCCAGAGCAACTTACAGCAAGTGCAGGGACATTCCCCCCTAAAGTCCCTTGCCCAAGGACACAACGTCATGTTGGCACGACCCGGATTCGACAGGGAACTTTTAAATATAAGATGAACTCCAAAGATTCAAGGTGGAGGAACGCAACAGAGAATCGCTCCAAAGCTCGACCGCTTTTGTGTTTCCGTGTCATAAGTGGACTTGCCGCTGGCAGGGATTTCTGAATATGATCCTAATCTTGTATCTTTGAAGGAATTTCACTGACAGGACCTTGTGATCCGAGGGAGATTTTGGTTGTTGTTGAAACATTGTGTTTCTGGCTGAGGCTGATAAAAAAACAGGCTGCGCTCTGTGTTCTTGTTCCCCCTTTGATGAGAAGAAGTCGTGGTCTTTTAAGCAGTTTAAGTGCCCGAACCTTTAATCAAGAGGCAAGGTCACCTCCAATTCAGCTCTGGTTATCAGCTTGCTCGGAAAACACACATATACGACACACAAACACACACAAATACACACGCTCATGTACTTAAGACTTACAGCGACACAAGAAGACCGTCTTTGTAGTATTTATCTCAGAAGCCAGATCATCGCATGTTGTAATCCTACATACTACCAGTGGGTACAGTACTGACACCTCTTAAACTAAATTGAGCAACACACATTTGACTCGATCCGGAGTGTATGAAGAAAGAAAACACAGCAGAACAACCAAACGTGGGGATTTTTAAATGCAGCTAAACAACAGGTCTGAAAAAACAAATAAGCGGACATCTTTGTTTCTGTTACTGGAGGAGCGATAACAGGTGATGTGCGTTGCGTTTTGCTACCTAAGGACGCGTTGCCAACGTTGGCAGATGTTCACACATTTCACATTTTAGTGATTAAAATGAAAACACTTCAACGCTCCTCTTTCCATGCGTCTGTCTCTCTCTCTCCCCCCTCGCCTCTCTCTCTATATTCTCCTATGTGACATGTGGCCCTGTCGTGGAGCCAAGCAGCTGTGAAGGCTGTGTGAGAGGAACTCTTTCAACGTGAGTGCCAATGAACTGCAATTCCCATCATGCCCTGTCCCCGGGGAGGGTAAGGCTTAGCGGTGCCCTCCTCTGTACCTTGAGGGGAACTGTAGTTTCTGCCGCTCGTTCCCATCAGACATCTACTCTCCATATGGCTCCTCCACTTCGAAAGGACACCTTAGGGAAGCCAAGACTCAAGCTGTACTGGAGCCCAGTTCAAAGAAGCACTTTCACTAGTTGGATGAGATGGTTCAACAGTGGGTGGATGCGCTGGTGGATGGACTGTGAACCTGATTACCCCCTCCGGGCTGAAGCACGTTCGGGAAAAAAACCAACTTCATCACTAAAGAAGGGTTGCTTGTGCCTGTGTGTGCGTGACGAAGAGGGAGAGGAAGGTAGACATTTGCAAGCGTCGTCCCCAAACACAGATCAGCACATTGAAACCGAGCCTAATGTTCGAGAATAATGTTCGAGTTGAATTGCAATGCCGGTTTACAGTAGCTAACGTTTCGTTTGTTTTTTAACCAGGTGAAATGAGTCTAGGTTGAGGTGTTCCGTGCCTTTGTGAACTCTCTGTTCCATATCAAAGACCTGTGGCCCATTGTAAAGTTGATTAAACGCAATCTGTGCAAAGCATATATGAAAATACATTGTGTCAGCGCGATCAAATCGGAGGGAATCTCACTCAAGAGCGGCCTTTCTGCATGATTGCTTCCTTTTACAATCCTTTTTACGAGATTCCCATAGTGCACATTGGTGTCAGGTACGTTATCCAGGTGAAAAATTATGGCAGAAAACCTTCCCATCATGCAAAAATGGGACATCTCGCACAAAAGAGACCCCACCTGTTCACCACTGGAATGGATGTTACTGGAACTAATCGAATCAATGGGTGGATAATTAAATCCTTGCCTTTGCTGAGCTGACCTCTGCAGCTAGCACCCATCTGTGGGCACACCCTGCACGTGAGCCTGTGTGTGTGTGTGTGTGTGATCAAATAACAATGCAAAGGTTGAGCTAAACACGACGAATGAACAGACCGGGCATTAAAACTGTGATTCACCGCAACAGAACAACACAATATCTAGCTCAATCTTGATAACGCCAGCATCGCTGACACGCTGTAATTATCCGAGGAGATTTTGGCTCCGCAAATGTTAATCTCCCCGGCGCCTGCTTCTATTTTCTCTCTCTCTCTCACTCTCTCTCTCTCACTCTTGATCGCCTCCCAGGGTTTTCAAGGATGTCCGATTCTCACAGATGCCAGAATTCCCCACTGTCTGTATCGACTGAATGTAGCGAGGATTAGGAGCCAGAGAGATATACACGGATCAGATGGAGCGATCCGTAGAGAAGGCGGGTATAGAGTTTATTTGTGTGCAAACATTTGAACGTGCGCGCCTGTGTGGTTGTGTGTGTGTGTGTGTGTGTGTGCGTGCGCGCGTGTATATACCTTTCAGAGTACTTTACAGCCCCACCACCTCCTCCTCCTCTCTCACACACACACACACACACACACACACATTTGCATGTGAGCTAATCCCAGCAGTGTAATCAATGCAGAAATACCCAGCATCAGCAGTATGACAGAATGCAGCACTTTGCCAGCATACCAACGAGAGCGAACCAATAGGAGCAGGGAAGGAGGGGGGAGCGGGTACCTTATTAAATAAATGTAGAAAAGGGTCAATACCGGCTATCGATGAGTCGGTGAAGCTTGCACTTCAAAGACTGCAACACCCCCCCTTCCCTCACTCCCACCCCCCCCCCCCCCCCCCCCCACCACCACCACTCCCCCCAAACTCAACTTGTCTCCTACCAGCAGGGAGAGAAAGTGATGTAGCGAGAGAGAGCGAAAGAGAGAGAATACTGCGTCCTTGGGAACTGACTTTGTTGCATCGTGAACGGGAACTTCAAACCGCAGTCCCACACCGATTTAACTGAGGGGGGGTGGGGGGGGGGGGTGGGTGGGTGAGGGTTTGGCCTATGGGACTAAGAACTGGGACTAAGGGAGTCAGGTGGCTGAGTGGTTAGGGCGTCATGTTAGCAATCGGAAGGTTGTTCGAATCCCGGGCAAAAGGCCACTTGACACTGTGTCCTTGGGCAAGGCACTTCACCCTACTTGCCTCAGGGGGGGAATGCCCCTGTGCTGTAAGTAAGTCGCTCTGGATAAGAGCATCTGCTGAATGAATACATGTAATGTGGGAACAGAGACTTGTAACCTGTAATGGCACCTGGGATCCGACCTTACAACCCCGCCCAGACCAACGCAGAAACCATGGCCTTGCGCTCATCAACCTGTCCCCCCTGTGTGCAGACTTCCTGCTGGCTTGAGACAGTCTTTCGGGATCAAGACTCTCAGCTCCCAATCAATGAGGAGAAATGGAGACGTTGCTTGGCAGCACAACATGAGCCTCTCTGCGCTGAGCGCTGCCAGGGGACGGTGGCTCCGACGAGGCCGAAGCCTCACACAGCCTCCAATAGAGCCACACGTCTTTTGAGTGTGTTCTCAGTCTCTTACTCAGTCGATATGCTACGACCTGAGAGCTACCACCGAATGAGCACTCATGTCAGGCTGAGGATCGGCGCTGAAAGACGGCAGCTCCAATCATTGTTGAGGAGATATCAAACGGATCGATATAAAAAAAAAAAGGCAGTGCGCTGCTTAGGGGTTCCATGAGTCTTATAAGGGACATGGCATGTTTAAATATATAATATATATAATATATATGGACACAAGAGGCTGGAAAATGGTACGTATATCCTGCATACATGCACTCCTTTTATCAACAATCCCCACAGAGTCCCCACCCCCCCGTAGAGCTGGGAAACTTAACACAGAACAAAGTGAGGCAAAATGGCCGAAATTCAATCATTTTGTTTGGTTGGTTAGTTCCCTTCTCCTCGGAGGACGTTTTCCCCCTCCACCCCGCCCACACTTGTAAACACACCCATGCGATGTGTTTTCAGTAGAGAGCGTTTCCTGCCTTGCAAAAGTTTCTCACGTACTACGAAGTACTACAGAGGCAAATCTGATCAGTTTTTAGCCGCACATCAAAATGCACTGGTACAGTGTGTGAGTCTGGGATGACTTAGACAAGACAGGTTCCTGGCATTGATTCCACCCCCAGATGTGATTGGGTTGGCATGGATTTTTCTCTTTGAGGTCAAAAGATCCAGGCCATAATAGTTTTTTTATTACTCCATCAGTCTTCCAAAGATATCCATTTATCATATTAAAGTCAAGCGTTCAACAAGGCACCGAATATCTCCCTCGTTCGTTTTTTGTTCACGACAGGTTTCAATCCGGTCTGGATGACGCTGCGATCCGATATTGAGGCGTGGGGGGGGTCTGTTTGACGAAACGTGAACCCCCTTCAAGCGCGAGGTAGGTCGGAGATCCCCTGTCAAAATGCTATTTTTCCGCTTTGTACTTTCTTCAGAAAGCTGACATGGCTCGCGAAAAGGGAGAGAGACTTCATGACAGTGACAGACGGTGGGACGTCTGACAAGTCTCCCCTCTGGGACACGTCTCTCTTTCCCCTCCTTTTATTCCCCTCTCTCTATATTTCTGTCTACTTCGCTCCATAACTTGTGTCCTCGCCCGTCGCATTTACGACGGGCCAAAGCCTTCAGCGATAGAAACTCTTGCTACCTACTGTACCCCCGCACCCCTCGGAGGAATGAATCAAAAAGAACAATGTCAGAATCCGCGACCACAAATCTTTCCCTAAACTGTCCCTGTAAGCTCTTTATCGTAATCACTTTATCAAGTGTTTAACTTTGCTTTAATGCTGAGGAGACAAGCGGCGCCCTCTGGAAAAGATCCCTGAGCACGACCTGGACTGCATGGCTGCGTCAAGACTTTTCCAGAAGGTTTTTTTTTTTGGGGGGGGGGGGGTGGGGGGGTGACCTCATACCATAAGGCATCGGAGGCCAATAACATGTCGTTCTTGTTGAAATGGGTTGGCGAGCACCTGGATACTGCAGTGCAGGCTGGGGGAGGAAGGAGGTGGGGGGTGTGGTCTGAAGGGGGGGGGGGGGGGGTCTCAAGGGGAGGGGGGGGTCTGAAGGTTGAAGGAAGTGGAGGTTGGAGGTAGTCGACAGCAAACTTCCTTGCTAGCGGAGTATGCACATTCGGAATTGTTTATGCATGCACTCACAACGCTCACTTTGAAATGCAGATGCGTGTGTACTGTATACACGTGCACATGCGCTGTCCTGCGCTCACCCTGTCCCACATATACTGTACAAGCATACACACACACACTGGCTAACACACACACAGTGATGCAGCGTTCTCAGGTCATCTCTCCCTCTCTCCGCCGCCACGCTATTCCCTACGTGATTAGATCTCAGTCTGGTCTGAGATGGCACCTTGCAGTCGAAAGGGATCCTAGCGCTGCCTAGTCTGCCAATTATCACCTAAGCAGAGGGCTAATTAAGGTTTGATGAAGTTCAGAGTGTTCTTGAGGATATGCAGAGAAGGGCTGGGAAGGGTGCCCCCCTCAAGATCACACAACGTCTGGCGGAGGCAGGCTCTGTGAAATTGGATTGTTGGCTGGCAGTGACCTTTGACCCCCTCTCTCCAGACTACGCCACGGAAAGCTTTTGTGGAGACGAACGGGGGGAGGGGGGGGGGGGGGGGGGAGAGGGATGTATCGCTGCTGAGGAGAAACACAATTCAAACTCGCTAGAACTGTTTGAAACCGCGGAAGGAGAACGCGTGCAAAAGGAACTTCGTTGTAAGACTGTCGCTGAGGAATCGCACATCACATTGTTATTTTTTTTGTTCACCTTACCGATGTAATCAGCTCGGTACGGTGACCAATATGTTGCTATTGTTACAAAAGTAAGTAGTAAGTTGTATGGGTGAGTCAGTTGTTTTTGCAAGAATGTATAATGATGATCATTTGAAACACATACACGCACGCATTCCAAGATCTTGCTGATTGGCTGAACTGCACAAAGCCAGGGGTCGGCAACCCTGGTCCTAGGGAGCCACTGTCCTGAAGATTTGAGATGTTTCCCTGCTCCAGCACACCTGATTCTAATGAAGGGTCGTTATCAAGCTCTACGGAAGCCTCATAATGACCCTCCAGTACAGTCAGGTGTGCTAAAGCAGGGAAACATCTCAAATCTTCCGGACAGTGGCTCCCTAGGACCAGGGTTGCCTACCCCTGCACTAAGCAACGATGCCAAGGACCACTCACACTAGCACTGCACTGGTAAGCAGAAATGCCGAGGATGGGTCTGTTAGGACGATCCACACACAACCAACTGGAACTCTGGGAAAAGTTTCTATTTTGCTGCGTGTGTAGCCATGGAAACCTCAGGGGAATTGAGTTGCAGGTGTTGCAGGGACAGAATGCCCCCCTTAGGGGAGAAACAAAAGACCTTACTGAATGTTCCCAGGTAAGACAGGCCGAGCTAACGCAGCACGTTCTCTATCCCGGGTTCCACGCGTACGGAATGGAGAGGAACGGGGACGGAAGCACAAGGAGAACCGTTTAATAATTCATGAGCCGGTTCAGAACACTGTAGCATATTAATGAGCCACCTTTTCCGTGGTAAACTAACATATGCATGAGGCGTCTGTGTTGTGTTCTAGAAAACACACACAGACACAAACAGAGAAAAACACTAAAAAGAAGGAAGACAGGTAGCAGATGAAACCATAGGGCTGGAGGGCCAGAGAACGTCATGTGACGAGTCAGGATGAATGCTGGGATAGCTGGGTGTGGAACCACTGACACATCCTCAGCGCTCAATTGCGTTTAGCTTCGGCTGCCCGCATTAGCTACAGCAGGCTAAGTAATTATGCTAATGTGCCTTTAATGGCTTTCTAACTTAATGTTAATGGTCACAGACGTTCAGTGTGGTTGCGTTCTAGATGCCCGGCTTTGGGTTTAGGAGGGTGAGTTAAATCTCTCCGGCGCCGTGTGTGAGATTCGAGCGGTTCCGTCCACGATATTAGCCAACCTAGACAGGTTAGCTGTGTTGTTTAGGGTCTTTGCCTAATACCTCAGAGCTGCAGTGAGGTGGATTTGGATGGGAGAGGAAAGGAAGAAAAGCACTTTGTTTTCTGGTTTAGGATTCCACCGCTGTGGAGAGCTGACTCGTGCACCCCACCCCCCCCCCCCCCGCGCCCCGTTTTAGAAGATTAGCGTTCCTGCTTGTTTTTCCCCCTCTCTCTCCGAAGAACCTCCCCCTTCCTTGTTCCTCCAGCCTATGTAGCTACCCCCACACCCCTCTCCCCACCCCCCACCCCCCTCCTCCTTTCCTTTCTCTCCCGGAGTCAAAACTCTGGCTTCAGCACTTCTCGCGCTGATCCCCTCACCTGCACCCCACCTTCCCCTCCACCCCCCCGGCCCTGCATCCCCCCCGTCCCACCACACTCTGCTCTGATCTCGCCCCGCTCTACTTTCTTTGGGCTGGGGTTTTTTTAGAGATGAAGGGCCTGTGTCTGGGTGTCCGCCGTCTGGAATCTTCTTACGCTTCCCTCCATTCTGGCTCTTCTCTGTTCCTCTTCCTGATTGGTCAGCTTCCCCCCCCACCCCCCACACACCCCGAAACGGTCTTGCTGTTGTCTGCACTATCTGCGTCCGTCCTTCATCTCACTTTTGCTCTTCCTGTTCGGTATCTCATCCCCCCCCCAACCCCAGTTGTCACCATCACTTGGTATTTCTATTGAAGGTTGTGCTGGCACCACCATTTATCATTGTCAATCGAGGCTTTTAAAACTCAACAGCGTGGCATACATTGATTGCCACTGAAAAGAAAGGGGTAGAAAAAAAAAAAAAAACGAATGCAAATTTCAGATGGAGGTCGATATTGGAATAAAAAGCGTGAACTGGGGATCTATTAACGACTTTGTTAGCGCGGCACTTAGCGCCTCAAGTCATGTTTCTGTAGCGGACACACGTGGGGGCTGTCAGGTTCTGCTGTGGGGGACTCAGGTGACTCAGAGGGTTAAGGTGTTGGCCTCATGACCGGAAGGTTTTGAGTTTGATTCCTGGCTGTGGCTAGTGACGTTGTGTCCTTGGGTCAAGGCATTTCACCCTACTTGTCTCACTGGGAATGTCCCTGTACTTGCTGTAAGTCGCTCTGGATAAGAGCAACTGCTAAATGAATATTTATATCATTTATTTGTATTTTTCAGTTATTGTCGCCGATGACCAATGCGTGTCCTTAGAGCTGGATATCTCTAGCTGACCGCATGGATTGATGCATTGCTTTTCAGAGGCTCATGGTCATTATGTTCGTAAGCTTTTCATTATAAAGAAGTGGGAACAAATGGAAATTTTGGATGACATTACCAAAAAATAATCTCCTTTTTATTAGCTAGACTCAACTGCTCTGATCTGCCTCGAAGAATGTGAACGAGAAAATGCGTTACTATGGACACACATTAAGGACTAACCCTAAACCCCTCTAAAAATTGAGCTGGATTAGAATTTTCAAAGTAAAAATAAGTCTGTGCTTGAGGCCACTGCTGGTCCTTATAAGAGTAGTTAAACCAGATCACACACAAGCACACACACACACAGGCTCAGTGTAAAACACTGTAAAGGGTCCAAGTTCACCTGAATCTCTTTCTCCTTGGTCTAAAACGAAACATAACTACCATGACTTTAAAAAATAATCATGCATAGAAGAATAATTGAGGCGTAAGCAAATACCTAACCCTGAAAATATATACTGCGCTGATAGGAAACTGATACCGTGGGCACACATTCATATTAAAACAGCGTATGATTTAACACTGTCAGTGCAGACTGGGAATTATGCAAATACCAGTGTGAAATACAGTGCACCCATTATTTCAGAGTAGACTGATGTTTCAGAGAAAAACTCAAATGGGGGGGAGGGGACAGTGACACAAGACGGCAGAGGAAATGCTGCTTCCGCAAGATGAGAAACCAGACTAAAATACCAGGCATCTGTCCCACACTCTCCCTTGCAATCTTCCCCGTATTAGATTCTGCATATGCACACCTGTTCAAACTCCAGCCCCGTGCCCCTGCGCCCCCCCCCCCCCCCCCCCCCCCACACCTCGTTAGCGATCGGACTCTTTGCTTTGATCCTGCGTAATGACACCTGGAGAGCGAGATGAACCGAGAGCGCCGTTTGATCCGCAGGAAACGATGCCTGTCACTGGCGACTTGTCGACCACAACGCAGCCCCCCCCACCCCCCCGGCCCCCCTTGCGGGGTTTCCGTCGGGGGCCACCAACACGGCGAGACCCTCATGCCTCCTGACAGGGACGAGCATGGCAGCGATCTGCGTGTCGATGAGCGCGGGGGGGGATGTTGAGTGGCGACCGTGGCGAGGTTTTCCCTGTAATCCCTACGGGGAGGGGTGGAGGGGGGGGGGGGGGGGAGCTAGGAACGTTCAGAGCCATGATGGGTGTTGTGCAGCGGGTTTGATCTTGCTGTCTCTGGTGGTGGGGAGGCGTGTTTTCACAGTGGTATCTGCATCCCATGTCAACCTCAACCTCATGTCCGATCTGCCAACATCTTACAAGCTGCTGCTATCCGAGCGTCGAGGTGCGGGCGCTAATAAAACACCAGCCAATTGGCTGTTTCCCCATTCCCAGCTTTGCTGCTGTGGCTCGTGGCTCGTGGGACAGGAAACAGATGACTGTGGAGCCGTTTGTGTTCGGAGGAAGAAGGCAAAAGCGGAAAAGGGATGGAGCCAGATGAATGGAAGTAACGTGGTTTTCTTTAGCTGACAAAACAAGCAAATGCGGGACCGTAGAAGCGACAAAGTATTTATACTCCCTGAGGAAGTAGAGGGAAAAATAAGATGGAGGGGGAGAGAAAGAGAGAGAGCGAAAGGGATAGAGGAAGTCAAGGAGGAAAGGAGAGTGAGAGATAACACAAAAAGAGCGAGAGAAAGACAGCATGAGGGAGAGAGACACAGAGACAGGGAGCCTAAGAGAGAGAGAGAAAGAGAGAGAGAAAGAGAGAGAGACAGGGAGCCTAAGAGAGAAAGAGAAAGAGAGAGAGAAAGAGAGAGAGACAGGGAGCCTAAGAGAGAGAGAGAGAGACAGGGAGCCTAAGAGAGAGAGAGAGAGAGAGACAGGGAGCCTAAGAGAGAGAGAGAGAGAGAGAGACAGGGAGCCAAAGAGAGAGAGAGAGGGAGAAAGATACAGAGAGAAAGAGAGAGAGAGAGAGAGAAAGACAGGGAGCCTAAGAGAGAAAGACAGAGAGAGAGAGAGCCCCAGCTGCTTGTGTCTTCTGGGAGCTGCTGGAGTATGTGGGTCAGCACAGTGCATGATCAGCATTTCTCCCAACCTGCCTGAGCAAACGAATAAGGGCCAACCTGCTCAACAAACTGCATTATTAAGAGTTCTGTACTTACAGGCCTACTGCACCACAGCTCTCTCTCTCTCTCCCTCTCTCTCTCTATCTCTCTCTCTCTCTCCCCATCTCTCTCTCTCTCCCTCTACCTCTCTCGTACACAAACACCGTATTCATCTGGCAGAGACCCACACTGGTTTCTGTCGGTCGCTGTCTCCCTCAAGCACCCAGCTTGGCCTTTGCCTACGATCAATACACAGCCACTCATTTCATTAGGGCTGATGATGAGTAACGGTGAGAGCTTATTCCCCAACAAGACTTTCCTACCATGAGATACCATATGAACAACAGCAATAAGAACATGCAAAACAACAAAGCCTGCCGTAGCCTTTTAATGTAACCCTTCCCCTTTACACGGCGGGAGCCAATCACAGATTGCTCCGCCCCCCAAAAACAGGACGTTCTGGATGAAGGAGGATGGGAAAGTCGATGATCGATAACTCAAATACATTGAGTCATTTAGCAGACGCTCTTATCCAAAGCGACTTACAGCAAGTACAGGGATATTCCCCCCTGAGGCAAGTAGGGTGAAGTGCCTTGCCCAAGGACACAACATCACATAGCCACAGCCGGGAATCAAACTCACAACCTTCCGATCATGAGCCCAACGCCTTAACCCGCTGAGCCACTTGACCCCCTAACCAAATCCAGTTATGCAGTAATGAGCTGCCGTGCATGTGCGTCTGTTCATGCACGTGCGCAGTACTGCACGCTGTACTGATGACTCGGCAGGTCTGTGCATGACGGCTGTGTTTTAATTGCGCATTTGCGGCATCGGGGAATAAAATGCAATTAAGTCAATGTGGGTGGAATTCAATCACAAGATGCAGCGTTGTGAGGAAGCCCTGGTAATTAATAATTTTGCGCTCGCCTAATATTTTTTGCAAACGTGTATAATATGTGTACAGCGCAAGTGTGCACGAGCGTGGGTTTTGGAGATACGTCTAGCATGTGGGGGAAATTGCTGAAAGGGGCATTTGTCCACGCACACGCTCACGGGCTTTGTGGGTAATGTATTTCGCAATTTCTCCCCATCGCTCTCTCTGTCTCTCTCTCTGTCCCCCTCTATCCGTACCTATGTGAACAGCTACGATCCTTAGTTCAACTGAACTCATCCATACTATAGAAAGGGGCGGAGATGGGTTTGACTGTACACTCAGAGATAAATGACAGAGATTAGTTTCGGAGGGCACATGCTCGGGGGGCGCAGGAGAAAGTTAGTCGGAGACACTCTGAACGAAAGTGATCGTCAGCAATTTTGATAGTAGTCGTGGGATGAAAAATATAGCTTTGATAGTGTAATTCCCAGAGATAGGGGCTTGAGTTCAACAGAAAGAGGAGATATCTGGATTCAACGCACTGCTACTCTGCTGGGGCTTCTAGCCCGGGAACCTCTGGAGAGATTTCTCAGCTAATTCGGTCACATCATTTACATTTTGCTCATCTGAAAATGTCTGCCACTCCTGATTCGTCATTAGAAAAGCAGACTAGAGGGGCTCCGCCAATCATCTCCTCTCTCCCCATCCTTTCTTCTCTGAGGTCTCAACTTAGCGTACGATCATCGCGCATATCCACACTCATTATATCTCGTAAAATATATATGTGTGTTTGTTTTTCCTCCGGCAAACATTTATCTCTTGACATACAGTCAAGTTGAAATATAGTTGCATCTGCCTAATGTTCCGATCGACGCTATTTGAAGTCCAACCGCACATTCCATTCTTGCGCTCCGGGCTCTGAACCCGTGACCTGTTGTTGAGTAGGGACGTGCCCTCGCAACTTTAACACATAGCTCTATCTCATAACCCTCCATCATGTTCCTCCAACCCCCACTCCACTCCACACCCCCACCCCCCCCCCCCACCGACTCCCCTTCCCTCCATCATCCGACACCATCATTTCCACACCAACCACGGGGTCCCTCCAGGAGCCTGGGGGGTAGAGCAGGATCCATCAGGCCAGCCCAGGAAGATGAGGAATGGGCGGTCGTGTATCACCCTAATGGTCTCACCCGTCAGGGGTGGGATGAGCCGGGTCTCCCCTCCCCTGCCCTCCCCTTCTCCCCGGCTAAGTGCTCGCCGAGGTGATGGAGGGCCGTGCTGTGCAAATGCATGACATGGTTAATGCCTCCCACCCCATCAGAGACCCGCCATCAGTCTCTCGCTCTCTCTCTCTCCCTGACAGACAGTTAAAGATGGGGGGGGGGCGGGCGGGGCGCCTTATCAAACCTCCTGGCTCTGGGTATGGCTTTGTAACTGCGTGGATACCAGCCGCAGCCCCCACCCCCAAAAGACTACCAGCGGGTGAATCCCTAAGTGATTGTGAAGCTATGGAGTTCATTAGTTCACGAGAGGCTGGATGGACATGCGCGTGTGCGTGTCTCTCTCACACACACACACACACGCACACACACGCACACACACACTCAAGACGTGTTGGGGCGTGAAAAGGGCGGCTCTGGGATGCAGGGTCATGATCTAGCAAGCATGACTGTTCCTTCGATAGGCTCCTGGCTTCCTAAGAGACACATCCTAGAAAGGACACTCTAAAACCAGCCAATCACCATCGAGGAACCGTATGGCAGCATGAATGGGCGCATTCGTGCATTTCTTCTTCTGTCATAATTGAACTGTACCCCCCCCCCCCCCCTCGCCCCCCGATACAAAACCAGTGACATCCAAACAACAGACCTATGTGACACATGCGTGTCCTTTTTGAATAATGCATTTTAAACCCCCCTCCATTCCATTACCCCTGACATGTTGCGCTGACAAGACGCTGTCACACTGGCCTTTCCTCTGGCTTCTCTGAGCCCTGGGTATATTTATCAGGCAAATATCTGAACGGCCCAACAGTGAACTCTGTGGGTCCTGGTCATCACATCATCTCGCAGGGGCGCCGCTGGTGACACATTTCAAGCGGCTGAAAATGAAGCTCCGACACACTGGCCCAGCTCCCGAACCCCCTCCCCTCTCCGTGTCAACCCCCCCCTCTTCCAACCCCCCCCCCCCCCCCATCTTCCTGCTCTGCCGCGTCGAACGGGCCCGTCGTCCATTTATCCCTCAAACCTTTCCCTCGCTCCCTCTCTCCCTCCGCCTCCCCCCATCCCTCCTGTCCCTCCCTCCCCTGCAGACAAGCTCATCATATCTCCCTCCCTCTGTCCCCCTTCATCACTCCCCTCTCTTCCTCTCGCCCTCCGCTGTTTGTCTCCTGTCCACCTCGGGCGGTGACGGGCGGTGGAGGCTTGTAAGAGCGGGCGAGAGACGAGCACTCTGCGCTGTGTTATGACAAGCTGGTTTCAGCTTACCCCAAATTGACTGGTACACGGTAATGGCTTAAGACAGGAGGGAGAGATTGGCTTGCCGAGTCACATTGTCAGGGACCCCCAAAATTCAGAACTCCCAATCTTTTATAAGGGCGCTGGCAAATTTTTTCGATAAGATAGCGTGGCCTGACTCCTTCTAATTGCGCATTATGTCAATATAAGGACCGAGTCAGGGCTGTGAAGGAGACATGGTCTTGTCCTGGTGCAAGGGGGGAGAGTGTTACGCAGGAAGATGAATAGCTGGTAAAGTTGTATTTACGTAGATAGCCCCCCCCCCCCACCCCCTCCCCCCAACAGAAGCCCTGTCTCCCCCCATGGTTAGCTGGTGGCCCACCAATGCCGTTGCCCTGTCGTCCGGGGAAATTAAAGCTCGCCAAACAGATTAGATGTCAGAGCGCTGAAAACTGTATTTTTCATCTTCACCCACCGTTATCCTCAAAGGGAGAAGCAATCTTTACGGAGTTTGGAAGAAAAAAAATCAACAATTCTAGGGAGACCAGAGAATGAGGACGCGTAGAGAGGGGATATGTGTGTGTTGGAGGAGTATTATGTTGGCTTTGTAATAAAAATTGCACTTGTTTTCCCGCTGAGAGCATATCTGTCGTGTGGGGGGAACCTCTCCGGAACATTCTCAGCTGTGGTTTGTGGTACCACAGATGACACAGAGGAAGTATGTCAGATGTGAGGTCCACATATGGTCCAACCATGGTCTGTAGGGAGGGGCGCTCAAAACACAAGGAGCCCAGATGAGACTCACCATTTGACGGCTTTAAGGCCTGGCTCTCTGTCCCTGTCTGGATCTCCCGGTCACCAAGGCCCCATGGAGTGAAAGTCCTGGTCCCGCCCTGGAGAAAAGAAGCATATAGATTTTTTGGTGAGGTGTTGTTTTATATATATGATAGCTCTAAGAGGAATAATCCACTGGACCGCTGTACCCACAAATACCAGACTGTCAAGGAAGAACACAAACAAGCTGTACGTCATGTTCTCTAAGCACTTAGAACAAAACCTATCCCCGCCCCCCTGGGAAGGATCTGCAGGGGGGGGATGCAAAACGCATCAGGTAACACCAGCCACGTTGGAGCGGTTCAAACCGGCCTCGAGAACGCAGCTCTGATTGACAGCAGACACACGCTCCCACACGCACGTTCGCGCTTTCCGTTTACGACTTAATGACGTTCCGATGTTCGGATGTACGACGATTTGACCCGTCCAAAACATTCTTTGCCGTCTCATAATGTGTGTGTGTGTGTGGCGTGCAGGATGGTATGGGGGGGAGTTAGGGGGGTCTGTTTTAGCCTAAATACACAACCCAGGCTCCATCGCGGCCCCCTGGCCTCCTCGCCCTGCACGCATATTAATCAGACCAGAGACAATATCCATGCGGAGCCCCCAGGTGTTGGCAGGGCCACGTCCGTTTGCGGTCCCATTACTCCTGGCCAGCTCCCCTGGGCTGGGGGGGCTCTGCAGCAGGGGGATGGCAGACAGGGCCCGGAGAGGGGAGAGGCTTTCAGACCAAGGGTCTCAGCCACTGGAAAAGCTGGGCCACTGTTTTCTCTGATTGGCAGCACTGTTATAGCTTGAAAAGGTGTACTGGATGGGTAAAAACACAATCGGCTTCCACACGGATTCCTTTTGTTGAGCGTGACATGCTTTCAGACCAGAACTGGCAGATGTATTTAATTCTCCTTTATTTTAACATTCATCGCTGTCTTTCCCACCTGACCTTTTTTTCCTGTAAAGTGAAAGCGTTAGATTAGACTGGGTGGGTGTGTGTGTCTGAAAAACATCAACAAAGAGAGAGAGAACCAGGGACAGCGTGGGAGAGACTAGAGAATATAGCCACGTGTAAAAGACTTAAAGGTCAGAGAGAGACTGAAGAGTCAGCCATTATGTCCGGCTAACAGTTTGAGAGATCCCATGGAGAATTCCCTGTCGGAGTGTCAAGTGCCTGAGTCTACTGGTGTGTGTGTGTGTGTGTGTGTGCGCGTAGTGCAGATAGAGACTATAGATTATCTTGTTGAACCGTATGGATTCAATTACAAGTTCCAAGAGTCCAACCGCCCCCACAAATATGCATCTGCCTTGCGTGCCCAAGAGGCTTTGGAGGTCATACTCCAAGGAGGGGGAGGGGGGGGGGTGGAATCTTACCTTCTGTTGTTGTTGTTTACAATAACATAGACATTAGACGCTAGCTTCTGCCCTGTCACCCCTCCAGTGATGCATTAGCACCTTGGAACAAGTCATATTCAGATTTTTCTCTTCAAAAAGACCCCGTTTTGAATTGCCTCTGAAGCAATCCTATTAATAATGCATCGACTTGAAATCGGAGTGTGAGAAAATGGATGAATTTGAAGGCATGAATCTGTAAGGATGGACTTTTTTACCTGTGACTCATGGGGGGGGGGTATAGGTGCGGGAAAACAAGCACTCTCTCGCCTCTCAGGTTCTATGTTTTATGCATGCGAGGAATTAGTATTCTAAACCACTCGGTTCTATTAAGTGTAAAATGTGGAGTTGTAAGCTGCGCTGTTGATTCACCTGGAAGGGTTACCTGAGGGGGAGAGGGGCAGAGGTGAGAGGGGCCCCAGTGGTGGATGAGTGGGCGGCCGGGGGGTGGGGGGGGGAGGCGTTAGTTCTGTCAAAACAACCCCTCCGTCGGGGTTGGGGGTCCTAACCACTCGGAGGGACTCGGAGGCACGCTACGCCTCCGATCAAAAGACTTTTGGACTGCGGGGGTTTAAGATATGAACGCCAGGGTGGGTGACGGTGGGGGGAGGGGGGAGGGAACATGTCGAAAACAACACAGAGTCGGTGCCCTTCGCTGCGAAAGCTCGTTTTCTCTCCTCGAGCTTTTGAATGTCAAAAGGTGGGCCGACTTCCATTTTCTTCCTCTCCCCCCCCCCCCCCCCCCCATCTCTCTCTGTTTAATTAGAGAATGCTTATCATAGCTGCATGCCACTCCACCACCGGGTGACAACACCCCACTGTTGTAAAATTAATTATATCACTAATGTGGACCAGGCTCATGTGAAATAGCTGAACTCTCCCCAAATAGCTCATTAATCTTCAGACAGCCACTCCTGCGCTGGGTGAAGTGGTCCGGAATTTCAATACGCGCGCACACTCGGGCTTAACCTTTTTCTCTCTCGACCGAGGGAAGCGCCTGTGGTGGAGAGGAATCCCCCCCCCCCACTCCTCTCTCTTTCTCTCTCTTTCTGGCTCTTACGTACTTTGACTCGCACAATTATACACACCTACGCCTAAACCTTCCCTCAATACACGGACATAGAGCACGCATGGACGGATGTTAGTGTGGCGTCCGAATGCAAAGTGCCTCGCGTAGTAAAAAAGAAAAAAAGAAGAGGAATACTTTATGTTAATGGTGGAAAGACTTGAGTGGTCAGATCTGCTGTGTCGCAATGCTCGTCTTCGAAAACTAGGCGTTTACGGAACTTTACAAACACTGTAAGCGCAACAAAAAAAATGCATGACCTCCTTCTCAGCAAAGTCACCCCCAAACGCGAGTCATTTTTCTCAGAAGATTTCACATAATGGTCCCCTGAAGGAGACGTACCATCTTGCAGGCTGCGTTTGCCGAAGTTAAAACCGAGTTTGCTGTGCCCTGAAATCATACCTAAAGCACAGTGAGTTCCATATGCATTAGACGGTGCCCTGAAATCCACGCACTGATGTATTAGCGATGGGAATTTTACAAATTAGTAAAGAACCGAAACAAAATGACCTCGTTGTTAAAGTGAACAAAGTCACCCTGAAACACGCAGGTGTTATTTTTGCTAAAACAAAGTGTGTTGCAGTGGTGCGTTATAAAACAAAGACAATAAATGGTCCTCTGAGGTGACACAGACTACACAGAACTTGAACTGGGAGTCAGGTGGGGTGTCGGGCTAATGATCAGAAGGTCCCTGGTTCAAACATTAGCTGGGCCAACATGATATTGTGTCCTTGGGAAAGGCACTTCATCCTACTTGGGGAGATGTGGGGGGAATGTCCCTGTACTTGCTGTGAGTCGCTCTATTCCGTTTCAGCACACGCCCAAACACACCAAATACCCATGCCACACACTCCCCACACGCTCCCATGCGGTATTTGTTTACTGGAGCTCCAAGAAGCATTCCATTTCTATTGACTCATTAGCATCCCATTTGCAGAAGCTTCTTATCTTAATCGCTTCAGATTCGTTTATCTACGATGATCTGGTGACCGTCTTCCTGTACAGCTGCAGACTCGGGCACGCTAGGTGTTCGCAGTCGGAGAAAATGTCCGTCTGTGTCTGAGGTTCCAAACTGTCCGTGCTCCTCCTCCACTGAGGACACCCCCCCCCTCCTCCCCACCCCCAACCCCCCCCCCCGTGCTCCAAATCAGTAATATCTACTTACCTTACCCCGCTGTAAATGTGTTTTCATTCTTAGATGAGAGGGGAAGTGGAAAATGTTGTTTTGGTAATTATCATTTATTAGAGTTATGTCTGGTAGAACCAAATAGGGGGAAAATGTTTCTGAGAAAATGTTCCTTTAATTGCTTTCAGGAATGCGCATAGGCTTTTAACTTTATTTCATTTTTTTTTATTCCAAGGTCTCTGAGGTAAAGTTTTTTTCTGTTGATAATTAGAAGGTAAAGGACCAGCAGCATCGTATGAAGCACAACAAACCAATAACTCATGTCCTCAATCCCATCTAACCGTCCCCATGGCAATCTCGCATTAAAAAACATGCCACAACCACGCTCTTATAAGACCCTCACTCATAAACCTCCACTCGCCTTATCCCATATGCTGAGCCATGTGCCCCAGCTGATATTTCTGTACGAGTGTTGGTCTCAGACACCCTCCTCATGTCCTCACTCCAAACGTCTCTGTTCCTTTTCTTGATGCCTCTCTCGAGAGGTAATAAGACACTTGTTGGTACCAGACCCCTCCTTTGTGGCAGCGAAGCCTCCGTGATCTACTCATGGATGCTGTGGGCTCTTCCTGCGGATTTAGCGGAGGTAATGATGGAGGGAATGACTGACAAGCCAAGAAAGGGGGACTGAGGGGGATGGGGGGGTGGGTTTGGATGGGGGGGGGATGATAAGCCGTAAAGACTCTCCATGCTCTCTTAGCTGTAGAGCCTGAGAGAGAGAGAGAGAGAGAGAGGGGGAAGGGGGGGAGACGGAGAAAGAGAGAGAGAGAGAGAGAGAGAAAGAAGGGGGGGACGGAGAAAGAGAGCGAGAGAGAGCTATAAATGGAGGAGTGAGAGAAATGTCTGAAGAAGATGGCAGTGGAAGACAGGGTCCTCTGATGGAACACTTGGGGTGGGGGGGGGGTGGGGAGGGCTGAAGGAGGACCGTTTGTATGCCTGGCATTCGCAGGCACTCCTCTCTCCATCTGTTGAGGAGGACGAGCTGCACCTATGTCTTCAGCTCCTGGACTATTAATACCTGCTTCCTGGAAGCTGTATCCTTGTAAATGACGTCAAACAGGCAGCTAGCGCTCGAGAGAGAGCGAGAGGGATGGAGAGCTAGGAGAGCGAAAGTGGCAAGAAGAGAGAGGAGAGTGTGGGAGAGAATGTGAGAGAGTGATTGAGAGAGGTGGAGAAAGACACAGAGAGAGGCAAGGGAACTCAAAGCCCCTCGTAATTTAGGCCGACTCATTTTTAGTCTCCGAAGAACATGGCCCATTAGAGTCCAAGAGGAGAAGGTAGAAAAGGTCAGATTCACATCTGAAAGCTGCCACACTTGCTCGGCACAGGATGTGCGCGCTCACGGAAGAGGAGTCGCGCAACGCAGAGTGAACAAACCTTGCGTTTGTTTGAGACGAGAGAGACTGCGGGTGCCCTGGAGCTACGCTGTTTGTTGTTGTGCGAGGCTGTGTGATATAGTCAAGTTTACAAGTGGCTCACCTTTAAATCGTATTTACATTGAAACAATGGAACGTTGCCGGGGAACGTGGGCATGTAAACATGTTCTGTTCTGTCTGTTCCTTCGGCTAAGCTCTGCCTTTGTTGCGACCGCGCGCGTACGTGAGCGCTCCGGTGTGTTTTCCCGTGCGTGTGTGCGTGCTCCTCTGTGTGTGTGTGCGTGTGTACGTGTGTGTGTGTGTGTGTGACTCCCTCAGTACTCAGCCGGTTTGCGGCACTAATGCTCAACCTTGTGCAAGGTTAATCTGTCACTCTCGCTGTATATTTGCATTCCCTCTTATCTGCACCTCGCCACTCAGCTGACTGCCTGTCTATCCGCCCCGGCCTGCCGCTCAAACTTAATCGTCTTTTTGTACGTTATAAATGAGCCTCCGACCAGGCACGCGCGCACGCCACGCGGCACGCCGACTCCCAATGATGTCACTGCCTGTCCGCTGCCCTTCCTTGTCTCTCCTGGGTGCCCCCCCCCCTCCCGCCCCCACGCACCCCCGCTGACATCCTCAGACCTTAGCTGTTTCTTCTGAATGAACTTTCCCGCCATCTCGTTCTACTTTCCTAAACGTCAGGATGAGGACCCCTGCTCAAGTCAGGCCACTAGTTACCTGTGACATGCTTCCTAATCCGGGGGGTGCAGGGGGGGAGGGGGGGGGCTACGGGTGGCCGTCAAGGCCTTTACAAAATGATTCCCTTAGTCTGGCAAACGGACAGAAACGAACTGAGAGCCTGGATGTACCGGGGAGAGGAAACAAGCTACGGGTCTAATTAGGCCATGTGAATTACCTGCATTTCCACTGCTAGATGGAGTTTACAAGCCCTGGTGGCGGAAAGAGCGGTAAGGTCAGTTCTCTCCCGGTCATTTTACGAGAGACTGTACATGACAACACCGTATAGCTTAAATAAATGGTTGCCTGCATGCATGTAATGTTTTTGTGTCTACTAATCCCTTCATGTTTTTATTTTATTGCCTCAAGGCAAAGTACGTAAAAACCCCTCCTAGCTCCTCCCACGGCATGCATATTTAATGAACCGGCGATAGCGTGTACCACCTATTAATTTATACGCCATTTAAACTTCATGATGTGTCTCTGGATCTAGAAATGCTGTGTTGCCGTGCTATTGTCTTCATCATGACCACTTGATGAAGCATCTGCTTAAAGGTGAAACCATGATGTTTACGGCCCTGAGCTGACAAGGTCCAAACTCTAGTTTAGTTACTTCAGTTTGGATGCTTAGTTTGGTTACTCCAGCTGTAACCAAGTTCAGAATGCAGTACATAGGAGAGAGCTGAACAGCCAATTGCTCTCCATCCCCTTTGAGGCCAGTCTATGTGTGTGTGTGTGTGTGTATGTGTGTGTGTCCGTGTTGAATGTGGGGTTTCGCCCATCCAACTCTCTTTCTGTCAGTCACTCTCACTCTCCACCCTCAACCCCTCTCCCTCTCTCTGTCACTCTCAATCTCTCTTTCCACTCTCACCCCCTCTCCCCCTCTCTCTCTCTCTCTCTTCCTTTCCTCTTTCCCTCTCTCACTCTCTTTCCACTCTCACCCCCTCTCTCTCTCTCCCTCTCTCTTCCTTTCTCTCTCTTCCTCTCTCTCTCTCTCCCTCTCTCTTCCTCTCTCTTTCTCTCTCTCTCTCTCCCTCTCTCTCCCTCTCCCTCTCTTTCCACTGTCACCCCCCCTCTCTCTCTCCCTCTCTCTTCCTCTCTCTCTCTCTCTCTCTCTCTCTGTGACATCTTGACAGATTAAAATGTTCTGTGCTCTGCCTTTTCTGTCTGTTCAAGCTGGAAGACAGGCCGTTAGGGATCCCATTCCGACAATCGATATGAGACAATACTGTCCCGGAGACCAGGCAAACAGGGCCACCGCACGGAACACAGTGACGGAACACACACACACACACACACACTGGCAAGCAAACACACACGCGCTCCAACGTGCCAGGGGGGTGCAGTGCAACACGTGCACAAAGCGCACACGCATAACGGTTTGCACAATGTGCACACACAGCATCTCACAAACGTAAGCGCATCCGAGATTTATTCACAAATACACAAACAGCCCCACCATGGGCCGGACCAGCCAGACAGACAGGCAAACAGTGTCTCATGCCAAGAAACACATGCTGTACATTTCACCAACACACTAACACACTGCTTTCCTACAGGCAGACTTTCTGGTGTCTTTGGGTTTATGGATATACAATGTTTGTATACATACATACAAAGTATGGATACACGCCTGTTACAAGGGCTATTGTTTATTCCCTTTCATTCACTCCAACATGATAGCTTTTTGCCGCATTAATTTATGATCGTGGCCATAAATCTTATCAAATGCGTGTGCGTGCCTGGTGCACCGATATCATGTTGCTTGCATATCAATAAGATGTCCATTTAATCCTACTAGAAACAACGGGAAGATCTATTTTTTTGTACATCTATGTTCGAGCACTCTGAGGCTTTATTTGTATGTAGTCTGAGACATGCGAGGCTTTGCTACAGTACATACCAAGGGCTTTACCTTTGAAATAACCTAGACTCTGGAACACTACTGAGATTTACAGGGCATGGGGGTTCGACTGACTCCAGATAAATCATTTATTTCCATTTCCTCTGGTGATGTGCAAAGACCTTCCCTCTTCTTTTTATAAAAGAAAAAAAAAAGATGAAATACATGTTTTTATATTGTAATATTGTAAATTATCAACAACAACAAATAATTATATTAAAAAATACCCTTCATTTATGCCAATGGTTGCCATGTTTGCTGTATTCGTGTCCCTTGTATTATAAAAAATTATTACAAATTGTCGTAAGAAAGTAGGAGACTTTCTTATTATTATAATAAAGACTGGGAATTTTGTTTATAAAAAAGGGTATTTGGTTAAAATTAGTTTTAATCATAACATTTAGAAAGCTGTAAATATTATTTGTGTCACATTATTAAAAAAATTCAGTCTGAGGGTTCAAAACGGTTACTTTTGTTAGTATGTATCTTTCTTTTCCATTTCAAGGTAACCTGCTGTTAGTATTTCCTGTTTACGAATGAGTGGCAGTGAAGTTTGTTTTGAAACACAAGTTATTAGTTCATTTTCTTTTACTTAATTCACTTTTTGGGGTTTCAAATGCATTTATTACTTTTCGACCAGATAGTTCGCTGACCGAGGGAAATCTCCATCGATTTGTTGTTGCACATTAGTACTTTATATTCAATTGATTGTTGGTCAGCTTGTTGGACATGATACCAGAACGCTCTTTTTCACATTTATATGTGCATTGGAAACCAACTCGGTTCTGCTTTGCAAGCGTTATTTCTTGTTTTCCAATGTAATCCAAGAATGCAGTTTGAAAATTGAAAATTTCTCCACGAGTTTCTTTTCCACGAGTCAAGAGTTGGTCGTTATATCTCACTTCCTTGCAATAGGATGGTGTTCAATATTCAATCAAAACCTCTTGCAGGATCGGTGCTGTAGGTTATAAGAGGTCATCTGCGTAGAGGATGCATTTCACCTCTTCCACCGAGCGAGAGCACAAACCAGTGCACATACCCATCCACCCAGCATATCAACTAGTAAGGCGAGGGGCTTTACGCTGGATCAAGCTGAAGCTCAACAGCTGGACTCGGTCGACCGCAGAGATGCTCGGATGGCTAATGTAGCCTTGTCTACCTGCTTCATACTCTATGCGTTTCCTGCAAACCCTCAACTAACATGCATAGCCTGCCTCAGTTGGCAAATTCCTCCTACTTTGTTCACAATAGACTGCGTGGTCAGTCTCATGTTTATACTACCTACTACACATGGGGGGTCAGGTGGCTCAGCAGGTTAAGGTGTTGGGCTTGTGATCGGAAGGTTGTGAGTTCGATTCTTGTCTGTGGCAACATGATGTTGTGTCCTTGGGCATGGCACACCCTGCTTGCCTCAGGGGAGAATGTCGCTGTACTTGCTGTAAATCGCTCTGGATAACAGCGTCTGCTAAATGACTAAATGTACATACACAGCGTATTATACACATACAGTATTGAGAGAGAGACTGATGTACACTACATATTTGTAGCTGCTGCGGTGATTAAAGGTATGTGCATGCTGCTTATTCGTAGTCTGGTTTTCCACGTCTTCACAGTGGCATGCGTTCTCCGAATGCCCTAAGGGACGCACCCCGACCAGAACAATGCTGCGCGAGACGTTTCATCATCGATTCACAGGGCGTGCGCCAATGCGATTAAGTCAAATGAACGGCTCGTTCTCCTGAACCTGAAAACTAACGACCGGAGCGGGTGATGAGACGTCCGGATGATCCTGCCCTTCAGGGACGAGCCCCTTCGCCGACCTAATGGGGGTCGAGGCAATTAGCATCACCAAAGTGCAGCTCGATACCAACAATCTCCAGAAGCATAGCTCCTGCATGCTAAAATCCCCATCTGAAGACCCACAGGAAGCCCAGGCCCCCTCGTAGGTGGCGAAAGAGAATCCCAGTAAGGGAGTTTGGGAGGGGGGGAGGTGGGCGGTGGGAACCAAGCCCAACGGCAAACTGCATTGGATTTAGATGTCGCTCGATGGCTGGCGGCCACCCAAACTCAGAGTTATGTTTATGTTTGTTTCTAATAATACAATGCGAGTAAACACGGCTCCAGACGAGATGTGCTGTTGCACCATATGTCGTTCTTGTGGGGGCTCAGAGAAAAGGGGGAGCCGATGCCTCTCGCATAAACACTTTAATTCCGGGGCGCCTGTCAACGTTCGTCTCCCCCCCGCCCAATGGCTCATGCCGGGGGGGAGGGGGGGGGGGGGGTTTCAAAGGTTTGACCCCTGACCTGTCGTTTCCAAATTGCTGCTTGTTTGCACTGTTCGAGAGACGAGCTATAAATGTCTGCAGAAAGAACAGCTTTGTTTTGATTGCGTGTACAGTACATATTCTTCTGTCTCCGTTGAAGGTTTTACTATCATGTGATGGTTTGCGTGTGGCCAGAATGTCTGAGTGCATCTCCCCTGTGTGTGAGTTGAGCGTGTCCTTGAGCGTGTACGCTGGTTGAGAGGCAGTCCTAAGGATGTATGTTAGGCCCTCTGGGACATTGCTTGTAAAAAGGGCAAAGCAAACGCATTTGATTTGATGTATATGTCTAGTGTATGCGCGTGCATGACCACTGCGTGTGTTTGGGTGTGTGTCCAGGGGGGTGAATGGGTGCGTTGCGTGTGTGCAAACCCCCTCAGTAAAGGCATTAAAGGTTGTTTTTTCACATGGCGCTTGATTTTGCCACCCCCCCCCCTGTTCTAAACGCTGGTCTTTGATGCGGTAAATGCTGTACCAGACCATGTGATGTGCTTGTAATAATAAATGTTTCATGCAAGTTGAGCCCAAAAGATCCATCAATTCCGATTAGGTTGTAATTACCAGGGGCTGAAAGATATTCAAATTAGTTTATTATCAGTCGGATCAGGAGCCAACTGCTTCACTACTTACTGGTTTCCGAGTGTTTACGCTTGCCATTTAAGAGAATGCTGGATCGGTTCCCGAAAATCTAAACGTGCGGCCTCCATAGTATCTTAATGCATCATTTTAGTCAATTACCTTAGATATGAGATCACAGGGATGAGCTGCATTAAACATTTCCCCCCGTCTGCATTAAGGAAGATCCTGCAGAGTTCACAACGTCAGGCCGAGAAATACGTTGAAAGGGCTGACCGAGCCTCTCTCTCTCTTTCCCCTTCTTTTAGGTTCTGCGGTCCACCTCTCCTTTTCTATCCCCCTCTCTCTTGTTGAATGGATTCCTTTCTCGTTCTCTCCTTCTCTCGTTCTCTCCCTCTCGTTTCATTTCTCCAGGTCACCGCTGAATGACTCGAGATTGCATCGGCCTGCTCTTTGATGTGTTCGGGGACGGACCCATCAGGAGGAAATGACACAAGGGGGGGTGACAGGCGGACTGCCTGTTCCGAGACCCAAAGACAGCCCTCCCCATTCACACCGGAGGGCCCTTGGAGAGTGATCTGATTCCAGCCAGGGGAGGGAACCCTAATACTCCACCACATACCTATAGACAGGGTGCAGCAGCTCGGATGGAATGGTCAGCGTTTAGAGATGATGTAAAGCTGATTCTGAGGCATGTATCTCCTGTGTAATTTAGGAGACTTTGAGAACATCAGAGCGCAGTAGGGACAGTCGATCGGCCGCTAACCGCATCATCACGTAACAACCAAGAAACAACCAATGTTCACCCTCCTCAGATGACGACCAGAGCAGAGAGTTCCCTGGCCCCCTCAAAGTCCCCGTCAACCAAAGCCCCCAAACTCTGTCTCACCCCCCACCCCCCCGATCTCTTACTAAGGCCACCGCAAAGAACCATGGGATGTCGTGAGCTCTCTCCAGCAGCACCGTGGCTTTGGCCCTTCCCTGACATGTTTTGAATTGCTAATCACACGGAAACCACCTGGGGACTCTGGCAGAGCCTTCAAACGAACACCCCCCCCCCCCCCCACCCCGCATCATCCGCGCACACAAACACACCGCCGACCGGGGGGGCACCGAGGGTGAAGATGCGTCTCTCGGAGCGGCTCGTTTGAAAAAATGAAGGGCCCTAATTGGATATCTGCTCCCCCCTTTGCAGTCGCTAATTAAGCGAGCAGCGCGGCTGGGTGGGAACTGTGAATATGCAGGACACGGGGTAATTAGCCCGGGGAGTCAGGAAAGACGTGAGCACACATCAGACATCAAGGAGCCGTCCTGGGATGGGCTGCGAGTCTGTAGCCTTGGCTACGACCTCAAGGTGAAGCTGGCCATGAACAATGTTTTCTCTTTCACATTGATTGAATTACTGGAAGAGGAGATGGATTACGAAACATTTATTTTGATAATTTAGCCGTTGTACTCTTTATTTTAATCTCACTCAAAAACATTGTTCAGGTAACAGGTGTATATTTGTCTTCTCTGGCCTTCCTGGTTTTAATAGGGTGCTCACTTTATGCAGTTCCTTTCCTGACCAAAGGAGGGCAGTGTGGAACACATGTTCCTTGTCCGGGTAGAGAGGACAGTGACTATGCACTTCCCTGTTGGTTGAGAGGCTCAAACTAATACAATAACACTGTGTCTCATATAAAGCAGGTGACCTGTCTGAGAAACACCACCTGATCTCTGTATCTCTGGGGAGAAGACGAAAATAATAATCGGACAAAGAAAAACATATTCCTTTATCAAAGACTTCGTACGTCGTATGAAATATAGATACGTTATGAATCTTTCATGGCTGCAATACTTCTCTTCCGAACACATACAGACATTATTACGGTTAACATAATCTCAAAACTCAGACCTCATTCCGGCACGACGCCATTTTGCTTGTTTTTTTTCCGAGCCCTCTGTATATTCTGCTTTGTCTGCACCTTACCGCAGCTTGTCAAGGTGTTCTGGACAATGTACTGACGTGAGTCCTAATTACTGTGGAGAGTCTGTCTGGTCTGCTGGTTCAGCAGGCAGAAAATCTAGAGGAGGAGAGGAGGGAGGGAGAGAGAGTTATATAGAGAGACAGAGAGAGACTGAGAGTTAGAGACAGACAGAGAGAGGGAGACAGAGAGAGAGAGAGAGACAGAGAGAGACAGAGAGAATAAAGAATGGGAGAGAGGGAGGGAGAGTTATATAGAGAGAGACAGAGTTAGACACAGAGAGAGAGAGGGAGACAGATAGAGACAGACAGCGAGAGAGGGAGAGAGACAGAGAGAGAGAGAGAATAAAGAACAGGAGGGAGGGAGAGTTATATAGAGAGAAACATAGATAGACTGAAAGAGACAGACAGAGAGAGAGAGAGACAGAGAGATAGACAGAATAAAGAATGCCGGAGAGACCTATAGTGCCCCTCCTTCACGCACCAGACCTGCCTCCTCCGGGGGGGGAGAGAGTTTGCACAGCGGGGCGACGTGAGCCGCTCAGACATGTGGAGGCAGAGATGACCCTCCGACACGAGGGAGAGAGGGGAGGGAGGCAGGCGGGCCGAGAGCCAGCTCAGACGGGCAGGGCAGGCACGCGGCAGGCTCGCCTCCCTGTGGGAGGGGCACATCCCCAGCAACCAGTGGGCTGTTCTCTGCATCGTCCTCCAGAGCTAAGCACACTCCTTGTGGACGGAGCTCTATGGGGTTTCGTGGGTCTTGAAGGAAGGAGATGATGTCCTTTTGAGGTTGCTACAATCAGTTATATGCCCCCCCCCCCCACCTGTGCAGCTAGTGCCCACTTTTTTTGGTAAATATTATTTGTTAAATCTTTTTCGCATCTTATTTAAGTCCATATATGTTCTATGTTTGCTCTATCCTGCCACAGTAAATGTCGTGTTTGTGTGACCTGCATGGCGAATGAAACTAATTAAAACAAATTCTGACATGGAAAAATGCACGCATGCACATACGTATTAAACACGCATGTACTGCATAGAGAAATCCTATTCAGTATATGATCTATAATATACGATACATACAACTATATTACCAAAAGTATTTGGTCACCCATCCATCTGATCATTTGGATGGGTGACCAAATACTTTTGGTAATATAGTGTATTGTGTATATGGCTGCACTGCCGTGCATCGCAAACCCTTCCGAGCTGTGCAAAGCAGCGTGCAGGACTGCAGAGCGACAGCACGCTCACACACGCATAACTAATCCTAAACACAACCACGACAAAACACGCCCAGACAGAAATACGTGGCCTGAACGCCAACCGGAGTGTGAAGTCATTCACGATGACACGGCGTGCGTCAAAGGGGAAAAACTGGTGGCTTGTCAACAGTCCCCCCTCAAGTCGCCCCGAGGCGCCAACCGCGACCCTGCGGTACCCTGTGGGGCGTGGGGGGGGGGGGGGGGGGGGAGGGGGAGAGGGGGGAGCAAATCATGTGTTGATAACGCCGCATTCCAGTCTGATGACGGCTATTTGAGAGGGCTAACGGCGCAATTAAGACTTCGCCTCGGCTAGAACAATACGATAGCGTCGTCATGGAAACCGCCCACCCGTTTCTTTTTCTTCTTTTTTTTTTTTTTTTTTCGTGCCACCGCTGTCTCTCCCGGTGTCCTCTGGGAAATCGATGGTTCTCCTCTCCACCTTCCCCTGGGATTTCAACACACCAGTTCCCCTGCTGTTTGGCCACAGCTTTGAGTTATCGGCCTCTATTAATTACTTGGAGTGTGACCGCAAGCAAAAGAACTAGCCATTCAAGGATCATTGGCTTCTTATTGAATGGTTTGGCTGTATTGCCCATGCTGGCTAATGATTATTATCTGTAAGATGGCCTTTCGGATCCATTCGAAATCCATGGCTTGTGACCAGATTCGTCAGGGTACTAATCGTGAGATGCACATAAAGCAACGTCATTTTCCGAGATTCAAATGATTATTTGTTTTGTTTTGTGCATTAAATTACAAACTACTGTTTAGCATTTTTGCTTCATTGATTATAGTTCTGTAATCAGGCTTCGCATTACTAAAGTATGCGGTTAATCTTTGGCACTCGGAACATACTGAGATGAGGAATCCCCAAAAAATACAAAATACAAAAATACAAAAAACTTTGCGTCTGGGTACATCCACCAACTCACAAACTCAGCAACACAAACCCAAGTATACCCACAACACCCCACACCCCCATAACATCCCCAATCTCACTCAATGGAGGTTCATTCTCCCTGAAATCTGGTTTCCCAGCCTCCCGCACACACTATTAGCTCATAAATACTGCTGAATGGAGCAGAAAGAGCAGCAGGGCGTTCGTTTCCGCCGGGGGTGCTGAATGGGACAGCAGAGGACGCAGGTGCACCGAGCTCCCCCCCCCCCCCCACCCCACCACCCCACCCCCCCCGCCCAGCTCTCCTATGCACAGGAAATAAGATGTTTACTGTAAATGGGTCTCTTAAGAGCTTGGCACTGTTAAATATTGATTTTGAAGTACCGTATTTGTAAATAACTCAAGTTGCATCAGCCTTTTCCGCTTCGCCATAGTTTCCCGCTTGAGCGAGATGAACAGATGCACAGTGAAATAAAGATGTCATGGATGGATAGACCGATGTCTTTGAAAACTTTTATATGAACAAAAAAAAGCTATATTTCGGTTTTGGCGGTTGACGTATTCTAGAGTGTTACAAGCAACGCGTATAATGTCTGAAGAAGTTAAACAACTTTTAAACATGACGATGAACTATATTACCTTCTGAGAACATTTGGCTCCATCCAATAGATGGAAACAAAGCCCAGGGCAACAATTCAGCTTTCATATCCACCTCATAACTGGAAATAATGTTGGAGATCGGTCTGGTCTATTGAAATACAACTGACGGAACAATAAAAGTGTATCCCTGATCACATCACAAGATCCAGCTCCAGTCAACTTCAGTCTACAGCGGAGAGAGGGAGCACAGTCTGCTCGACTATGTGGTGATACGAGGAGGCAAGTGGGTCTCAGTGCGTCTCAACCATTTTCAAAGCCTTTATCCTTCCGAAAGGGTTTGACACCGCAAGGACATCGCATGGCGTTATGTTACGATGTGACTAACCGGATCATTGCATAAAAAATAAAACAAAATGACAGTATATTCTTATCTCTCCGACTCTCGGTTTGTTCACTAAAAACAGTAGTTTTCTCTACAGGTCTTTGGTTGAATATTTGACGTGGCAGAAAGATTTGAGGGACATGGACCTTTTTCTTCCCCACTGCTCCTTCCTGTCACGATGGAACTACTGAAGCCCTATCTACCTACCCAATTACAAGGATACCATTTCACATTTCGGACTCATTGACTTTTTAATTCCGGGGCTGCTTATATTATTCCTTTATTTTCGGTTTCTTTTCTACATTTCTATGCAGGAAGAGTGTGTAAAAAAAAAAGAAAAAAAGAGAGGCACATGGAGCCATTTAAATTTTTAATTAGCTGCCATTGTAACGCTAAGAGACACACATTCAGGCTACCGTTATCCCCTTTAAGCTTTAATTAACAAGCGAGTCTTGGTTTCAAAACATCAAAAGGCTGGGTGAAAGGGTGTGTCACCCTGACTGCATGCGTGCGATCGAGCGAGGGTGGGTGACGCCGTCTCGTGTGTGTGTGTTAAAACACACACGTGTGATTGAACACACTCACCACAGGTGAGGACTGCAGGTAGAGCTGCACAAACCACTGCAAACCTTGTGTGTTTTACTTTTTTTTCAAATTCCTATTTCTCTGGTTTCCCTGGAATGGATAATTGCCTCGCATGTAGCTGTGTTGGAATGCAGAGGAATGAACAGTCATTAGGGGATTAGGCCCTAATCTGAATGTAGCACCTCACATTTTCTGCCATCTGAGCATATTCAGCAGAGTGAAGTCATGTTTAAAGCACAGATCTGTGTTGGTTCCTTCCTGGGAAGGCTGCTAATGTGGTGAGAGGGAAAAGGCCCTGTGGAAAAGCCACCAGAACGATTCTGCCTCACATTAGGGCTTCTGGAGGAGACGAACTTCCTTGAAACATCTCAGGTTCATTTCCTGGTTCAAACGGACCATCTCAAGTTCATTTCCGGGTTCAAAGGGACCATCTCAGGTTCATTTCCTGACACTTCTTCACTGCAGACGGAAGATGCTGTTGTTGGGTAATGGGGATTTCTTTTTGGAAAGGCACGCCAAAATGGACATCGCTGTACAACATGGCATTTTTGACATCGTTCATTGAATCCAATAGAACATTGCACAATTCAAAATCAGAACCCATTCATGCAACACTGTCAGCAGGAAGGACTGGAGGTTCCATCTCTCCAAAGCATTCCATCTTAAGCGCATCTGAGGGATTTTTACCGAGTAACAATACTGTTAACGAGTGATCAGAACATGAGAAAATAATATACTGCAAAGAAGACGGAGGCCAACCCTGTTCTACTAAATAACCTAGACGTTCTAGTCATTTTTGACTTTGAGCCTATTAATCTATTCTCTAACGTTCCCCTGTCGGAACCGGATCCAACAGTGTTCCAGCTGCTGCGGTTCCTGTCACCTGCTGCAGAGATGACAAGCTGAATAATAATGTCGAAACATGACGTCATCTCTTCTGAGGGATTGTAAGAAAGGGCGATAGCTTTTCAAATTCATCTGCATCAAGCTATCAGAAAAGAAATACATGATACATATTTAAAAAGGGGCAGTCATTCCTCGGGTCATTATTTGGTCTGTATCTAATGAACTACAGTATAGTATCACCAGGGATCATTTGTATTCAGAGATCGGATCGGTGAAAGGCTTTTGATTTAGACACATTTGGCAGATTTAAATGATGTGACCCCATTTGCACTTTGCACCCTTTGCAGTCTCCTCAACTGAATGTAACGCTAGCTTCTAGGCCCTGGCTAATCCATCCTCACTAAAACATCCCAGTAAATATATCCCTGACTAGAAACCTGCATGACCTGAAAGGACACAAACAGACAATAACTGTCATATTTTACATATCTTAATGAACAACGACTTGGGATTCGCAGGTTATATACGATTGTACAAAATAAATTATTTCTTCTGAATCCAGACCTCCCCAAGGTTAACATCCAGTAAGATCTTAAGGCGTGATATTGATGCTATTTCTCAAAGACATCAGAGTATTGGCATATGGGAATGCATACTGAGAGGAATGTCATTGATTAGCCATGGGAGTCACAAAGGACCCAACCACCATCATCCCCTTGACTTAGTTTACAGCCCTTTCCAACAGCAGAGTAAACTGGCTGCCTTTAATTGATATGTACCACCATGATTGGAATCAATAAACTGGCGTGCTGAGAGACAGAAAAAAAAGAAGAAAAAAAAGAGATAAAAGTTTCTCATTTTCCTTCCCCCCCTTACCAAGATTAGCAAGAGAGAGAAAAACAAGCCCCAGTGACTGTAGCTGACTTTAAGGAGCTTAGCCCGAAACTAAGGCACTGTTATTCAAAAGGGGGGTGAGTGTGTGTTTGTGTGTGTGTGTGTGTGTGTGGGGGGGGGGGTTAGGGGGTTTGGAAAATAAATATATAACGATAAATAAAAAAGAGTTAAAAAACCCAAAGCTTAGTATCTGTGTGTTAGGAAGAGAGCCAGGCCTTTTGAAGCTTGTTCCAAGTTGGCGTTCGCTGAAGGGGGATGCCGGTCAATGTGCCGGCCTCGTACGGTAACATTCTCCTAACCCCATAATCCCCTGTCTCCCTCTCGCTCCTGCGCTGACAAACCATTGATTGCCAGACCATTTTGTTTCAATTAATCTTTTATCGCGCAAGCCTGTGGTCTCGTCCTTTAAAAAAACTACAAACAAATAGTGTCTGTCATGCCTGAAATCTCGGCTGTGAGGAAAAGGCTATTGGATGAGTCCTTTGCGTTATCCCCTGGCTTGGAACCTGATTGGACAGCGGAATATTGCCTGCATCAACTGTCAAGGGATAGGGCAGGACAGGCCTCAAATCTGCACTTTGTCCTGTGGAATTAGTGTTCCTTTGTAGGGAGATGTCTGTCTGCTCTGCGCTCTGGGGTTTCAGTCCGCGTGCCTCCAATGTGTGGCTGCCGTTCCGAGGGGCCGTTTCGAAGGGCGTTGTGCGTTCGAAAAACTGGGACGGAGATTCAACGGAGGCCCTTTGGTTTTCCGCTCACTTTGACGAAAGTCGTAAATAGAAAAGTGGAGCAATTAACCAGTTCAATTGTCCTACGCAACATCACATCTTAACGACTGACCAGCGGTCAGATCGACCAGCCTCGCCTTGTCCCCACGGTGACCCCCCTCTGTTCCACAGCCTGGCCAGTGTCTTCACTGACGCTCAGCCCCTGTGAAGGCTTTAGATATCAGGGCAGAGAGGGGGAGAGGGGCAGGGGCGGGGGGGAAAGAGGGGGAGGGGGGCTTGCTCCCAGCGTTCGCCCTTTAGTTAGTCTTTCCTGGTTAGACAATGCTCTGATTAAACATGACAGTACATGCTTCTCTGGACAGATCCCCCCCCCCCCACACCCCTCCAACCCACACCACCACCCTTTCCCCCCCGTCACGCTAGCGCTGCAGAGTTTTGTAGTGGAGAGAGAGTGGAGCACGGAAGTGTCCGGACTCCTGGGGGGAGGGTGGAGGGGGGAGTGGGGGGGGGGGGGGTTGTGATGCACCGCACAGGCATTTAGACAAACACTTCTTTGTGTTTTAGATCCCGAGAGGAGATCGTCAAGGTATGCTTTGGAGATCAGGCTGACAGCGCAGTACTTTCGTGGCTGAGCCTGTTGAAATTTAAAGCAGCGCTACGCCAGCACACCCCTCCTTTCATACAGTCAAACAAATCTGGCTCATATGAAGTCGTGATTGATCCACTACCTATTCGAACCTTTTCTATTTGAAGATCGGGAACAGTCCGCTCAAGAGAATTGGTGTCTTCGGGTTGGTCTTGCTGTGTGTGTGTGTGTGTGACTGCTACACTTTGAATGGAAGGCTGTGTGTGGTTGGGCTACATGGTTGATTAATATCATAAGTGAACCCAAGGCTGAAAGATCCCCGACGGCAGATGAAAGACCGGATTAGGAGAAGTGGGGTTGAGCCGGGATGAGCAGAGCGAGTGCATCGGAGGGGATCAGATGAGGAAATAATAGAGAAGGGGTCCCTCAACTTCACAGAGGGGGGGGGGGGGTGGGGGGGGGGTGGTGGCAGCGGGAAGCGGGGGGGGGGTGCAGGATGAGTGGTTCGGATGAGATGCAGAGGAGATGTGGGAGATTGAAAGTGATCAGAAGCCGACAGCTGGCAGCTTTCCCAGAGGAAGTTCCCTAGCTTCTGAGGAAAAGTGTGGGGGGGGGGGGGGGGGGAAGCAATCTAGATAGGGTGCAGAGATATGGAAAAGAGGGACAGGTAGTGTGGGAGGAAGACATGAGGAGAGATAGAGAGACATGGAGAGAGGGACACAGAGAGAGAAAGAGGCAGACGAAGGTCAGCAAAATACAATTGCGTCTTGTCCCTGACTTTCCTCTGTAAATTATCCAGTCCATTTTACAGGCTGTGTTACAAAAACAGAAGTCATGCTGAAATATGAATCCAGTTTTGCTGTTGGCCTTGTCCCAAATGGCCATTGGACATCCCTATCAGAGCCCTGGCTTTGAAAATTACCTTGGTGTTTGTCCAGCAGACAAATCAACTAATCTTGATGCGCGGACAGCACAAATCAACAGCCGCGCCAGGCAGTGATTGGTGGGTTCCAAAACCCAATCACGCTGTTGGATGATGAGGTGGAATCGTGATCGATCCGGTTAGCTACCCATGTTCTTATCCGTCCGTGCACAAAGGTGACAATGATGTTGTCACGAAAACAAAGCGACTTGGGAAATGGATCGCTTTACCCAAGGATCCTCTTTGGGATAAACCACGTCATGATGAAGTGGAGCTGTCTGTTTGCGGAGGTCTGTGGTGAAAGAAAACCGAATGGCATGCTTGTTCTAGTACTTTCACATCCCCCCCCAAATATTCTTGCCGTTCTCCAAGAGATGACAGCAACCGTACGGTTAGGCAAGTTCCATGTAATGGGGGGGTTCTAAGACGGCTAAGGACATGACGTGCCTTCATGGATGATGGAGCACGAACACCAATTTCCTCTGACTCATACCCTGTTCATGTTAACACGAACCTCATTTCTTGGGATGACCCAGGTTTTCCCTCCCAAACTCCTGTATTATCTGAACCCCAATTCAGTTAACCAGCGTTGCTCATGCCCGAAATTCTGCGAGTATCCTGGCAATGTTTCCGCAGATCTGGATCAATCGTCAACAGGGCTGATTATCCTAACGCGGGGAGACACTCTGTCAAAATGGAACCGTTTCAGATATGTGTGAGATGTTTCTGGGCTTCGTTCGGAAGGCTGCATTATATGGAAGGTAGTGTTCATTGCTATCTCAGTGCCTATTAGACAGGGGTGGATACTAACTCCAAATGACAGTTTTGACCTTATCGACGAAGTAAAGCTTGCATGTACAAGGCAAGGGCTTTTTATGATGACTTCACTAGCCGTGTCTTAGTGACTTTCACAAAAATGTGTTCCCTTGAGAAAAGCCCAAATGACAAGGTACGCTGTGCTACCTTATTCATTGGCAGACCAGATATTCCTTCAAAGATTTTTTGGGTGAGGTACAGATTTGTGACAGAGCCTTTAAACTACGCTCCTCTAAGATTCTAACATACAACGTTTCTGAGTTGACCATGGAATTAGTGAAAAGTCCAAGAAGGAGTAAAGGATTAAACACGGGTATTGATGAGAACCCACTATTTCTTTCTCGACAAATGTGACAGCGGTGAACTAATTAACTTTCCCTCTATTTCGAATGGTGCCGATGACATTGAAACAACTTCACTGTCAACAATGACCCAGACTTGGCCTCACACAATACAGATAACTTCAAGGAGTTCATTAACCAATCCATTTGAGTAAAATAACCCTGAGACTAACTGTGCTAACAATGCATCACTGCATCCTCTCTCATCTCTCATTCCTGCCAAAGTGATTTCTACGTTTGTTAATCTTGCATAGCGAATAAACCCCCATTCTGATTCTGATTCTGATCCCCATTAAACATATTGTGTTTCTCTGCAAAACTCTCTTTAAACATGTTGTCAAAGAGCGTACCTTTACATAAACTCACCTGTTCTTATATTTCCCCCTCAGGATAGCTTCATCAGACAAAATATGTGTGTTTGCACAACTCAGTGTATAATATACAAAAAAGGAAGAAGACAATGCTATATTACCAACAAAGAATCCTCTATTGAGCTCTATTGACCTACACAGGGTATCAATCAAGACTGAACTGTGGTAAATATTATTGTCAACGTTTCTTTTCTGGTACGGTATCGGCAGCAATGTTTCCTCCAAGCTATGTCATGTGATCTTGCTCTAAATGCAGAATATATTGAGACTTATTGAGTATTACTCCGGAATTTTTCCCACTGTCAACTTTACCAGCTCCTATTTCCTGTTCTTTCCAGAACCTCATGTCTTGTTCCAGACAGGCTCAGAGGTGTTTTGAGGGGAAGGTGTGTTTGTATGTGTGTATGCGTGTGTGTGTGTGTGTGCGTGATGGGGTGGAGGCACTGACAGATTAGTGTTCCATCGTGCCAGTCTGTCGGGGTTCCTAGGATCAAACGGTTCTCATCTACTCACTGTGTGATGCATCGTCTCTGAGCTGGCTCCCCCCCCCCCCCCCTCCTCCCCTCAAGACACAGGGTTGGACAGAGAGAACCGTTGGGGTCGACTGGGTGCGTGCGCCGCGTATGTGTGTGTGTTTCGGTGTGTGGATGGATAACGGTCTGAAAGCCATTTAGCTTTGTCAAATGTCACATCCTCTGTCGTATCCTTGGTCAGTGACCGTCTCTCTCTCTCTCTCTCTCTCTCTCTCTCTCTCTCTCTCTCAAGAGACACTGATTAATATTTAGTTCATAATTCAAGAAATACTTATATTACTTCTACTGGTACTTTAGTGGTACCGATATCTGGTTCTTGCAAGTAAAAAAAAACTAAGGCACACAATTGAAATAACAATCTGTCTTACTTGTAATAACGTGCACACAAACCAGCCTGTTCGAATTAGGCCTGAACACAAACAAAATGGAAATGAGATAATTAGGTCAAGAGGTTTGGCAAAACGTTTCTTCCCCATTCTTGAAATCGTAGCGAGTGTTATGGTTATTTTGCTGGAGCGTCTGGACAACAAAGGTGTCAAGTTGCTCATCTCAGCAGCGGAGAACAGGCCCCAGGAGTTGCTGGAGAGACCATCACACACTCTCTCTCTCTCTCTCTCATTAGTGCGCTGTGGTGAAATGAGATATCTCTACCAACAGCAGCTGGAAGGACCGTCATGTCGACTTGCATTAGCGTCCTCCCTTACTGCCCTCTGACTATGCTGTTTCAGTCTATATGTAGAAGAAGACAAAGAAAGAGAGATGGAAGGGCAAGAAAAACTAGCTTTGGTGCTCGTTGATGTCTGAGGTTACTTTGGTTACTGAGTGGGCGGATAGTGCGCTTGTGCAAGTGTGCGACCGTTTCGATGAGTTTTCTGTTTTTATGTGTTTGGATGCAGATGGCAGTGTGTGGGAGGAGAAGTCTGCTTCCCATCAGTCACAGTGTGTGTCTCAAGACACCACCCCCCCCCCCCCCCGACACCTAGGGACTGGTTTACCCTCCCCTGCTAAAGCATGACTAACCAGAGGTACAACATTAAAGACCTTCAGAAAATAACAGACATTTACTCTAGGCCTTTCCACCTGGTGACTGCTGATGAACCAATGAAAGCCATTAGATGCTTCAGTGAGCATCTTTAGTAGGTGGCTTTTGGAAGGTCATGCAGACAACAGCAATTTGGAATCGAGTTAAGTTTAACCTGGATGGGGGGGGGGGGGAGAAAAAAGGAACACTTATTCGTCTGGGGGGGAATGAGAGATTTGTGGATAATTTAATCAGAGCTGGTGAAAGAGAGAGAGAGAATCACCAGGGAGAAGGAAAGAAGCTTGCGGATGTTCTCAACCTCTGCTATTGCTGGTGCCGCACATTCGTTCTCTTCACTCTGGCTGTCAATCCCTCTCTCTCTCATCCCTGTCTCTAGGTGTCTGTTCAGATGTAGCTATCTGTCATGGGGCCACGGCTCAGTGGTTGACAGACAAATCCCTCGGAGAAAAAAAAAGAAATGGCGATCTGGACGCAACGCCCAAATTCTACATCGAAGAAGACTTTGAATCCCAATATTAAATAAATACACGCTGAAAAAGCCAATTTGAAGACGCTCCAAATCTGTGTAAGCCTACGCGAATCACTGAAACCTGACCTCTCTCTTAGCCTTGGGTTTTTTATAAGAATCCATGTTTTTTCTAAGCTTTCACAGTGGCTGGGAGTAAACAACAAACCTTCTGATTGTTCTGGGCCTTGTGTTTACTTTAAACTTTCATTAAGATTCAATTTCCAATTAGGCCGGGCGCTCGCTGGACAGGGAGAGGTAAATACATGATAAAGTAGGCTCAGGTATCACTAATGTCTCCACTCAAATTTCGCTTCTGCTGCCTTATTTTGCACTTCTGTTTGGATGCTAACTGCATTTCGTTACCCTGTACTAGTACCTGTGCAATGACTATAAAGTTGAATCTGAATCTGATATGCTTCATTCAAAACCGCAATTTCAAACTTTGATGTTGTACTAGGTTTTGAATTGACTCCTTGATAGTTTTAAATCATTTGACGAGTCCGCAGTCATGTTTACCCGTGTGTGTAACATGTATTATATGGTATTTGCCTTCGACTCAAGGGAAATGCACTAAAAATCATCATCAGGTATACTAGATTAAAACATTTCACCATTGTCAATTTTTTTCCTCTCCCTATGTGCCTCATGACTTTACTAATTATGAATTGCCTAAAACCAAGCATGTCACCGCATGCTCTTATTCTAGAGTTGTTACCTGATTTCCTGCTTATCAATAGAGCCAGCTGTTTCCTGACTCGCTCTGGTGTCAAGCTCCTAATTGGTTTCCATATGTGGCTAATGTAAGTTCATATGGTCGGTAATGAGAACCGTCACCGAGATTGTGTTGTGTGTGTGTGTGCGCGTGCGCGTCCACGTTGCACGCCAGCATTCCGGTGTCGTTCTCATCATTAGCACTTTGCGTTTCTATTCTTAGCCGCATCCGACGAAACAGGCCTGTCTTAGTTTAACGCAACATCTTCGTTTAGATGTATTTTTTTTAACCGCCCAACTAGCCTTGTACGTATATCGGTCCTGGTGTTTTAATTGTGACTGACAACCTCTGCAGCCAATAATACCATTACTTGCACCGCAGCGCCCATGGTCAGAGACAAACAAGCTGCTTTTGAGGGAGGTTCTTTAGATTAGATTCAACTTTAATGTCGTTACACAGGTACAAGTACAGGGTAACGAAATACAGTTAGCATCCAACCAGAAGTGCAAAACTGTTATTACAAACAGAATAGATTCTAGTGGGACACTGAGCTTCTCATTGTGCACGCGCCGCCATCTTGGTCAAGAGTTGTTACATTGTTGGAGGGATAGAGAGGAGAAACGAGATCAATGACAACAACACACACGCTGAGGAGACAGGGAGAGAAAGAGGAGAACAGCACGGCCCGGCAGCACGCTCATTACTGTCACCTCAGGATGTCCCGTCCGCAGCACAAAGACTATACCTGACTGACAGATCTGGGTTCAGTGAAATCCTTCGCCACCGCCACTTTTCTCCCCATCTTGCTGATTGTAAAACAGGGTAAGCGTTTGCAGGCTGCTATACTGCTCTTGCTCTCTCTGTGGGGGACGATTGTTAGGACTTTTGAGGCGTACATGAACGCCAGTTCTAGAGAGAACTACCTTCTTAGGCTGACAAACAGTCAAATGTATCCATACTTCTGTGATATGAAGAGCAAACTTAAGAGCGTCTGTTAGTCTTAAAGTAAAAGTCCAGTATTTTGTTTACAGTGCACAGTGTATTTTCACGAGAACATTCAAAATGCTCCCTGATGGTAACTACAACAACGCTTCTGAAGTGACAGAGCAGATTTTGGGCGTCATCGCTCAATCGCTTTTTTTTCTTCCTCACTATCTGTGTCTATCTCTGTCAAGCTGTCCCCCCCTCCATCCATCCATGTCCTCCCCCCACCTCTATTTTTTATTTGGTATTTTTCAGAACCGTCTCAGTGAACCAGGGAAAGCAGGCTGACTTCGTCCCCTCCCTCCCTGCTATCCATTCTCAGTTTCCAAAGTGATTTGGGGTCCTTTGTCATATGGATGACCCTCTGTCCTAAGGATGAACACCCCTATTCAAGAAAAAACCCTTCCGGACTGTACCGTAATGCATTTGGCTCGCTCTCATTCCTCCCTGTGCCCCCCCCCCCCCCCCCCCCAGCTTGTTTCTCATTAGACAGGGCCTTCTGGAAGCCTTCTGGAAGGTGCCATTTTAAATACCTGTCCTTTCCCAGCAACAGAAAACTAGGGTGAATGTCTTTGATCCAGATGACATAAGTGAATGAAATGAAGGGAAATGGAGGGGGCGACTATTGGGACAAATGGTGTCCCAAATTGAACATGACGTGCCAGCGATTGTAATCTCCATGTGGACTTTTGGGATGAGATATCCGCAATGATGTGAAATTTAAATATGGGATTTGTGGCACTAAGGGCGCACGCACACACACACGCACAGGCATAAACCACGTGCAGGAAGATGTTTCTAGAATACAGAGGAACACATTTTCAACTCTTGGTTTGATTTGTCCTCGGTCGATCAGTCAGGAACAACTGTTTGGCCCCAAAGGGATTCCTCACATGTTTGAGTTCAGTCTGGCTTTATGTCACGGTGAATGCTAAACCAAGAATGTTTTGCGGTACCATGGGTTGTACAGTGTCACAATAATGAGTCACTCCAGCACGGCATCGTTCGGATGTGAGGGCAACAATGGCTCATTCTATAGGAAGTTAGCCTGAAAGCATTCCCCACAATCATGAGGGCTAATGTAACTGAAGAAAAAGTGAACATGTGTGCGTCTGCTTTCTTGTGATTGGCACCTATCTTTGATGGTAAGTGCGTTTGTCTCAGTGTGCACAAGTGTTTACTCGAGTTTTTTTTTTCACGCTGTTTTACATGCGAGCACACGGTAAACGATCGGTTTGAACTTCCTCTTCTGGCAATTTCACTGGTAACAGCAAGAGGTCCTGGTAAGCAAATCGCACGCCCTCCGAATGAAAAATGCGATTGGAGCTGCAAGTCTGGGCTGGCGCCTTGGCTGACTTCAGAACACCTCGAAAGCATCTTTCATGAAATCAAAAACACTGACTTTGTTACACATTAAGGGATTTCTGTTTTGGGGGCGCTTTGTACTCTTCCAGCTCTCTTTACTTTGCCTGATGCCATTGAACAGACAAGTCAAGGTTTTTTTTTGAAGTTCAAAAAATAAATGCAGCTCAAAGGGGAATTTCCAAAATGTAAATGAGCAGGATTTCAAAGACTTGGAGAATGTAAAAAATCTGAATAGGTCCACGAATAAAGTAGTTTTTTACTCTGCAAAAAGTGTTTTGGAGTGATCATCATCAACTAATTTCATTCTGCTACACGCCTGTTGATTTATTTCAGATACAAAGCTTGATTCTGCTTCTTAGAACAACTTGGCTTCTCTCAAGACACACTACTCAGTGTCTGACATGTTTTACTGCCAAGATAAAGATAGCATTTCCGGAAAGCGAATGCCATCCACCCAGTGTGCATACATGCTGCTTAATACACTTTCGGAAAAGGATATTACTTTTCTCTCATTACCTTCTTCCAGAATATTGCTTTTCTCTCCATTCTAGAACCTTCTTTCTTTTCACTCCACCCCTCTCAACTTCTCCAGCTCATCCGTCTTTGAATCTCAGGTCTCACAGACAAGGACACAATTTCATGAACACACAGAGATATACACACAGTTCTCTGTGTGTGTGTGTGTGTGCTTTTGTGGCAATGCTGAGGACAATGTGTGTGATGACTATGATTAGGATGCCAGTAGACAGATGTTAATGCCTAGTTTCTCTGGGATGGCATTTTATACTGTGCTATTACTGTGGTCCAGATGTCACCAGAAATGGGGCTGACGCTCCTCACACTCTCACACTCTCTCTCTCTCTCTCTCTCTCTCTCTCTCTCTCTCTCTCTCTCTCTCTCTCTCTCTCTCTCTCTCTCTCTCTCTCTCTCTCTCTCTCTCTCTCTCTCCCTCTCTCCCTCTCTCCCTCTCTCTCTCTCTCTCTCTCCCTCTCTCTCCCTCTCTCCCTCTCTCCCCCTCTCTCTCTCTCTCTCTCTCTCTCTCTCTCTCTCTCTCTTCCCTCTCAATCTCTTCTTTTCTCTCCCATTCACTCGCTCTCCTTGTCTCTGTCACTCTCTCTCCTATTCTCTTTCCCTCATTCCCCCTTTCTCCTTCTCTCTCTCTGTCTCTCTCCCACCCTCCCCCTGTCTCTCCTCCACTTCTCTCTCTCTCCTTTTCTAGCTCTCCCTCTTTCACTCTCCAACACCCACCGACTGTCCCAACATTAACCCGTTGTGTACATCTAAAATCTCACAGAACTCTTTAGCGTGTGTGTGTGTGTGTTTGTGAGTTGTTGATTTTAGCTAAACGACCCCTGCTACAAGCCTGCAGGTTGGCTAACAAAATCCTCTAATTAGCTACAGAGGGAGAAGTCCAGACTCGATTTGGCCAGTTGGTTAATGCCGGATAATTCCTCTGTCATCTAGCAGGAGAAGCAGATTACACATCTGCCGAGCGCAGGGTGGTGATCGTATTACGTCTGTGCTGATGATGGCATTATGGCAACATGTGACTCGCTGATGGAAAATTACTTACTATTCACCTTCATAGTGCTACCACACACCTGTGTGTCCGGGCTGATGGACTGGATGATTTGTGAGGGGGGGGGGACCTAGGGCCTTCAGCTTTATCCTTCTGATTCGGTGCTGTGCCGCAACGTTCCAATTTGATTGAGTCCAATCAAAAATCCTTGTTTGGATCGCTTAGCTTGGCTTAGCTTGTGTCTAGTTTCGCAAGCCATCATCATTATGTGGACATACTGTATTCAGACGGAGTCATACTAATATACCTCTGAGGTTTGGAATCTCTAGAAACATTCCCCATCGGCAGATTTGGGAAGTTGTGTCATTTGGTTCCACCTTGTTAGCTGTAAGGCTATATTTGTGTGTCAGTTTGCATCAGTCGACTGCACAAGCCTCATATGGAAACGAGCCTGTGTGTACAGTGATGAGTCTGCTCAGCTTTCAGACATAGCCTGAGGGCGATCGGGCCTTGCGCTCCCTCCCCTCTCTCTCTCTCTCTCTCTCTCTCACTCTCTGCTGACTGATTGGGCCAGAGTCTGTGGAAAGCATTCGACTGGGGCTATACAGATCCACCCTGAAGCTCTCCAGCCATCCCGACACCCTAATGTGGACAGGGCGGAAAGATATTCCCTCAAATTCATCAAGCAAATGAAAATCTGGCTCTGGGTCATGGGCGTGTGCGTATATCATCATCAGCGTCGGAACCAGCCATGGCACGAGACGATGCCAACCTTTGGCGGGTGCCAACAACACAAGGCACAGTGACTCGTCCAAACCGGGAGGACATGAGAGTTGGTTTGCTTCCAGAAGTATCTTTCCCTCCCTCACCCAGAAACCTACCTCCAGCCTCGAAAACGCAGCTAGTGCAGCCTGGCGAGGGAAAAATATGGGAAGCGGGCAGACAGTAGTCAAAACAATAAGAGACACACATCCTCCCCTAATTTAATCTACCGGCAGATGGCGAATCCTAACCTATGGCCCTGACAGATTGCTGTTTTGGTAAACCCTTCCAGCGCTATCTGTCCAAAAGAGTGAGAGGAGGAGATAGGAGTGGAGAAGTTTCACCATGAGTAAAAAGACGTAAAGAGGTATGAAAACTTGATGAAAAAACTCCCACTAAGGACAAACAGACAAGAACTATACACAATAAGTACATATTTATATCGAGAAAGCAACTAGAAAATGAAAGAAGATGAACATCATCAAAAAAGTAGAGAGAGACTGCACTTCAAGGGTATTTGCGTTTGATAAACAATTGGATTAAACAGATACAAGGCGACGAGCGGTGAAAGAGGAGAGCCGGAAGGCGGAGAAACCGACTCGTCTTTGACGGCGGACGCTAATTAGCGGAGACTCTTCCGATTGGCTGGCCGCCGTGACCTCACGTAAACCCTGTAGCTGCATCGCTCTGCTCTTCTGACGCGCTTGGCATTTTGCTGCGAGACCAATTATGACCAATGACAGACCAGCCTAGCCTTATATTCAGTTCGACTTATTTCGTATTTTGAGGCTGGTTTTAAAGTTAAGGTCAACTCCAACACGGTTCTACTGTATATGGTGACAGCGTGGCTCAGAAACGTCTGCTGAAGTACTGGTATTATCTAATCCTAGAGCGTGCCAAGTAAGGCAGTCTACAAGCACCTGCATATCGTTTTGGGAGTCGATTTGCATGAGCTCAACCAATTCGGCGTGTTAAGCGATAATGAATTCGTTGGCTCCTCTGTGCCGATCGCATTCCCTCACCCTGCACGTCTCCGAAGGGGTTTTCACTGGGAGATCTCTCACCACCACCTCTCCACGGTGGATGAGACCCTCTTGGGCACATTTAGCAAGTTAGCCTCCGTCACCTGACTCAATGCTGAGCCCCGCTGCGGCTGCGGTTCATCCATGTAGTTATCGTGCCAGATGTCTCTGAGGTGGATAGCCGGGTTCCAAGGTACAACACTGCAGGGGGAAGCCATCTTGAATCGTAAAATGAGTCTGTGACTTCTATAATCATCTAACACACAAGGCCCGAGCTAATTGGAATTTGCACATTGCCTCGTACGTCAAACAGAAGTGTGTTTGCACAAGTTTACAATTAACTTGAATTGCTCGGGGGATGTTGTCCGTCGTTGATTTGTTGTAAGTTTTCCTCTATTCTAGTTTACAGTGAAAAATCAGCCTACCGGTGGTCTGACGAGCTGATTCTACTGGGAAAACTGTTGGGCTTGTTTGCTGTTCTTAAGATGCGTACGTCTTGATGTTGTGTTGAGCTGTTTGTTTTCTTGGACTTATGTTTTGACTCCTGTGTCTCAAATGGTCATGAAATCAAACATAGAACCGGGACAACAAGAAACACGCTCAACGACTTGACTATTCCAACAACATACTTGAAACACACGTTGAAAGTGTTTTTCAAGCTTTGAAACTGGTCATATTCCTAGCAAACACGTACAGTACTGTATTTTTAAATGTGCTCGCTATGCTCTCATCAACCCATCGTCGAAAAAAATACTTTTTCACTTTTCTGAGTTCTTTGATAACTTAATTTTGAGAAGTTTCATTCATTTTGAGGGGACATTAAAGGATCTAAAGAAAGGAAGGCTATTCATGTTCCCAAATAAAAGCTTCTGCCACCATGAAACAGGAGGAGACAAAGTGGTTTCATTTCTAAAGGCAGGTCACTCGGGTCGCACGCAGAATAATGGTTTTTATATTTATCCTTCCAATTGTCATCACTGTTTAGATTTAATTGGATTTTAAATAGACCAAATAAAAAAGAAATTACTTTAAATGTGGAACTGGCTGATGAATATTACCTCCATTTGGCCATCCGTAATTATTTGGTGTGCAGATGTTTCAATGTGCCAAATAATAAAAAAAGCAATCCCATGGGTGTACAGCAGAGGTAACACGCAAGCTTGGAAACAGATGAAATGACCTTACACTCAACAAAGTGGTCTGTTCATTCCTGCAGTTGTCAGGGACACGAGTCCACAGTGCCGTATGTGCACTTCTGACTATCAGCTCTCCTTCGAGATGTGGGCACAAACAGCTATCAGGCCCTCATCGCTCCTACGATACACAGATTAAACAAGAGGCAGGCGGTGGAGCTTGTCCATTTTTCGAAGGAGGAGCGATCAAACCACGATCCTGTGCGCCGGCTCGTTACTGAAGTGAGCGTGAGCAATCGCCGAAGCGCTGATCGATAAGGAATTCACGTGTTCCATCAGGCGAGTGATTAGCTGTACCCATGCTAAAGCAATGTATTATTTTTCCAAGGGTGATTTAGCTGCGTCAGCTACATAAATCATTTTTGCGTTTGCCTTTTCCATCAAGGGTGGCAATTGAAGATGCATAAAACTTTGAGTTCGGTTCGATAGAAAGAGGAGGGAAAACTTGGAAGCGCCAAGTTTTCAGCTAATTCAGTGTTATTTCTGAGGTTCTGACGAAATATGGTTACGGCAGGAATATACAGTAGATATAGAGAGAGAGAGTGAGAGAGGAAAATGGAACGGGAAAAACCAGTCCAATGTGTGGTACCATCCATGTTTTAATGAAGGGGCACCAAGCCGGTACCATCATCCCCCGAACCTGACCTCTCCCCGTGGCTCCAGAAGACCAAACTCTCTAGCTCTTTAAAGTTTCAGGAGGAGCTGTGCAGATCCAGCACACACAAGGCTGAAAACCTCCGCAGCTGACGGACGGCCGGCAAGACGATGAGATTCCAAACACCTGGCTTGAGAAGAAAGCTAAAGTTGAGTTATCTAACTACCTAGCCGATCCTCGTCAACCCTAAGGAGCCCCAACATTTTCAAATCAAATCAACATTTATTTGTATAGCTCTTTTTACAAGCAATGTCACAGAGGGCTTCACATATGCCCATAGAACTGCCCCTCAACCAACCTAAACCCTCAAGGAAGACAAGGGAAAAACTGCCAGAAAAACTAACTAGGGAGAAAAAAAGGAAGAAACCTTGGAAGAAGCAATTCAGTGAGGGATCCCCTCCTCCAGGGACGGTTGGTGAAAGCGAGGAGCAGAACACAGGCTAAACAGTCATATAACAGTCATTTTTGGGACTGTGTGTCTCTCTGCGTGTATGTTGGAGAAGAGGGGGTCCACATGATAAGGTTAGAAAGACGGAAGAGAGGAAAGCCATGTCATGATAGAGCTCCTCACAAAAAAAAAGAGGGCTGTAAAAGTTTAGTTTTACTTGTCATCTCAAGCGTTTTAGAAGTTCCTCGTCAAGTTTGAAATGACGTGGCAAATTAATTAATTAGCGGCTGCATTTGAACGCATTCACTTAGAATCATCAGCATCAGTCTCATCAGCGTGATGAAGATTGGTCGCAATTAAACGCACCCTAAATCAAGGGGTAAGTGAGACTAGTGTACACAAAGTTGTCTTAGTGTGTGTGTGGGGGAGGGTGGGGGGGATGCATCCCAATACCTACACACACACACGCGCACGCACACACACACTGTCCAGGGACATGGCCCTGACTAAGCCTTATTTCGAATGACACAACAGCTGCCTGGCCTCGAGCCTCTGTCACATCTCTCACAGCCCATCCCAACTCGTTACCATGGAAACCGCAATCACAGTTGGGTATTTAAACACAGAGTCCATAGCTGCAATAGGCATCTCACACGCGATTCCATAGAGGTCCTAACCTAGTAGCATGAACATATGTGCTCATCTCAGTACGGCTATACCTCTTGCCTGGTTCTGGGACGACTGCAGTGTTAAGCAGGGCACCAGCTTGCCACAGGCTTTATAACATTACGTAACAGACGGAAGTGTAGACATCTGTATACATTAACAAATGCTTTCTCTAGCATGTATCATGTACTGCATGGTAACAGATTAATTTGGATTTATCCAGACATAACTTTGACCGAAGGGTAAAACATCAGCTTTAACACCAAAGCACAAATATGTTTGTTGATTGTAAGTACAATGTTTTTGTTTACTGAAGATATTGAGAGAACAGGGGCTAAGCGGCAGAGTAACAAAAACCTGCTTCGGAGAATGCGTTGGTGGTTACAATGGCCTCCTTTCTTCTGCGGGCTAATATCCTGTGAAATCCAGCAAAACTTCATTTGAAGAAAAGCAGCTGAACCTGAACTAAGCGGATTGAATTAATAAATGTTTTTCTTTTTTTTCTTCTTTTTTTTCCATTTAACGGTTTGATTTCTCCAAAGCCTGTTTACAGGCCTTTCCGTGGAACTGCCTTTAAGTAAAGCGTACACACAAATCTCCTTACAGTCCCATAAATCTATTATCTCCACTCCACCTCATGGTTAGTCAGTGAGTGCATTCATATCTGCCTGTGTCTGTGTGTAGGTGTGTGTTTCTGTGTGCATGTACTGTCAGCGAATGTGTGTACACGTGTGTGTGTGTGTGTGTGTGCGTGCGTGAGAGAGTGACTGTGTGCAGGTAGGTGTTTGAACCCCAGCTGGCATCGTGCTCAGGAGTTGAGAAGCATATTTGAATATCTGCGGTGAGTATGTGAAATTGTGATTCTGCTGCTCAACATTCAAAGCATGTGTTGGTCAGGAGCGTGGGTGTGAAGGTGCAGTATGCGATGTTTCATCTTACAGTGTAAAATATACCAGACTTTCAGTACAGTACCATGGAGCACAGAAATCCCTCTACAAATGTACTTTCGTGCTTGTCGTTCTCGAAACTCAAGTCAATATCACAAATAAATAAGTTTACACATGCTAATCATTTGGTTAGAATAAAAATAAATGTTTAACCCCATGTCACGTTTAAAAAATGGGCATTGGTAATAGTCCACGCTTCTGTTTAGTATCAATCTAAGGTGTGCTGCACACTCAACAATTAATAAGAAGAAGGGGTCATTTGGTTTCAATAGAGACTTTGTCAATGTATGTGAAACAGAGACAAAAGATGGCAGCCGTGTTTTTCTCATTTTTCCTCCCATCTCCAGTTAATTTTTCCATGAGAAGCATAATTACCTTTTTAACCTTCCAATAAATCACCCAAAAGATGGCATGAATCTAAGCCGTTTGTTCTGTTACCAAACGGCTGCGAGTTGGACTGAGACACCATTTCACCCTTTAAAACGTTGACTTGACGTTCCACAGTGCCCTCTTTTGCAATTTAAAACAAATGTAGGTTCAGTAAAAGGGCCTTGCTTGTGCTGTCCAATACAGTTAATGCAAGTATGATTTTAAGATTATCATTTTTACGCTCATCGAAATGACTTGCTACCAACATTTCTATTCCACTTTACACCCTTGAAGCGAAAGTGCACACACAACACACAATCACAGAAACACATACAGAACACGCGCAACATGCACACTCAAACCGCAGTGGATTGTAGACATGGCCTCAGGCTAGTGTGTGTGTGTGTGTGTGTGTGTGTGTGGTAACATGTGGCTCTGTCCACAAGTATTTTTCCATCTATTAGTCTATCTAGAATGAAAACAAGACCCAGTGAGAGCTCTCTCTCTCTCTCTCTCTCTCTCTCTCTCTCTGTTGCACTGGGCCCCAGTGGAACTGTCCATGGTGCTGAACAGCAGTAGAGATAGAAGTGACTTGAGAAGTCATCAAGTGCTGAAGTGATCCAGATATACTGTCTGAGCCTCCTAAATGGTCTAGGTACAGTCAGCAAGATCCTACCAGGTCTCCTGGGGAAGGCAAAGTGTCTTGCCCCTCTGCCAGCTCTCCACTGGTTCCCCACACCCCTCCTCATTTGCACTAACCGTACATACATGCAACTCTGTAAATTCTGTTAAATACTGTAGTCATCTTGTACAATACAGCTGTACATTTCTCTTAAATCACTTTAATCTGTTCATACCCTGTATATTCTGATTATACTGTACATACCGTGTATATTCTGAGTATACAATTACAAGTATATTATGTTGTAATAACTGTTTTGCACTTCTGGTTGGATGCTAACTGTATTTCGTTACCCTGTACTTGTAACTGTGTAATGACATTAAAGTTGAATCTAATCTAATCTGTTCCCTGTACACCATCTCACTTTGTCCAATCATTTCCTCCCATGGCGACAACATCATGTTGGCACAGCCAGCCTCGGGGTCTGTTTGCAGTGTTGGCCTGCTAGCTTGCAAATGTATTTCTCTATCATCAGACTGTTTCATTCCCTTTAACATGGGTGCATGTATATAATGTTTCTTTAAACATAACATCTGCACTAACAACATATTTATAGTACATCATATTTTTACCTCCAGATAACGCAGTAATTGCCTGGGTTTGTACATAGACGTGATTTAACTAAACACCCAAGATGCGGTCTGCTTTTAACATTAATCCATGCTGCTTAAGGGTATATTTGGTAACAATTGGATAGTAGATTCATTAATTGGATATCACACCCTTGCCATTAGATGTCATTTACAAAAAAAAGCGTATCTATTCTGAATCAAGCAGCAACATGTTCGCTTAGTTAATGACTGCTAATTAAATGCGTCGATAGAGAGCCCTACGCTGTAACTGTGCCTATTTTTGCCCAGCAGTGCAAACTTATTTGTTGCATTTATTTATTAAATTACTTAGCTGTGCACATATTCTTCCTCGGGAGAGATATATGAGGCTTTCGCTAGATCCTTATCCAATTCCCTAAGGTAATAAAAAGGCAAAGTCTTCTCACATTTTTTATCTGATTAGGAAAACACATTTCAGACTGCATTTCACAACACCAGTCCAAATAATAACTGCGTGTTCAATGGAACTGCAGTTTCGTCTGTATGGACCAACTTTGTATTATTGTATTTAACAGCCCGCTATCTATCTTTACATGTTTGACCTCTGGGAAAAGTAATAACATTGAATGAAAAAAGCATTAGTAACAATGGCAAATCTCTTAAGTAACACCTAAATAAATAGCCAATTGTGGCACCATGAAGGGAATCTAAAGCATAACTCAAGTATTTCCTCTATTGGCATTGGAAGATGAAATAAATCATTATTGAGATGTATTAATGTTGAAATGAACCCCTCGGGCCAAAACAAAACAGAAATAATAATACAGCAGTAGCCATCACCTGGTCAGTCTCCTCTAACACGTGCTGGATATTCAACACAGTCACTGTTCCCTCTATCATTACAATACCCTCTTATTATTCCATGTCTAAAGATGCCACGGGTGCTAATAATTGTCATCTAGTTCCATATGAGAACACACAAACATGTGTTTTAGGCGTTTAGTTGCCAGAGGAAGACGTGCATTTCTGTACTTTCTCTACTGAAGTATGCTGCAGTATGTAGATGAATCAGCAATGACAATCAACTCAATGAATGTTGGCAACCGCAACCTATCTGCCTAAGAGTCAGGACCTCTGAAGTCCCAGCACAGGGAACATTCTAGAGCCGCCAGGACAATGCCACAGAGGATGACATGGCGATGTTGCTGTTGGGGGCGTCCACAGTGTCAGGGGGCGGAGCCACTAAGCACGCAGGCTGGACGTGGACAGACGTGATGGAAGGGACGAGCGGAGGCAGCGTGTTAAGATGATGATCGATGGTCTTGGCGGGAGCGACGTTGATGAACGACAGGAGGGAAGGTGAAGGAGAGGTCAGCAGGATTCGAATGGACAGAATAGGTTAATGGGGGGGTGGGGGGGTGAGAGGTCAACTTGAGGGCCCATGTCAGGAAGAACGAAGGGTGGGAAAGGGGCGAGGAGAAGGGTTCAGGGGCGGAAGGCGCAGGTGAGGAGGGAGACGAGGTCTTTTGAGAGCTTGACGAGTTTCAGGAAGGTTGGCTTCAAGCCAACGGTTATTTTGGGGGGGAAGGGTGGACAGTTTGAGTTTCAGAGTTGGAAAAGGCTTGGAGGTTGGGCGATACAAGATGAAGGTTGGAGGTTTCAGGAGAGAGAAAGGGGTTGAAGGAACAGAGGGCGTTATAGGATGAAAGGGACTGGGTAGGGTCAGCTTCAGGAGGGGCAAAGTTGGGTCTTTCCAGGTGAACATAGGTGACCTCCACCTATCATCCACCTATCATCAGGATCCTTGCAACAGACGGTCTGCAAGTACAACCTGGCTGGCTGTACACAAGCTGCTTTTTCAAACAAGTAATGGATACACTTGTTTACATTTGTCTCGAGGTTTGCACTGAAGCTACATGCAGCACCGACAGAAGGACTTCATTACCAGATCTTTTCACTCTGGATTCAGGATACAATGCAGGCTTGTATCTCCGTTCAACCTTGATTATGGTGCTAAAATATCAAAATATTAGGAAACATCGTCGACGTCTTTGGTAAACAGGTGCGCGTGACAGTCCCTGTATCTTTACTCCTTAATTACAACGTGTGTGTGCGTGTGGCAGCCGGCCCATCGAAAAGTAGCTGCCTCAGCATCCCACCTGACTGACTGAGGAGGGAAAAGGGAGGGAGCGGCAACATCAACTGACAATTAAGCCAGATAGTACCGCCGCGTTCCGCTGAGGCTGGTACGCTGTGCTTGGAGAGCGAGAGCGATGCGATGGCCATTTCCCCCCCGTTTAATTGCGCATGCTTGATCAATATACGACGGGCCGCGCGGTCTGAAGCCAATGGAGCTCGAAGACGGTTCTCAAGTTATGTCCTCCCTGACGATAATTATCAGCCGTTCCAGAGCTGTGGCCTAAGCGGCCCCCTCCCTCCCCTTTACCCCGGCAGAAGGTAAAGCTAAATGCGATGTGAGTTCTATTTTGGTGGACTCATCTTGGAGATAAAAAAAAATCATAATTAAAAGAGAAGCATCGGGTAGATCTAAATGCCACTGTGGTTCTAAATGCAGACTGTGATGAATGTCTCGGTGTACGTTTTGAAACATTAAGATGATTACTGTGGCCCCCATCCCCCCCCCCTCACCCACTCAAAAAACAGGCTCTGATTATTTTCTTTTTTCTCATTTTTTTCCATTATTTGGGGCCAGTTATCGATCGATAAAATTATCAAAATGAGGTCTCGTTAGACAAAATGACGTTGATGATTACATTTAACATCTAAACAATGACATTACTTATCATTCAGGGTCAACAACGATCATCGTCGCAGTATCATGCGTGACGACCGAACTCTGAGCCCTTCTGTTATTCGTGCTTCACGTATGACCCGCTGACTCAGTCTCACTAATCTAGACGGATCGACTCGGTTACAGATGGAGCAGAACATCTGAGCAGCGTGTGTTGAATTAGCCAGGTAGACCAGAGGCCTGGACCACTCCACATCAAGCTGCCCTGGATTTCCTTCTGCCACCCCCGACAACCGACTGCCAGAAGGTCCTATTTGTAGGATGTTGGTAGACGAGGAGCCTGTGGAACAGTGACGCCGCTCGGGTTCTCCCAGCATCCCCCACGCCAACGCAACACTGTAGGGGCAGTGAGCTCCACGCGATCGTCTAAGAACGATGACGCAAGTCACTCCGAACCATATCCCGTCACACACCCACCCCCACACCCCCCACCTCAACACCCACACACACAAACACAGTTTAATCACACTCAAACTGTTCCCGGGAAAAGAAAAAGGTCAATTCTGACCTTTGTGTACTCCACCGCGACGCGTGTGGCGCTCTTAATCCATATATCGTTACCGATTTTGCTTTTTGAAAGGACACTGATGTAGCCGTTTACTTATTTAATTGGCTTACAATGTCCCTTTATCAGCCGATATTGATCCAAGCTCCAGTGGGACTGAACAGACACTCGGATATCCCACGACTTTCTTCTAAGATTGTCCTCTAGCGCGCGCACACACACACACGGAGCATCGGATACACATCCATCAGCACATGCCAGTCCCAGTTTAGCATTAAACATGTATATTTACAGGATAATGACTGAAACTCTATCTTTAAGTACGCAGGGGAGATGTTGTCCAAACAGTGGCTCGATTGAGACTGTCGGTTGTGCTGGTTGGTATGGATAATTCACAAAGGATCGTCCGCATGTAATAGGGATTCCGTTTTAGAAGAAGATCATTACTACGCTGGTTCTTACTCGCAACCTATTTGTATTTCTCGAGCATATTCACTTTAAGAAATCCGAACCGCTCCTTCAAAAATTGAATCCTTGTGATGAATGTTCGGTTGCCTCTGGAATTTACGATAATAACAACCCACACCAAACCAGCAAGCAAACATTTACTTCCTCTTGAACTGGAAGCAGAATATTGTTTGTCTGGGCTGTGGGCCAAGTCCTCCATTAGGGCATTGGCTCAGGTGAAGTGTAATTAAACAAGGCATGCGCTGAGTCTGCAGTCGCATTAAACACCATAGTCCACATTCTCTTTCAATACTGTATCGGCCTTGTTCGTATTTACTTTGTTTCGCTTCCCATCTCGCCCTCCCCTTAACTCACATGTCTCTTTCTCGTACACTCCCTTCTGCCCAATCTCTCTCTCTCTCCCTCTCCCTCTCCCCCTCTCTCTCTCTCTCACTCTCTCCCTCTCTCTCTCTCTCTTTCTCTCTTTTTCTCTCTGTCTCTCTCTCCCCCTCTCTCTCTCCCTCTTTCTCTGTATGTCTGTCTGTCTCTCTCTCTCTCTCTCTCTATCTCTATCTATCTCTCTCTCTCTCTCTGTCTCTGTCTCTATCTCTCCCTCTCTCTCTCTCCCCCCCCCCCTCTCACTCTCCCTCTCTCCCCCCCTCTCTCTCTCTCTCTCCCTCTCTCTCTCTCTCTCGATACAGTACATTTGTCTTTGCAGCAGAAAGTTGTGCCACCATCTTAACATGCACACCGGGCATCTTGTGTTTCTTAAAGGAAGGGCACCTCAGACAAGGTGGAGGAGGTGGTGTGGGGGGCTCTTGGTAGGGACAGCGAGGGGTGACTCATGCTCCAGGGGACGCTCAAATAGCCTCGTCAACGAGGTCAGACCCATCGGACGCAGGCTGGGGAGACGCAAATATTTACACTGACGACGGAAATGTGGAAGCTGCCCAGGTGGGAGGGGCGGGGGGCGAGGGGGGGGGGGCAGCAGCCGCCTGTTTGCTGTCCCTGCCTGCCTGTGTGCTGAGGAGGTGGGGGGAGGTGGGGAGGGGAGCAGGGAAGGAGGGAGGAAAGGGGGGGACTGTCAGCGAGCGAGGAGAAGAGGATGCGGCGGAGGGGGAGAGGAGGAACGAGAGAGAGCAAGGGAGGAGGAGCGAGGAAAGCAGAAAGACGCCCACCAACGTCCCTCTTCCACCCCCCTCCCCCTTCTCTCCTCCTCCTCCTTCTGTACCACATGACTATCAGTTAGCAGGCCTCTGGGGGAGAGAAAGAGAGAGAGGAGAGAGAGGGAGAGAGAGAGAGAGAGAGAGAGAGGAGGAGTGCTGAGGCTGCAGCAGCCAGTCATGATTACCGAGCCAAGCTCAGGCCTACTAATCAATCTCAGCACTATTTCCCCGGCCCACTGGCGCCTTTTGATGACACCAATGAATTGGGATCGCGCAGGTGATGGAATCATGAAGTCCCCCTCCCTCCTATAATTATAACCGGCAGCCCAGGAGTGTGCTGGGAGTACGTTTGAGAGGACGACTAGAAGAAGACATACACACAGAGACAAGAGGTGGGGTGTTCCTCCCAGTGCATTGTGGACATGTGGGTTACCCAGGGGGTCAGTGGGAACCAAACTCCATACTACAGTTCCATATTGCACATACAGGGGGCGTCAGCCAGCATCCAAAACCATGTTGACAACTCCAGCTAAGAGCGTGACCTGAGCACTCTTCTACCCTGTCTCCATCCCGGTCTCTCCTGGTCTCTCTCCATCGTTGATCTCTCCCTCTTCACTTGTTTACTGTAGCTATTGACAAGTGGGACTGTCCTTTGAAAGGATCGTGCCATCGAGGAGTGTGGAGTCAGGTGGGTCGGCGGGTTAAGGCACTGGGCTCATGATCGGACAGTTGTGAGTTTGATTCCCGGCTGTGCCAACATGACGTTGTGTCCTTGGGCAAGGCACTTCACCCTGCTTGCCTCAGGGGGAATGTCCCTGCACTCGCTGTAAGTCGCTTTGTATAAAAGCATCTACTAGATGATTCAACGTAAATGACGACATAAGGAGCCATCGAATGTAGATGGCAGCCATGTCATTGGTGGCTATTTAAAAAGACAAAACATAGGATTAGCCGACGGGCAGGCAGGACAGCGCTCCCATGCAATCACCATTTGGCGGAATTAACGGCAGCTCCAGTCATGGATCCTGGCTGAAGCCGTCTTCTCTGTAATTTCAATCAAGGCTCCGCCCGTGGGAATCGATAGGACTGTTCCTGAACGCGAGCAGGGGAGCGCTGACGAAGCTCTTCCCCCCCGTCTGTCACACGGGTCTTACATTATCTCCAGCACTTAGGAGCACTCTCATCATCGCGCCGCCCGAGAGCGGGAGGAGGAGAGCAGGTGGGAGAGGCGGGGGCGGACACGAGCGCGTACGGTCATGTTTTCAAAACGAACTTCGCATCCGAAAGAGGAGCTTTTTTTTGGGGGGGGGGGGGGGGTCATTTCACCGCAATGACCGGCCTGAATGCGTGTACCTCAGCGTTGATGCCTCCTGAAAGTGCAAACACTTTGAAAGGCGGATGATGACAGTCTTGGGTGAGTGACGGGTGGAGAGGAAGGAAGGGGGGGGCCGACCATGATAGAACCAGGAAGTTGTTCCGCTGTTGTGGCACAGGTCCCCTCTTATACCAAACCATTCCAAGGGAATCGGAGGGGTGGCAGACTGAAAAGGTTAACCTTCATCCAATGGGGTGCAGGGAAGGAGCGAGGCATTCTACTCTTCATCCCCCCCCCCCCCCCCCGTGTTTGTTTCCGATGACTCACTGTCTGTTCCCCCTACTGACATGCTCTCCCTCTCTCTTTTACTCTTCCTCACATCCTCTCTCGCCCACACACTCGATCACCCCTTCTCTCTCTCTCTCGATCCCTCACTCGCTTGTTCTCCCGCTCGTTAGTCAGAACATCGGTAAACATCCCTCTTCATTCCACATCCTCTCGCCGTCTGTCGATATCTCTTATCCCGATTGGCCAGAGCTCGGCCCCGCCCAGATCAGAACAGAGTCGTTCTTAGCGTCCTCCCTCCTTCCTTTCCTCGTCTGTTCGTAAACTCCTCCTCGCTCTGCCAGTTTCCAGTGGGTGTAGATCCAGAAGGCCCCGCCCTCCACCAAGCTCCCAAGAACAACTTTGGTTTGAATAAAAAAAATACCTGTGAGGCGTTCTGCGTCTCCAAAGTCACATGGGACTGGAGTCGTTAGCCACCGAAAGACTTCTCAACTTCGTCAGGCGTCCGAGCGATCGCACCAGGACCGGACGGCGTGCGCGGTCCGTCACCGGCGACGTTTTCCGAGGTTGACTGGAGGCTGGTTTTCCGTAAACGCGTTTAAATAAGTGATAAACTCATTGATGGATTCGTTGAGCAGTGTCATATGAGCAGCGCGTCTCTATGGCAACAGCACGTGTCAGTCATAACCAGCGTGTGTCTGCTGTCACCATGCAGCCAGGCATCATGCCAGTCCCTCTTCTTGGATGAATCTTCGCCCAGCCGCGCTAAACAGATTACACATCCGCAAATACGGTGTTTCGTCGAAGGTCTGCGTGGGTGAGGGGGTGAGGGAGGGTGACGGGGTTGGAATCGACGTGTTGTTTGCGCGCCGGGGGTTCAAAGGTCGCCTTCGCAGCATGTCGAGAGACAGCCTTTGCTGGCTAAACAACGTCCACGCTCGTTTTTTTAAAACGGGCACGTTGGCGCCGCTCACCAGCGGCTGGTTTCCCGCGCCGTGGACTTGCCTGACGGATGACGCCATCGGCTGCGGAGTGTTGCTTTAACCTTTGTGGCCTGGTTTCGTATGGCCGTAAGACGGCGGCGGAGCGCAGTAGGGTGGGTCTGGGGAAGAGAGGCCTGCGAGAGGAACGGGGACGAGTGGCGCTTTAAGAGGCTGCCAGATGGTGCTCACAGGAGCGTGATCATTTGGCATTTGTTCGCCAAAGTGCTCTGGGGGAGACGGGGAGAGAGGTGGAGGGAGAGAGAGAGAGAGAGAGAGAGAGAGAGAGAGAGAGGTCGGAGCGAGGCAAGCGTATCTCTACTGGATAACCAAACTGCTGCTTTTCTCTCTCTCAGTCTCTCTCTAGCTGTCCTTCTGGCTTTCTCTCCTCTCCATCTTTCGGACGCCCCGCTGGTCTCTCCACCGCTCACTTGCTCCCTAAAGGTCCCTCTCAGACTCTCCCCCACCCTAAAACCTCAGTTTTACTTTTCTTTTTCTCCCCCCTTGCTCACACCTCTCACCTTCCTCCCGCTCTAGTCCCCCCATCATTTACATTTCCGCTCCCCTCCACCATCTTTTATCTCTCTCCCCCTACTGATCTCAGCAGAGCGCTGGTTTTCCCAGCACGCCCCTCTCCGCCCGCACGCAGCGCTACGACATCTACAGAGGGAGGCGCTGTCATTGATGTCCCGTGTATTTAACTGAAGGCTATGACAAAGCGAAAAACGTTTGTTGCGCAGCGAGGGAGAGTGTGGCTGTTGAAGGGAAAGCCAAGAGAGCAACAGCAATGTTCCTGCCTGGAATTTCAACTGCCCACCCTCTGATCTTTTGGTACTAGATGTGTGTGTGTGTGTGTGTGTGGTGTTTGTCGGCCATGGCCTGGGCATGTTTGTACTCCTGGATGCTCACATACGCCTGTTTGTTTATTTGTGTGTGTGTATGAGTGTGTATTTACCTCAGGTGAGTGTGTATTTACTTCAGGTGTGTGCGTGTGTGCGAGTGTGTATTTACTTCAGGTGTGTGTGTGTGTAGCACCTGACTGTGATTGGTTTCCTGGCCCTGGTGTCTGTGTGCATGCCTCCCTGACTGCAGGAACACCTGGTTGAGAGACCAGACATGCTTCCTCTGCACTGTCTGTTATGGTAATGCCAAAGCGATGCCCAGGGTACACTGCGCTAGCAATTAGACAGGCTGTTCGGGAATTCAATTTCCATGCTGCAAAATTTGGGGAGATCTCCCCTCCTTTCTCTGTCTCTCTACGTCTCTCTCTCTGTGCACGGAATCAGTGTTTACGGCAGTTGTCTAGGCAACAACAAACTCCAGATTATATATTCACTGAACATTTTGCTCTTGTTCAGCTCAACCGAATCCAAAAGCCCAAACTGCACCGTCCCCTGAAACCCTGTCAATTCTGTGTTGATTCACACGAGCGAAAGAGAAAAATTTGAGTAAAGCTCTAGCGCAGTCTTCGCTCAAGGCAGGAATTCCAACCACGCATCGAATTATCATTAAGGAATGCCTTGTGGTAAATCAGCTACAAAAGGTTTCCCTCTCTCTCTTTCTTTCTCCCGAATATCATCCCATTCTGTCTGTTCCTCCATGTCATGCCCTTAAGAGTCAAAGACGGGGGGGGGGGGGGGGGGGTCAGAGTTGACCGAAGCGTCTCTTCAGGATGCAATTAGTCTCCTCACACACATGAAAAGAAGCTGAGGACGCCTTAGGAACTAAGGACAGACAGGAGCGGACATTTTAAACCGGCCCACTATCAGGAGGGAAGCATTCTTTTCGACGCTGTGGAAGAACAGCACCAGCTGTGCTTCGGGAGACCATGACACCAGTATAAAGATTATTTCAAGGGCTTTCCAGACTTGTTTTGCGTCTTTTCTCAAAACCCTAGTTTCCCCATTTCTTCACGATGGCAGACACCCAAATAGGGGATTTGTCTTCACCATAACAATTTAGCGATTGATTTGCAGGGAAAAGAAATAGTAGGAAATGATGGCGGCGCTCCCTCATGTTCCAGAATTTTCTTTTCAAGAAGCTCTCGCACACACTGAAGTAATTCCACTTGACAGAACAAGGGTTGATGGGGTTGGAGAAGTGTTGGGAACGGCACCAACGCCTTATTCACTGGGAGGTAATCCGACTTAATAGGGTTTGTTTCAATTCAATACAACGGCAGCATATACAGAGGATGAATTATGGAAATGATTAATGAACACTCCGGCAAGAAATCATTTAACGGATAAATATGCACATACATATTCATCTCATTATCAACCTTTTATGCCGCAAACTTGGCATACTTTCCCCAAACATTACAGAGAAGAGTCTTTGATCTGCTACTGAAATAAGTTGAAAAAGTCCCTGTTACTTTCTAAGCACATAAGACGAGTGTTTTACTTTTCTCTACTTGACTTATTCCAGAAAATAAACAAAAAAAACACTGACGCCGGCAGTTAAAACCCCAACTTCCTGCGTTTTTGGAACTTCCTGCGTTGTTGGTTTCCAAATGGACGTCCTCAGAGGGCAGGTTCATGGGCTGCGCTGCTCCAGCGGCGCTGGCCTGTCACTGAACTGACCTGTGACACTCTGCTGACTGTGGCCAGAGTGTGGGCCCGCTGCACTGGACAGGTGACAGGAACACTAGCAGAGGTCTGGGTGGGGTGGGGGGGAGGGGGGCTGTGGGGAGGGGGGCTGTGGGGAGGGGGGCTGCCAAAATGTGATGACACCTCCAGGTCTGGCTGTCAGAGCAGGGGACGGTGGATTCAAACAAAAAAAGGGGGGGGGGGGGGGGTCGGAAAGAGAGATGGAGAGCTGGTGAGAGAGAAAGAGACATTGAGTGAGAGATGGAGAGAGAGGAGAGAGAGAGAGAGAGAGAGAGAGAGAGAGAGAGAGGGAGGGAGGGAGAGAGAGAGAGAGGGAGAGAGAGAGAGAGAGAAAGAGAGAGAGAGAGGGGGGGGGAATGCCAACTCTAACAATGCTGGCCTGGGCTTTTTCAGGAAGTCACAGTGAGTCTTTGTAGAGATGTCGTGCTGGTGTTGGTGCCAATGTGAACAGATGCCAGGAGGGTTGTCCCAGGTGCCGTGGGCGGTCCAGCGCCATGTAAAATTCATGCCTTGTAAATATTTCACTTTCTTTGCTTATTCTGTCATAACTCCTTGTAAAGTTTAACCTGGAATACGAAGATAGGTGTTGACGTTTTCAATGTTGGATTGCAAACTCTGCGGATACATTCATCGCTACGATATACGCTGTTATCAAACAAATTCAAAACTTGAGACAAGCTTCTCCCAAAAAATTTACTGAACTTCTGAGCTTTCCTTCAGCTTGACTTCCATTGACAGCAGTTTGACACAATAAGTCAAGGAGGGAAAGCCCGCCTGCCCAAAGGGGATTGGCTGGAATACGATGGCTGGAACATGACTGACTGGAAAACAGTGGGCAGAAAAAAAAAGAAGGGAAATTGACATTCCACTGGCACTGAACTGCAATGAACACTGATCTGTGTTGCCAAACAGCTCTCAAAGGGCCTCATTAGCTTCCACAAAATGTTTGTTACACAACACGCCGTCTTACCTATTGAACCTTGAAGTTAAACACAAATATCCATATGCGTACACCTACGCTCACCTCACACTGCATGCAAATGTCTTTGTGTGGGTCTACGCGGTCTGATTTCGAGGCTACGCGTTGGAGGGGCGGAGAGAAAGGAGTCAACAGGAAGAGAAAAAAAATGCAACCAACGGTCTCTTCTAGATTCACACACAAACACAGAAACGGTGAAAGCGTCTGCTAAATGAATAAACGTCCTCTACCTGGCCTGCCATCCATCCACACAGACATAAATACCAACTCATGGATATTAAACTAAATTGGCTTCCTGGCTCTTCCTTATCACCTTCCTAATTCTTTGTCCCTGTCATCAGACCTGCACATTGTAAATGCTCGAGTCCAAGAGCCTCAAGAGAGGCTTCTGTTCCCGTATCCAAGGAAACCTGTGCAAACTAAAAGTCCATTATTTTCCCACAGATCGGCAAGACTAATTTGCCCAAATGATTATTTTCCCATACGAAGCCAACTTTTTGGGGGGCGTTTGTAATTGAATACTTTCTGTCTTATTGAGCATAACAAATCAAATTCGTCTTTGTCAAACGCGCACCCTTGTTGTGTTTGCTTTCTCCAACCCCAGCCAAATGACTGTGCCTCTCGTCTTGCCAACAGAAACACCTGATCTGTCAAGGCCCCACCAAACGAGAGAGTTTAAGCTCTCCAACTTGGGTCATTATCAGGTGACTGTCAATTCGGGAAACGTTTCCCGCTAAAAGTTTTTCAAAACTTTCCTGTTCCTTTTCACGCCGCAGGTGTTGATATGAGCTCTGCTTGTCAAACTCACTCGAGGATCCTTTCTGTCTAATTGGATTCCAACACGAGCTGCTTGCATTACAACACAGTCTATATGCCTGGTAGTTCCAGAGAAGTTCAGAATTGTGGGTTACAGCCGGTGTCCCCCATCTACACACTTTCAATCTAAAGCGCAGTCTTAAATAATGGAACTTTTTTTGTCATGAATTTCAGAGGGAAAAAAATCAATGCCTGCCATTAAATTAACGAAACGCATGCGCAATCATCGTATGAAAATGGATGAAATCAAAGCGCACCTAGGGCCCTTAAGCCATGGAAATGGATTTCAATTCACTTGCGTGCGGATAAGTGCTGCGGCACACTCATTTAGCCGTAGCTGCAAGGCGTCTTTTGTTCTCAAATGGCCCCCAGCATATCTCTGCAAAAGCCACCTCGGCGCTCCACAAAAGGTTAGGTATGAATGGAGAGAACATAATGCTACATTATCTGGGCCTGCATATCCTTTTAACGCTCAAGTGAAAGACGCGAACAGTTGAAGATAACAGCGCAAACTTTTATCAGGCTGTGGCCGTTATTACGATTTCATTTTTTTCATAATGACAAAAAGAGTGATGCTTTTTTTTTATGTGTCTTTGACTCACTAGTCTCTGTGAATGTGTGATTTTCAAGAACTAGCATACATTTGGGGAGTTATGATGTCACAGTCCAAGCACTGGAAAGACCAGGGAATGTAAAGCCAGTCTATGTACTGAAACATCTGCCCTCAATTGCACTACACTTATTTTCCGATCCAACTTTTTTTCCTCCGAGCCAGGACTACGCGTTTTGCCACACCTTGGCTACACTGCCAACTGTCTCTAGGAGAGAAGATTTCTGTCTGAATTATATGATGTCCTTTCCATGTACGTACATTACTCTCCTTTTAGAGTGTTTAGAGGCTGTTTTTATTTCTAACTTTACTTGCAGATGACAAACCAGCTAATATATATCTATTTGAGTTAAGTCACACTGAAGTCACTTACCCTTCAACTTAATTTCAATGGCAATAAAATCAGATAAGTTACCAGAAACTAAAGGGACTTTGGGATTTTGGGCTCTTCAGGCAAGGTTTAAAAAACAGAATCAAACTAAATATTTGTATTAATGTGTTATTATAATTTTGGTCCAAACATGATGCTGGTGTAAACTTAATCATCCCCCCCAAAAAAGCTTAAATAGATCTGTAGTCCAATTTCTGGACCAAATCTCCTAATAAAGATGAATAGTAATTCAAATTCCCTGCTACATTTTCATGCTACTTCTGTCATTAAAAGAAGCTCTGCCACTTAGTCACATGACCTCCTGTAAAATAACATTTAAATTGGTTATTTTCTTGGTTAAGTCTAATTTGTCATTGAACAATTACCACGAGAGTGATTCTGCTTATGAAAAAGGAACCTTGAGGAACAAGATGCCATCCAACAGGTCGCAAACTAAATGGAGAATTGAACTGGGATAGAAATGATTAAAGTTGTTTCAGCAAATTTCTCCTCGTTCATCACCCTTGGGATATGGCAATCGACAGAGGATGGAGACCGAACCAAGAAAGTTGGGTTTTTTAATTAAATCTGTGGTTTTGTACTGTGAGCGGAATTTTAAACGTCTGTGTTATTTAGAGTTCCTTAAATCCTCGGTGTTGTTCAGTACGTCTTAGATGAGTCAGAAACCATCTGGGAAAGATAATTCCACATCACGGCTTGCGGCATACAGTCCACATCTGCTGTTCAATTTGATCAAAAGTAAATGTATTAAGATCGGTATGACTCTTAGTAACTCTCTCTTGTAAATCACTTTAAATAAAAGTGTCTGCTAAATGAATAAATGTAGTAACTTGACAGTGTCAGACATGTTTTCATTTTGGAAAGGGTTTGGGCTTAAACTATCACCTACTTTGTTCGATTCAGAACAATTAGTCACCAATCGAAAAAATGAAAAAACATTACAGTTGATTTAAAAAGGGCCGCATCTACAGTATGCACCAGAAATACACTGTGTCCTTAGACACAACATAATGTTCCCTGCGAACTACCGAGAATCAGCTGTCTCCCTACAGCCGTTTCTTTAATTAAAACCTTGCGATGCCTCGTCTCCCAATTGCATTTAAACATGTATTTCTTCCGCAGCCATAAATGTCAAAGACATTTACTTCAGCGGGTGAGAAAATAAAGAGCATTTCAGAGTACTGCTGAAAGACATGATCAGCGGTATAAATCTGCTGTGCTGCATGCAGAGAGAGGGGTAGAGAGGTGGAAAGGACCCTTCTAAGTGCAGAGGCTCCTCCTAATGAACAGGTGATCTGACGGGCTCAGGCCACATCCAGTGAGACATGCAGAGGAACGCACGTTTCCCAGGACAACGCCTGGCATAATAACAAACCTCACTTTTTACGAAGCACATGGGGGGAAAAAAACGACATGTATCTAACGTGTACAAGACAACACTCACGCACCGATATCAACATGTGTGTTTGTTTATTTCCCCCGATGGAGAAACAAATGTTTTTCTGTGTGCGTAAACATGCTAACATCATGATCTGTATATATTCTTCTCTCAGAAGGGATACAACGTGTGTGTATGAGCCAGTTACTATCAAAGAGGCCTTTCTTTTCCCTCTGAGAGACACAAAACAAATGGCTTTAATAAAGCTTTTGTCTCGCTGCGCTGCTTTAAAAGCCTTTTTTTCCTGTGCTCTGGCACTGTGCTGTAGTGGGGAGAGCCAGTCATTAGAGCTCATCTACCCACCTTCCTAATGACTCCTGCTGGTCGCCGCCCAACAAGGATGGCTGGAAAGAACAGGGGGGTAGCGTGTAATTAAGCAACAGCACACACATGCATATGCACCCACGCACACGCAGACAATATGGAGCTGAACAAAGTCTTAATAGAACCCAAGTTATTAGCCCTCTAAAGTATTACGTTCTTTTTCAAAGTGTTTCTTACAGTCTTCAGCTGTGTGAAATGCCACTATGGAGATTTGATTTCCCCTCACTGTTAGTCACCCACAAAGACCTGTACGTAGTATCGGCCGTAAGGTTGATGGATGGCTTAATTACTACTGCATCCGTGACTAAATCAGTTTTCCGAAAATGAGCAGGCTGTCTTCTTCCTGACTGGATCAATGTGCCAGCTGCCTTTCTCCGTGCTAATCATTCAATTACCATTCAATTGTTTGACGAAGGCCCCCCCAACATAAATCCGTAAAAAGCATTTTGAGGAGTTTATTTTTTATGTATTTTTTATAATAATGGCCGTCAGCGAAATGATGACAGATCCGCACGGGTCCCACAGACGCCGCGGGACAATCATTTGACTTGTCGTTAGCGGCTGAGCTCTCTTGACATCGTAAACATGATTTCTCAGTAAATGGGTATGTTTAAAAGGTGACCCACTGGCTTCATCCGTCAGTCAGTTTCAACAGCCTCCTCATTTCGACAACACGGAAGTTGTCTACCGGGAAAAGTCCCGTTGACAAGCAGGAATACGGAGATTGTTCGTTTTTGCGATGTGTTGCTACACTTGGCGTGCCGTGCCACGAGTTCTAGAACACCGAGCATTCCAGGAGGGAACAGCTGTTCCCTGTTGGTCCCTGGAAGTCCAGTGGGGAAGCGTTTGATGACAGTCGTGACCGGAACCGTGACCTCCGGTCGCTTCTCGCACCCCCACCCACTACATGTGTCAGTCAGCAAGCTCAATATGGCAGCATGTGTGTGTGTGTGTGTGCCCATGGACGACCATGTGCTTGGATCGGCAGGACTTCCGAGGCTCTGGAAACTGGGGTCATTTACACCTCCTCAGTTTGCCAGGAAGCTGGACGTAGTACAAACACACACACACACACACACACACACACAAACAGTTCACACACTACGAGGCAAATGTAGTTTTGGTGCAGACACACGAACATACATTTACATTTTGCCATTTAGCAGACGCTCTTATCCAGTGCGTAAGTACAGGGACATCACCCCCCCGAGGCAAGTAGGGTGAAGTGCCTTGACCCAAGGACACAACGTCATGTCGGCACAGCCGGGAATCGAACTCGCAGCCAGGCCCAACGCGACCTTGACGATAAGCGTGCTCCATACACTCCACACACGTCCCAGCATCAACGCCCCCACATCGCACTTCGGTATACGCCCTTCCGCCCACTTACAACCCGCACACATGCCCGCCCATATGCCATCTCATACCACGGACATCAGGGCTGGTGTCTGTCTCTCTCCACTGCCGCCTCTCTCCCCCCTTCACCGCCCTCTCTCTCTCTCCCCTCCACCAGCCCCCCTCCTCCTCCCCCCCTCTCTCTGTATCCATGCCCTGACCTCCCTGGCACTCGTCTCCCCATGTCCACCCGCCACACACGCATCACCCCACACTGCAGTTTATCCCCATTTGAAACACATGGCTGGCCATCTCACTGCCCGGACGACCGAAGGGGACAGGACTCAGCCAGGGACGGGGAGTGGGAGGGGGGAGAGAGACGGGTGGTGGATGGAGAGGAAGGAAAGAGGGAAAGTGTGGGCGGTGGACTGAGGCGGCGTTTGGCCCCGCTCCGGTTGGCTGTAATTGGTGTCCGTTCTTCCAGCAGGGGCGGATGACTTCTCCCTGTCTGTTAGTCCTGTTGACCGTGAAGCGTGTTGGTGATGCTGCTGGTCCTGAAGGGGGGGGGGGGGGCGGTTGGAGGGCGAAAACACGCGCACGCTCGCAAGCGACGCAGAAACTGACAACGGCCGCAGGGCGACCTGTGACCCCCCCCCCCCCACGGGCCGGCGTTGGAGAAGAGCGGGTACGGAATTTCGCGAGATCGCATTATTACCGCTTATCTTGTGATTTGCGTCGACCGCGGGCCAACGAGAGGCTGTAATGCTAATAGCTTGGAACATATCACTGGCTTCCATGTGGGGTGGTGGCTGGGGGGGGGGGGGGGGGGGATGTATGAAGATGTCTAAGTTCATGCCCCATGTGGGTATTTCCCCCTTCCCCCCAGACACACACACACACACACACTCTGCCTATTTCCCCCTTTCAGAAGGCACAACTGAGTTGAACTGTTAAACTCTCCTGTCAGTATGAGCGCCGCGTGCCATCAATCTGCCAGCTTGTCAGTTATGTACTTGGGCTGGCTTGAGCAATGATTGGGAGAGGTGAACAGCTGCACGGGCGAGTCGCACCAGCCAAGAACAGAAACCCCCCTGGAGAGGGCAAGAGAGAGAGGAAGCTGTACTGACAAGAACACAGTGACACCTGTGACACAGGCTCCATCTCTGTCCCTCTCTCTCTGTTTCTCTCTGTCTCTCTTTGTGTCCCTCTCTCTCTGTGCCTCTCTCTCTCTCTCTGTCTCTCTCTGTGTCTCTCTCTCTATGTTTCTCTGTCTCTCTCTCTGTGCTTCTCTCTCTGTTTCTCTCTGTCTCTCTCTCTCTGTCTGTCTCTCTGTGTGTGTCTCTCTCTCTCTGTCTCTCTCCCTCAACCCCTCCCTCCCTCCCTCTCTCTCTCTCTCTATCTACCCCCTACCCTGTACTACGTCACTGTTCTTTCTCAACCTCTCCAGCTCTCTCACCCTCCCTCCCTCCCTCTCTTTCAGGAGTTGTCAGCGATGGGTGTCGTTTGAAGGATGTTCCTGCAAGCAAACAGTGAGAAAAAAGGGAGGGAGGGAAACGTAAGGGGGCAGGGAGGGAGGGAGAGGGAGAGAGAGAGCGTGAGGGAGCGTGAGGGCGAGCAGGACATGTCAAGAGAAGTTAGTCAAACCTTCAGGCGATACTGGACCGGGAGCAGGGAGAGTGGGTGTGAAGCATTTTTTATGATCACCTGCAATCGCTTCCTGATGTTTTCTGAGGTGCGATGGCATATTCTCCAACACACATTCGCACACACACACACCCACACCCACCCACACAGGGGAAAAAACACACAACACGCGCATTCACACACATGTAATGTACGGCGGCACCCATTGCAGCGTCCGTCAAATCTTTCATTCGATAACGCACTTCTAATTAATTACGAGTCACAAGTTTTTTTTTCATGCTTTTTCGAGGAATGGGGAAGGACCTTGAGGCATGTCATTAGCACATCAGCCAGACAGAATTCTAATGAATCTCGCTTCTCCCAAGAAAAATGAAATAACCTAACGTACTAATCAAACCACCCCATCACTTACACTGCACCGCAAGTTTATTACATGCTTTCTCACACATGTCTTTTTGTGTGTGTGTGTGTGTGGGGGGGGGGGGGGATGGCGAGGCGGATGTCACTAAGTGTTACTAAATTCAGCCTTTCAATCCAGCAATCCTCTGCTGACTGAAACCTTCTGTAATTACCATGGGTTATATACTTCTATGAGGCGTTGTTATGAGCTTAATTATATCTTTATAGACTTCACGGCAGAGTGGAGGGCATCTTGCGACACACCAACGGCCTGAGTAGATAACAGCCTCTCCCTACGGCATTAGTTCCACACCCCCGCCATTGTTTCTCGCCTGCCTTTAAATCACCGGCACTCATAAATAGGATATTTATAGCTATCACGTCAGCTCGCGTTGCCATTTGCCTTCATCCCTGCGACAGTTCTATGTACATCGTAAGTATAATGTTGTTTTTTGATACGATTGACCCCCAGATTCAAGGTTGACTTGGTAACAATGCGTTTGAAATGCTATTCGATCCGACGACCATCTTCAAATGTCAGTCAGACGTCTCTGTTTGATGATGCTGTCATTAGGCAAATTGCAGGGGCATCCTGTAATGGATGATTCTAGATCGGTATGGTTTCGCTGGGTTTGTTGTTCACGGTCGACAGTTTGAAACCATTTCTTGTTAAAAACTAGCCTGACATCGCCAGACCCATTGCAAATATTCATGTGGAACCTCTCGGTTGCAATCTTTCCGATTTACAAGGGGCGCTCTCGACAGCTACGGCTTAAAATGCCTCGAGGCACAATTGGATCGTTTCGGTCCCCCAAAAAACAGCCAATCGCCCCCCCCCCCCCCAAAAAAAAACGAAACTTCGTCCTGGTCGTTTACGAGAATGTGTTCCCACTCTACAGACATCGTATGAAACAGGACACACATTAAGTAAACGGCCGTGATGAACCTGGCGCTTTCCAAGCTCGGGGGGGCGAGGGGGGGGTCTGTATGAACGGGAGGGTTGGGCAAACAAACCAATCTGCCACAGCCAATGAACATGATCCGTTTGTCTGGTGCGGTGGTGGTTCCTGTATAGAAGGAAGCACCGGCTCTGAGTGGTAGAAGTGTTTTATTTTATTTCCTTTTTTTTTTTTTTATAAATCCTTCTGGAGACGGTAGATGGAAGAAAAGTGGACCACATGCATCGTTGAACTCACACGTCTTTCCCGCGACCCTGTAGCTAAATGTCACGCTGATAGCTAACCTATACCCCTGTGCCAGTGGGTAAGTGCAGAATGCCAATGCTAACCTTTGTTGTAGACTTTCCCCGGCTCCTTCACTGACGCGCCAAGGGGCTGATTCTGCAGCCGAGACGGACCAGGACTAATTGAGTCCCAAAGCCCGACGGAGCGCTGGAATGGTCTCGGCATCCTGGATGACCCCGCACCAGTCCAGACCGTCTTAATGAGTCCCGCCGACCAATTAGAGTGGCCTCCCCCCATCCGTCGCCCACTACCCCGCTTTCCCCTCCGCCCTCCCACCCTGGAAACCGATTCCCTCGAAACGAACGGTTTTAATGCGAGAGCGTCGGAGGGTGTTTACGCCTCGCGCTGAGCGATCTGGGAAATGGCTCTGAGCTGATGTGATCAGGAAGGGGTGGGGGGGGGGGGAGATTTTAAAGGGTTGCACGGTGAGGGTGACAGGCAGGGGGGTGGGAAAAAGACGGGGGATCCCTGGAGCTCGGTGATTCTCTCAGTGCGGGATTGACGGTCGATTTTTTGGTCGTAAAGCCCCTGCCCAGCTGGCCCATAACTCCCACCCTCCGGGGGATTACGGGATGAAGGAAGGGCCTTCGTGGATCAGACTCTAGTTGAGGATTTTCAGTGGATTCCTTTGTCTGACGAAAGAGGGAGACGAGAGGGGAGGTGACGTTGTGGGGGGGGGGGGGGGGGGGAGTGCGTAGGAGGCTTCTGAGCGTGTGCACACGCGCTTCGACTGCATGTCAACGTCTGTCCAACCCGGCCGCCCGGGTCAGGAAGAAAAGCATGCGAGCGTAGGGGAGACGATGGGGGAAGAGGAGAGAAAGAAAGTACTCCATTCCTGTCTTCTCTCGGTCCTCCCTCCCCCTGCAGTCTGAAGCTGCGTGAGAGATTTAGGTCAGTTAAGATCTTTGACCCTACACACTCAGGCAGAATGAGCCTCAGGGCTACTATGACAGATGTTTTTCCCAGCCCGCCAAAATAAAGGTTTTTTTCTGTCATTTTTTTGGGGTGGAGGTCGAGATGGAGGTCTGGAGGAAAGGGAAGGGGGGAGTTGTCGGAGGAGGGAGTTGGGGGGGGGTGGCACAACAAGCTTCCCTGACAAGAAAAAGGAAGACAGATAGAGAGGAACAACCACGGAGGAGAACGTCCGAACTGCTCAAGTTCTTGGACCTGTCATGGATCCCACTGGTCTTGAGTACATCAAAGTGGACGGGCTGGTCCCTCAATGCACAATGGATTCCGTGAATGTAGGTATTTTTTTGAACGTATGGAAACCGATGGAAAACTGAAACCTGGAAACAGGAAATCGATGGATAAGAAGCTAAAAAGCCTGCAACATCACGTGACACCTAATGTCCCTCGTTCATCATTTTCTTAATTACATACGTTTCCTCATTAGTTGAGGCTGTGTGGGATTTACATTAATATTTTTTTGCTGGGAAGAACCATACCGTACCATGATCATCACAACTTTGAACTTGAGGGGGGCTGGGCAAGGTTCTGCTGGCCTGTGCTGAATCTCTGGCATGGTGGTGCTTTCACAGCCGGCCATTTATGGCCACTATACTCACACACAAACACCCGACAACAAACATTCTTCCAGGCTCAGCTTGCAAAGGTATCTGCAGTTTAAGAAACTGGTAGTGGAATGTGAAGAGAAAAAAAACAATGCCTGTTGGTGTTAGTGATTTACTAACACTATTCACCCATCGTCTGGCATCGGAGCAAAGATACTTCTTAATTAAACCCGTTACCCTAGAGCTATGGAAGATCATGTTGCGGCGGGATTTGGTTTTGGGGCATGGCTGCACTTCATTGTGGTTATCAGTACACCTTGGATGTAGCAATTACAGCTGGGCGCAATTAAAGGGACGGAGTCCGAGGAGAAGGCTTGGAGTCTAGTTTCCATCTCAAATACGCTTTCAGTCGGGGGGGGGGGGCTTTTTACCTCCGTTGTGTTCACAGTGGTTGAAAGACGCTGCACATCCGTGGCTGACTTTAATGTTTACCATCTACGGAACCCACCGCAAAGGGTTTCACCAGGTTTCTGGCCGGGATACACACCCAAACGCAAACACACACACATATCTGCGTGCGCTGGTTCACATGCACGACGCCAAGGCCCAACCTTGATGCTACCGGTTCATCTGAACGGGGCGTTTTGGCTTCCAAACACGTTCTCCCCAGGTGGTTGTGGGCCTGAAACCAAAAGAGACCCCCCCCCCCCCCCCCCCGGGAGCTGCCTCTGTCTCTTTGCCTCTCTGCCTTTAAAATGATTACATTAATTGAAATGGACAGGGCCGCTTTCCAAGCCCCCTCCACCCCCCTCACCCCCCCCCAACCCTCCTTCTATTCATGTGAGCCTTCTCATCGTCATCCCGTATCCATTACATAGCATTCAACTTCCTAATGAATTAAATAAACGTGGACCACATTACAAAGGCATGTGGGGGTGTGTGTGGGGGGGGGGGGATATCAAATATAAAACAGACAAATTCTGAGCAAATGCTTCCCTGGAGGGAACGGCGGGAAATTAAAAGACACACACTTAATAGGAGGCTTCTTTACCAACCTCTGATGCTCACAATCGAACGATTATTTTCCTGCTAACGCGACAAAACATGAACCGAACTCACAACGTCCAGTTGTTGTGTTGGTCTGCTTCCGTTAAGACTGAACAAAACAAAAAGAGGCCTGTGTTGTACCGGACGGCGTAGAACTCCACTTTACACAACAGAGCCTCAACTCTCCTCGTCCTCTGTGGGTCTGCAGCAGATCGGGGTTCTGAGAGAGGGTGCGAGAGGGCGGTTGAAGTGAAAATGTTTTTCTTCCGCTGGTCTGATAACCTCCCGTGAAGGGCAGCCCACCAGAATCGATGCCGAGCGTTCCAAACACAGGAGAACGTCTAATAGGCCACTGAAAGGTTTCTCATTAAGTTGCTGCCATGGTGAGTAAAAACACAGCAGATTACCAGGACTATGTTCCCACCACTTTCCTTCTTTCCTCTAGCGTACCAGAACCAATGGTAATTGGTCATGGTAATGGTTGTGCAACAGCAGGGAACCGGGTGACGCAAAACGAGCGTCTTCGTTTCTTGTGCGCGTCTCTCTCTCTCGCTGTGAGCTTCAGGTCAACAATATGTAGGTACTGTAACAATGTGTTGAATCGTATTTATAGTTTCAGTCTACGGCCACGCATGCAGAGCACATTGTATTTCTATTCCTCGGCTAGAGCAGATTAAAGATTGCGCTGGGCGGCGGCAGGTGCACCCACTGTGGCGGTTGCCCCCCAAGGTGAAACCTTGTTCTTTGGTCGTTGTTCATGCTCACTGAAAAACTTCCGTAACGCGTTAGGGACACACTCGCTGAGGTGAATATCCAAAATGGATCCGGGACCACATTCGGTCCGCCGAATTCGACGGACCCTTGTGCGAGGGGGGGGAGGTGGGGGGGGGGTGAGGACGGACGGACAGATGTCCAGGCGACACCAGATGGAGAGGCCCCCTCGGTGGTGGGGAGGAAAACAGGAGGTCTACCAGACTAGAAGACCCAGGAGACCCTGGCTGGGCCCACCATCACACCCTGGACTTGGCGGCCGGGAGTGAGGCACTTGGCTGGGGGAAGCGGTGCGAGGAGAAGGGGACAGGATGGAGCGCCGGAAGTGTGGGAGGAGTGAGAAGATAAAAAGAAGCTAGGGTGAGAAAGGAGCAGAAGACGACAACGAATGAGGAGAAAGGAAGTGGATAAGAATGTGGAGGAGATGGAGGAGCCTGTTAAAAGCATTTGCTCAATTAATATTTATTCATTAAGTGTTGCGTAACGATGTCGTGTTTGTGGACTTATTAGCAGCGGTGCGGCTCTAAGAAGTCGTACCTGCTTTGTGGTAACACAAAAGCTTGATGGTTTCTCCCAGAGCAAAACAAGCTTCATCGGAGCTCTTGAACGAATCCTCCTCAAAGCCGGGAATGGCGCAAACACAAACACGCACGCGACACGACTGTTCGGCATCCAGGTTCATTTCACACCTTAATCTGTTACACAACCACCCCCCCTGCCCCCACCCCTCTGCCTTTGCTCTACCCTCTCACCCTATCAAACAACTTTTTCCAATTTTGCGTCGAGCGCCAACTCATCTGGAGGAACATGCGACAGGGTAATAGGTCTTATCTCAGGCCGGGGTTCTCAACCCAGTAAACACCCTGTCACGCTCCCCCCCTTTGAAGATGGGATTCCCCCCGTTGAGCCCGGGCTGAAATTGGCTTAGCATGGAGACCAAAGGCCGCCACAATGGAGGGTGTAATGGAGGTGTAATTGACAAATTTAGAGGCGGGCTTGCGGCGGGGAGGAATCAAAGGAAGCTCCCATCCGATGATCATGCTCTGTACAAGCCACAGCTAAATACATCTCCAGCCCCTGGGCTGTGTAGGAATGTCAACGCTGAGATGCGTCTTTTGTGGAAGATTGAGATTGACACTTCAAGCTGAAGAAGCGGAGTACCAACATGACTGAAGCCGGTAACGGAGGAGGAAGGCAAAAAATACTAAAACACCATCTGTAGATGTTTATTTTCCCCTACGATAATCACCTTGTTGCCGGTTCAATTCACATTTCCGGCATCTCGCAGCTAAAACAAGCTAAAATATACAGTTTGGTTTAGTAACAGGTGCACCCACTGTGGCGGTTCCCTCAAGGTGAAACCTTGTTAATTGGTCATATGGGATGGGGGTTGATATTTGCTCTGGCAGTGGCTCAGTCCCACAACAAGCCCCTCTGCCATCTGCCCTCGCTGCACTGTTCTCTCCCGCCTCGCACAAAACAACCAGAAACAAGCCGATAGCGGCTAAGTAAACGTGTTCGTGCTTGTTTACGGTTGAAACTTTTTCCTCACAGTGTAACTACAACTTCTATTTTTTTCTCCCCCTTTCCCAAAGAGGAGTTTGCTCTGTCGCATCCATTCACAAACGCTATTGTGCCACTTACAAATACCGAGCAAGGCTTTTACGGTGCGCGGGGATAATCTGCGAGCGCCTAATGTTCCCAGAGTACTTTGTCTTCAAGCTGTGTTTGCTGATCTCGCACAGTTGTTTTGCCTGCTCGCTTCCCTTTTGCCATGCTTAGGACTGTGAGTGATTGGGTTCAACAGGCAGCCATATGGACCCAAAACGTGGTTTCCGTCACCGCAAAGATATATAATTTTTTTTACGGTTTAGCTGCGCTTCGGGTTTCTTAATCACGAGCGCCATTATCATTACGGTTGATGCAGCATTTTGTTTTGGTCGTTAGACTCAGTTTATTTTTCTTTTTTTTGTTGCCGTGATTAAAAATGAAATGTATGCCACATCGCAGAGTGCAGCGTCTGTCTCTACAGCCTGGCGACAGCAGAAGGGGTCTCCTGGTTACTGCCACCATCAAACTTTACAAATGTACCATTCTGGTGCTGCGCTATCACAACAACACAACAGTCACAGGGGCAGAAAACAAAAATAATTGATTAAACCCCCCTCATGAATATTTTAGATATCTCCAAAGCCCTTGCGTAGCGTTTTCGCACATTGCCAAAGCCAATCAAAACGAGCAGGCCGCGGAGCTTAACGACGGACGCGAAAATAACCAAACGAAGGTTGAGCGGAGCAGGCAGCAGAGGCTCCGGTGGCTCCGCGGGGGCGTCAGTCACTGCCAGAGGAACGCCACGCTGATGACCCGATGCAGCCAGGGGGGGAGGAGGGGGGAGGGGAGGGGGGGAATCCAGGGCCCTGCTATCTCACCAGGCGCAGCTGTGGCCCCCGACGACAGCCCGGGCACCGTTCGAAACGGCCACGCGTCACCTGCGCTCCCAGTCCCTCCGCTGCCACATCCACTTTGCTGGGGGTATTTTTGGCATCTCTCCACCCCCCCCCCCCCACCACATGCCTCCTCCCTGAGTCCCTCTATTCCATCAAAGGTGGTGCGTGGCAGTGGACCGCGCGGGGCATGCTTCAAGCCCCATAAACCCCCACGCCAGGCGTAAATGAGAACATCAAACTCCAACAGAGCAGCTGAAGTGGCAGAATAATGCCCGCCAAAAAAACGGCCGTTCTCAGATGAAAGAAATTAACAATAACAAGTAGCAAAACTGGAAAAATACTACACTGCAAACCTTCTTACACCAATACAACATCTCCCCCACACACACACACCCGCATTCGAAGAAAATACCACTTTTCATGTCTCGTTTCCTTTTATTTTGGAGGTACTCAAGCGGCAGTAGCCTCTGGTCAGAAGGTGGCAAGAAATCGTCAGGTAATAACTCTCTTGTCGTAAGTGAAAGGACTCTCTTTGAGTCTTGCATCGAATGACAATCATGAAAACAGCACTCATGCAAACTGACCAAGCCCCCTCAAAAGAAATGTCGTTCTGTTGCTAGCCTCTCCACAGCTGTTTGGGCAGCGCAGCAACTTTAATCCAAACCATCCAAACCTTTCCAGAAGGCTTATAAAACAAGAGCACCAAGCTACCTGTAACCTACGGCGACGGTGAAACGAGTAGACAGATGCATGTGGAATATGTCCATTACCAAGAAACAACATAACAGCAAGGAAAGGTGCAATATGACCATCTGAAATATAATTGTATCATTTATTCATCCAGGATAAATTCATCCACACAAAATGTTATTAAATAAAAAAAGAGAGAAAGAAAAATCTCATTATAAAAAATGCCTGCTGCTCAACCCTGGCAGAGCCTGCCATCTCATAGCTTCCAGGTTCCTGCGGTTGCCCTTTGGATTCCCAATATTTATGCCATAACCAAGCGGTTTGGAGAGTTGGTGAAAGGACGATAGCAGCAGAGGAAGGCGGGCGGCGGTTCCCGCCAAGGCTGGGCCCTCTGAAGGTTGCAATGTGGGCCCCACCCCCCAAGCACGAGTCGTCTCTTCTCGTGCTTACAAGAAATATCGGGTGCCCTTTCCCTTCTCAACATGCTCTACATCCTCCCCCAGCCCCCTTTCGCACGAGCCCCACGCCACCTCATCAATAGAAAAATTACCATGCGACCGTCTCGGCCCCCGGGTCCGATCGGTGCCGCAGTCGGACGGCCAGGGTTTGATTGATCGGAGAGAGCCAATCCGCTCAGCGGATTTTCAGAAGACGGAGGACGCGCTTCCCCTCTTGATGTGCGAGGGGCTTCGCCAGTTTGAGAGGCTTCAAGTGTTTTTCGATGTACGCACCGGGGGGGGGGAAGGGAGTAGGGTGGAGCAGAGTGGGGAGCCGGTGCATCCATATCTCCCAGACACTCTGTTTGCAGTCTGTGCAATAGTTGAGACTATCTGATCTCCCAGGATCAATCGCTGCACCCTTCCCTGCCAAGGTTGTTTGCGATGGGATAGCGAGTGCCTCCCCCCCCCCCCCCCCCCCCCCCCGAATGCACTCGGACCTCTCTTTATGAAACGCTACACGCGTTCGGAAAGACGGATTGAGGGAACCGGAGACGTATCAACGGTCAAGCGGTATCGATTGACGTCTAAACAAAACGAGGAAATGCGCGTGCGAAAACAGTCGCAGGGAGGGTGAGGGTGAGCGGCGGCGACGTATCGCGTTGCGCCGAGGCAGCGCGGGAGCCTTCCTCTAGCGGACGCGGCAGTTCCGGAGGAGACGTCTGGAGAGGGTGTTTCCCCGACGCGTGGGGCTTTTCAGGAAGTGGGTGGGGTTATATCCTGTGTTCCTGACCGAATCTCAGGCTGAGGGTGGAGGGGTGGAGGGGTACGGAGGGGTTCATTAAACCGATCCGCCACACCTCAGGCAGTCCTGCTTCCCAGCGACCGTGTTTCAAGCCCAGCTCGGGTGTCCAGGCTGCCCAGCTGAGGTGAGGTAAGGTGGGCATGGTGGGGTGAGGTGAGGGGGGGGTCTTTTGCGGCCTCATTAAACCCAGCCCCTGCCGGGCATGGTGTGTGTGCTGCCAGACTCACTCTGCACAGGGTCCGTTTCCACGAGTCACACTGACTTTTTACCAGACAAAAAACTCACGTTTTGACTGGGCGATTTCTTTTGAATTGAATCCATTCATCGAGCTGCCCTTAAACGTTCTTTTGTATATCTGACAGAATACCCACCAAGGTCTGCCCGTCCATCCCAAGGTCTGTAGTTCCTCCTGCCTCACGATTAGAGCCAATACATTGTAGTAGGTGCAACTGGCACGTGGAGGTGAGGTAGATCGTTAACTAATAACTAGTAACAATGCAGCATAACTTCATGCATTGTAATCAACGTTGCCTCTAATAAAGAATGGCGACTGCTTAGCTACAGACAACACACACACACACCAAGCCACACTGACAATCCTGCCCATCCACCCACTCCCTCACACTCTCTGTCTCCCATCTCGTTTTCTCTTTCTCTCACCAAAGCGTGTGAACACACACACACACTTTTTCTCTCCTCACACTCTCTTCTCCCCTCTCAAGGGCATGAACAATGGCACGGGGGGGGGGGGGGGGGGAGTGGTGAGCAGTGTGGCATATTGCACAGGCTAATTTACCGGCAGCCAGAGGAAGTGCTGAGTGGACACAGATTGGCCGGTCTATCAGGGGCCAGGGCCAGGGGCCCCTGGGGGGGGGGGGGGGTAGACACACAGACAGACACCTCCCCAGGAGCTGATGCAGCCAAAACGTGTACCTCCCCACACCCGCATGCATCCATACCTTCACACACACACACACTGCTGTTTCATAACTCCTCGCTAGCTCATCGGGGGGGGGGGGGGGGGGGGGGGGACGGAGGCGGGGTGTCAAGGGTAGGCCACCCTCGGGTGCCAGCTGTATCCACCACCGACGCACGTCCCCCCCCCCCCCCCCACTTCTTTTGTCTTAGTGCTCACTTTTTTTCTCCCTCCTCCTCTCCTTTTTGGCATCTGTCGCCTCGCTCCTTGAACGCGTCCAAGCTGTGGCGTCCCTTCGCGACAAGGACATCCCACTGTGCCAGATGGACCTCCCACCTCCACCCCCTCTGTCTCCCCCCCCCACCCCACCCCCGCTCTCCCCCCCCCCTCCCTCGCCCTCCACTTCATCAGCGTTTGATATTGTCATGCGTGCTCTGACAACTTGGCGGAAAGTACATCCTGTGCCCTCTTTCCTGTCTGTTTCGATGTGTCGAGTTCAAGATCGAGACTCTGTGCCTGCGCTTTGGTCAAATCAAAAGGCTGGAAAATGATCAAGACGATACGGTTAATCGGTGAAGGTTGTAATCTTTCTAGTTGGTCATCGTGATTGGTCAACATTATACATGAATTACTGTACAACCCGCTTTTAAAAAAAACACACGAGCGGCGCGCTGATTGACAACACAGAAAGCCAATGATGTCAACAACAACAAAAAAAACGACCGAACAAAAGAAAAAGCGGATGCTACATACTTTGGGGGTGCAGGGTTGTCTTAGGGACCACCTCCCCAACAGCCCAGCCCTTCCTCCTCCCCTCCCTCCCCTGATGCCCCCACCTCCACCCCATCCCAGGACACCACTCTAGTGAGACTTACGAGGGGCAATATACTGCCTACCGATTACAGCTCTACAAATCCCCTCCACAACCTCTATAAATGCAAAGAAATGCACTTTTCCAGTCTCATCATTGATCTTGTTAGGGGATGAATGTAGTTTTACTAGTGGGGGGGAACTGACTGAAGTATACCATCTACTGTGTATAACCCTAACCCTATAAACCAAAAGGTGAAATGGAATAGATTCTTATTTTTAGCTGAAGCATAACAATGAACCTGTTGCCATTACCTGCGTATCCTTATAAAGAAAGGGGGGCTACAAAGGCATTAACCTTTGAAAAGTGCTTCCATTGTTCTATACAGTTAGTTACATTGGCTATGTCTTCCATCTCACCTTGTAGCCTTTGCCCCTGTTCAAATCACTTGATTAAAACTTCTGTTCACTGCATGCCTGAACTGTTTATCCCCCCCCCCCCCCCCCCCCAAATGTGAACACATCCTCTACACTCTGAGGTCATGAAGGGGGGTCTCCGCAGAGACGAGAGGAGGCGCCGAGGGGATAGTCTGCTGTTAGAATCTAATTGAAGGGGAGCATCAATTATTCATTGTTCTCTTCCTTTGGTAAATTTGAACAAATCTGCCTGTTATACTTTTGTTTGTTTGTGGCACACAGGGTCTTTGTGCGTCTGCTCCGATGAATCCTCACTCGCGTTCCCCTTCTCTGTGTGATTTGCATTAAGTATTTATGCTTGGCCTTTTTGATTTTTTACCCCATAATTTCAGTGAAGGACAAACCCATGACAGAGAGTGTGAGGTACCAGACGTTGGATACCTGGGACTTGGATACCAAAACTAGCAGTCAAACCCAAAATGGTCAACTACAAATTCAATATCAGTACTTTTGTCTTCCAAATGTGTTCAGTTGAAGGAGATGCTGTCGAGGTGCGATATGCATGAAGTGTGACAGGTATCAGTGCGTTAACGAACCTCCTCCCCTCCGAGGAAAGACCAGGAGGATGACAGCAGGCCTGTGTTGTTAGTCTGAGACCGTTACATTTAGGATTCTCCTCAGGGAGTTGCCTAACCTGAGGCCAAAAGCCTCCGCAACATTTACAAACAGCTAAATTAAATACAGAACACACACAACACACACACACACACACACAAAGTGTTTACTCAAGCTACCCACGAACATCCCGACAACAAAAGATCAGAAGTGAACACGTGCTCCTAAAAATATCAAGTTAATTGGTTCTCATTTCCAATGACCTACTGGCAAAGTGGCGTTGTCAGCTTGTTTGGGGGCCCCAGATGGTCCCTGGGGCCCCATGGTAGATGCATTGGAGGCATCCTGCCCAGGCCTCTCAAACACAACATCTTAACCTTTTCCACAGAGGAACAGACTGCTGCTGAATGCACAAAAGTGAGCTGACATTAAGGATTGGGGAAAGTGCTGGCATAGAGGGGAAGCTGGGTCAGTTGGTGCAGGGACCTCTAACCCAGGCGTGCGTCAGCACAAGTCTTAAAGAGTAACCGCACACATCGGAGGCAAACTGAACCCATTCTCCTTGGAGAACGTCCGTACCAAGGGTGGTTCTGGTACCTCCAGAATTCTCGTTGAAAACGAGCTCTATAAAATGTCACGTGTGCCTGTTACTGCGCGTAACCACTACATCTACGTTCAAGTAGCCGGTTAGGCTGTACGTATGCTGGAGAGTGTGTCAGACGTCTTTGATGCAGGCTAGCGTTATCGCCAAGCTAGGTTTCCAGATTCTATGGGGGGAAAAGGCCCTTCCACAAGCAGCCAGCTTACAGGGCCTCCACGGCCGAGCCCTGGAGATTCACATCAAAGGCACAGGCCTCCACCGATGCTGTGGATCCTGAGAAAGTTATCATGGCAGTGTTACAACTGCCTGCCTGCGTCTTCCCCTGTGTGGAGAGGATTTCCCCTCCTCAATGATATCTCCAACCCTTGGACTCGCTGTGTTTGACCGCTAACAGACACAATGCTAAGACAGTGTAACCTAGGAGTTGTTTACAAAAAAGTTAACCAAATACTAAAACGAAATACTAAAAGACCCACAGTATGCAGGCACTGTGGAGTATAACTGGGAGTATAGACCCTCATACACACACACACACACACACACACACACAGTACAGTTTCCCTGTTCTATCTTTGTGCCTTCTTTGATTCCTGCTGACATAGGACTTTAACACCCAGGTAAAATTACAGAGGAATATCATTATACGCAGACGAGCTCTGACCTTGGCAGAAAGTGTCGTCTCTGCCTCTCCCTTTTCCGCTCATCTGCTCTTCAGAACGGAGAGAACAGAGAGTGGAGAACAAACAGGCACCCTAATCCGTGCTGAAGTCAGCATTATCGCCAGATGAAACGCACAAAAAGAAGAAAAGTTTCCGTCCCCCCCCCAAATCTATTCTCTGTTTACTTTTGTCTGTCTCCCTCCCTCCTTCGCTCCCTCCCTCCTTCCCTCTGCCAGCTCGTCTCATCTCTCTTCCCCCCTGCTCCCTGTGATGTCACTTGTGCTACCCATCCAAGAACTCGCTGTCAGCATTGTCCCCAAAGAGCCAGCACCCCTCCCCCGTCCCCCCCCGTCCCCCCCCCCCCCCTCCCAGTCTGTTAAAGTAACCTTCAGCTTGTCGAGGCAAAATGGCGACCCCCCCAAAAAAATAAAAACGTATCCAGTGTTTTGAGGAGGTTTGTAACGGGGGTCGGGAGAGCTTCGGCTTTCGGAACCCAGTCGACTTTGGCAAGCGTGCCGTTTTTTTTTGTCACAGCGGAGTGATAAACAGTTTGGTGCCGCGCGATAGTTCAGTCAGAATGTCCCACTTCCTGCGTGAGGAACGACACGTCGCTTCCTGCGCATGTTAGCAGGCTTCGTGACGAATGCGTCTGTCGCCGCGCGCTGGAAGTGATGCCGTGTTCGCCAGCAAACATCTTTACCCTGACGAGTGACTGATGACTGACTGACTCTGCTTTCTTTCTCTGCTCCATTTTGGCATCGCTTTCCACCCTAATTAATGATCGTGTCTAAATGAAATTAAGATGCGTTCCCCCCCCCCCCCCCCCCCCGCACCACAACGCTCCTACACCATCTACATACTTTCATAACCACCCAGTCTTCCATTATCATTCATTCGTTTGAGAGCTTTTTGTATTGAACTCCTATTTTGATAGAATGCCAGTTGAGAGGAAAAACACAACCTAAAAAAAAAAGAGTGTTGGGGGGGGGGGGGGAAAGAAAGGGGGGAAGTGTGTATGAATCAATTCTGTGCTAGGCCTGGCACAGAGAGCTATGCCAAGCTTGTACATTATTTATCGCTGCTAACAGACACAGTTCTAATGTAGCGGGGAGATGAATAATCGTGGCTCCGGGGCGCTCGCTCCTTGGACGCGTGCCAGGGTGCCATTCATGGCGGAGTGAATAGTGTTCTTTCTGTTGATATTAATCATTGGCTGCATCACCAATGGCAATTTCAATTTCCTTTTCCTCACGTTTTTTACGTTCGTCCTTTTTCGTTATTGTGCCGTTTTCGTTTCGTCCGTTCATCCGTAGCGGGGGAGGGGGGCTCGTTCGGACGTATTCTCGAACATACGTCAGGATTGTTTTGGACTCAACAAAAAACAACATAAAAACTCACGTCCGCAAATCTCTCTCTTTCTCTCCCTCTCTCTCCATCTCCCTCTCTCCCTCCCTCTCCCTCTCCCTCTCCCTCTCTGTGCCGCTGAGGACTGCTGCATCAAGGCCTTGTAAGGCATTTTCTAGGGTAGGGAGGAGGAGGTGGGAGAGAAGGGGTGGCCGCTTCTAAAGACCCCGGAGCACAGAGGTTTGAATGGCATATCCCCAACGGACAGACGTTCCTATTGGCCCGGCTTCCCCCTGACATTTCCTCCCGCCGTGGTATTTCAGGTTTGCCAGGAGTCACATTAGAGGAGGCTTCGCTCGACACGCTGTTAACATGCTAACATGCTAACATGCTTTTTACGTCGGTCGCTGTTTACGTCTGGCAGGTGTGACAGAAGAAGGCGTGTGTGTGTTGTGTGTCTGAGGACATATGCTCGAAAGAATGTGTGCATATATATGGGTGTGTGTATTCTGTGTGTGTGCGCGGTTGTAGTGGTGCTTATGGGAAGGGAGGTGGCATGCAAAAGTGTTAAATGATCCATGGCGTATTATTCTGTCATTTGGAAACAGCATTGTGATGGGAGTCGTCTGCAGTAGCCACTAATGCAGTGCATTCCCCTGGGCCCTGGGTAGCATTTTCATAATCCTGTTGATGCTCTCTCTCTTTCGCAACCCTGGTGCATCTCTCTCTCTCTCTCTCTCTCTCTCTCTCTCCCTCTCTCTCCCTCTCTCTCTCTGTCTCTCTCTCTCTCTCTCTGGCTCAATAATGAACGTGCAAAGATCCACACTAACAGGAAACGGGAGATATTTTGGGGTGGACGTACCGTTGTTACTTCCCATTTATCGTTAAGCCAACTTCTGTCACCCCCCCCCCCCCACCCCCCCCCCCCCCCCATTTACAATAAACAGCCGACCGTTTTGCTTTGAAGATCTCCCTGAGTTTTACTTACCACTTAGAAAACTTCCGGAAACACTAAAATATTCCTCTGTGGCTCCTCCCCCCCACCTCCACTGCAGGATCTCACCATCTTGGCAAGCTGTAGCCAATCATTTGCGGCGTGGCGGCTGAGTTTCCGCGCTACGCTGATCGATGCGAAGGGGGGGGGGGATCTTCAGGATGCTCCGCTTATTAGGGCCTTCCGTCAGCACTTCGTCTGACTTGCTAGTGCATTTACAGGGAGGGGGGAGGGAGGGCGGGTTGAAGTTTCCTCCTACACACTCTGGTTTATTGACAATGAGACCAGAGGAACTGAACGGTAAGTTGCCACAGTTAAAAAAAGAAAAGACCCCAAAAAATAATACTGGGCGGAAAGAAATGTTTTCTACTCGGCTTGGCGAGTTGGTGGAAATTTTAATGAGAGTCAGGTCACAGACGTCATAATCTATGTATTTAGGCAGGTGGAGGGAAGTGAGAGAGGAGTTGGAGGATGTTAATTATTCTCACTTGTCCAGGTTAATCCTTGAACACTGAGGTGGAGGCAGATGCAGAGAGGAAGCGGCTGCCAAATAAGCACATCTGTGCTCAAGGTAAAAAAAGAAAAGAAAAGAAAAATGACAGAGAAATATATTCACTGCTGTGCATTCACTTTTTACTGGGTAGGTAGATGCCTTTTGGCACCAGCAGGTATAATTTAGCAGCGATTGCAGATTGCGGGAGGCGAAATTTGGACTGGGTTTTCTCTCTTCTTTTCTCTTCTTTTTGTTTTGGGGGGGTAGGCAAAAAAAATACATTAATAAAGAGAACTAGTGGGTTTTCTCAAGTTGAAATGAGAGATATACCTCTGGCAGGTGACTTTATTTCATGTAAATCAGAAGATGAGAGTGAGAGTTCTGAGGAGTTCATTTATTTTAGCTTTTTACCCCCAACAAACAGGAAAACATGATTTCTCAAGAGAAATCTTGAAACGCTTATAAAACATTTGTTATTAAAAGAATGGCGCAATTAAGGCACATTCCGTTCCAATCTCGCCTTCCTTCCACCTCATCCATTTTTCTTTATTAGTCGGATTACATTTTTGAAGTTTATGACTTATCCTCATAAACAAATAATTGCAGTAAACTCTACTGGGAATAGAACACATTTTAATCAGTTCTAACCTCAAGCTTTGACATGTAAATCTCATCCCGATGAATTTAATTCTCAACTTTTTTTTCTCCCTGTGAGATGTAAATGTATGCTTATTTCTAATTCATTTGGGTTATTGAGCCCACGGCGTATGACAAAAGAAGAAAAGAGAGGGAGAATGAGACCAAAACAACATAAAAATCCAAATTTATTCCAAATGAAAAACAAGAATAAATGTCTGGTGCGGACGTTCTTTTCGATCATAGCGTGTCTCGAACGAAACCAAGTCATCCTCAGTTAACCCTGCCATAATGGGCTAGCGCAGTGGTCCCCAACCCTGGTCCTCGAGGGCCGCTGGTCCTGACAGTTTTAGATGTTTCCCTGCTCCAGCACACCTCCACAGAGCTTGATAACAACCCTTCATTAGAATCAGGTGTGTTAGAGAAGGGAAACATCTAAAACTTTCAGGACAGCGGCCCTCGAGGACTGGAGTTTGACACCCCTTCCTGTTCTTGTCCGAGTGGACAGGTAAGCAGAAGGGGAAGAGGGAGAGGAGCCCCCAGCTGGGAAGAGCCAGTGTGGACCAGCCAGTCAGAGCCAGATACAACACTGTGATGTCAGAGACCGAAGGAAGCCAATCATCAGAGCGTGCCACATCTGTCTGCCCTACTGCACATCACTCACTCACACACAAACACACACACACAAACACACTCACACACACACACAAACACACTCACTCACTCACACACACACACACACACACACAGCATTATTCACACAGGTGAAAAGCGCGGTCCCATGTGTCTGTAAAAAATGCTGTAGAGTCCAACCAGCCTTGCCTAATACTATCAGCGTATGGAAGAGGGGGCCAATAGCGTTTTGGCATCCCCCTGTTTGCTGACACTCTCCACGGACGCTGATTATCGATTTGTCCCCTTTGCTCCGTCACCTGGAGCCTGAACGGTACCATGGTTGAGGTCACCACTGTATTCTCCGCACCTCGGAAACTCTCACATGGGAATGGTGAATTACACACACACACAGCCAGTTAGACTTCTAGGTCACAGCAGACTGCTGCATTGTTCCCTGCCTGCTCTCTGCCATCCCTTCTAGCCCCAGTCTCCCACTTCCTCTCTGGCCCTCTCACCACCACCATGACCCTGACCCTGGTCTGAAGCCTGGCCTCCTAAACGTTATGGCTTCCACGCTTCACCAGCTTACGTCAGTGAGGAAAGATCTCGTGGAGAACTTGTCTCCACCCGGTGTTAATGTATTCACCTCGCAGACTTCCCTCAGCCAAAGGCACCGTTCACTGTGGGATTTAACCTGCGACCAGGCAGACGTTCTACCACTGACTATATGCCTGTTCCAATGCCCTGTCTCTCCTTTTCCACGTATTGAGAGAGAGGGAGGGAGAGAGAGAGACATGGAGGGAGGGAGGGAGGGAGACGGACAGATAGTGGGGGGGAGGGAGAGAGAGAGAGAGATGTGAGAGAGAGAGAGAGAGAGAGAGAGAGCCATCTGGTCCTTTCAATTACAGGATGGATTAATGTAAGGGGTTAGATGCACCAAACTCCTCCACCGCAGCTAATATCCAGTCCTGTCTGTCTCTGGACTGTCACAACTCGGATGATAGAGCCAGCTCTGTGGTCATTATTAAGGTTGCCTCTGGTGTGTGTGTGTGTGTGTGTTTATAAGGGCTCCCGTATATCAGAAGCACAGTGGAAGCAGTTTACGTCCAAGAATTAACTACAAATCCCATAAACCCAAGGAGCAAAACAGAAAGCATGGGGGCTGTAATCCCTCTGCATCTCCTCCCCTGTTTTGGTTTCCTTCACAACACTGTCATAATTACTAACGATTGGGACCCCTGCAAACGAACCCTCCATGTTTATTGGTATTGTAAACGCTGATGGATTCTATTAACGAACTCCAAGCTAGTCTCTGTTCCGACGGTCCGTCACGTTTATTCTCTTTCTTTATGTGCGCGGGGCTGCTACCAGGAACACAACAACAAGGTCATTACTATCATTACAGAGGCCAATTTCAATCCACATGTGAAGCCATTTGCGCTGAAGCCCAATCTTTGAAAGAGGGGAGAAAAAAAGAGAAGAAAATCAATGAGTCTTTCGTTTCCACTCAGTTACAAGGAGTCATAATGCCTTTTATGTACCTGTGAGTAATTAATACATCCCCCGTAATTATTAGAATGCCTAAAGCATACATATAATGACTAAGATGAATGCTGTAGAAATGCCATGGTCGGTGCCTTTTTACCATGTAATGAATCTACTCTCGCATTGCAGATAATGTGCTTTCGCCGTGCGGATAATTAAAAGATGCATCGATTCTCCATTCCAACAATCCACACTTTCCTGTAGGATCAGATTTATCCCACCCAATGCCACGGGGTGCAATCGCTCAGGGGGGTGGAAATAGAATGAGAGAGAGAAAGAGACAATGTGAGAGAGTCAAAGACAGAGAGAGAGAGAGAGACAATGTGAGAGAGTCAAAGACAGAGAGAGAGAGACAATGTGAGAGAGTCAAAGACAGAGAGAGAGAGAGAGACAATGTGAGAGAGTCAAAGACAGAGAGAGAGAGAGAGAGAGACAATGTGAGAGAGTCAAAGACAGAGAGAGAGAGAGAGAGAGAGAGAGAGAATGTGAGAGAGTCATAGAAAGAGAGGGAGATAGAAGCTACCGGAAGGCCATTATAAAGATGACGAAAAGAAACATGGAGAAACATGAAGAAAAAACACACACCATATTCCACCTCAACGTGATTAAGGCTGTACAAATGGAAAACACATTAACACGGTGTTTGTTCTTTACCCAAATTGTTTCCGTGTAAAGTATAGGCATGAAAGCTGCAATGTTCAATGTTGTACAATGTCAAATCAATTATCGTAACAGCTCCAGGTTTTCCTTGTATGTTAGGATGTACATTACATGATCCCGTTCAGTTTACTATAGGCAGCCTACAGTATATAAAAGTGGGTTGAATGCGGGTTGAATGCCATCAAAACACACTCATGATAAAAACACAGGGAAAAGGGGAAAACACAACGAAGTACAGGTAACTGCAGTGCACTAACCACCTTCATCCATTAAACTCATGATTATTGTTCACAAGGACATTTGTCTTGGGAGACGTACTGTACAGCATCTGTTAAAATACAAAGAGCATAGTGTACACACACGGTCAGCAAACCAGGCTGTGCATGCATACTGCATCAAGACTACACACTGCAACACACCTCTAGTACACCTCCGAATGATGTACATTGCTTTGCGAACACTAGCTGCGTAGTGTATTTCCCTTTTAACTGTGGGTTCTGATTCCTGACAATGCTTTTCAACGTGGAGAACACACAGAACCCAGTGGGGGGTGGGGGTAGGGGGGGGGGGGGGGTGTCCCATCAACATTGCTAATAGAAAGCCATGCTTACGCAAAAAACAGCCTCAGATTAGCATTGAACTCGCCTGGCTTTTCCTTAATCGACGTTGATGGAACACCCCCCCTGGTCGGGGGGCAAATGGTGAAGGATAAATAACTAATAAAATGGGATGATAAATAGCTAATAAAATAAATAACGAAAACAACTATAACAAAAAACATGTTTAAGGGTGTGAATCTTTTTTTGTTGTTGCATGTTTACGTCTGATTTTAATTAAACCACCTATTGCCTGTAATTTCCTTCATGTGTGACATTATTTTAGTAAACAAGTAACTGTTCATTGCTTGAGGTAAATACTACATGTATCACTGTCTGGGTCCCCATTACTGCTTGACTGAATAAAACCAACCTAGTCAATCAGTCTAAATGGGTAATTAACTACTAACAAGTCCATGATGGCAAAGTCGTTAACATGGAATCATGGAAGGAACATCCACCTGCCAGAGATGAACATCCCTTAAGGCCACACACACACACACACACAGAATAATTGTCAAGTAAGAAACACACAGTAACAAAAACGTCATACTATCATAATTTTTCCGGATTGGGTGGTTACAGACTACATTTAACTGGGATTACGTAATCGGATGACCAAAAATGAGTAAACTATAAATCAACTGAGATTAAATTAAGGAGGGGGAAGAAAAATTGCATTGTATTACATTGGGATGGATTCATTGATGACATTTTGATTTAATCTTTATGGCAATTATGAAAATAGAAACCATGATAAACCAAAAGGTAGTCTTAGTTCCTTTGAATGTCATTAGAAATAAAAGAGGAACATTTGGAGGACGTGCTCCTCTTGTATTATGAGAGAGACGTCCCCTCGGATAAAAAAAACAGCAGCAACCAAAACGTCCAGTAATGAACCACCCCCCACCCCCCCCCATCCCCCCATGCTGTTGAACACACACAGCATCTCTGTGGTTGGCGCCAGCACTGATTTCCAGAAGAAAAATGACTGCACATGTTGAATATGCAATCAAAACTATACTGACTATATTAGCATATCGTCAAACAGACACTTTGATCATGGTTTTAGTAAAGCGTACAAATACACACGTGCAGGCACAGACGCACAGACACACACACACACAGGAAAAACACAAGGACACAGTGAGGTGGAATATCCATGCCAGCGAGCAGGAACTCCATTTTCCAATTTCACGTCCGAAACCCATTTATAGCAGGTTGCAAAAACTCCCATGATCAAATTCCCGGATGCATGCTTAAAGAGATGGGAGGGGTGTGTGTTTGTGTGTGTGTGTTGGGGAGGGGGGTTTGCGTCATTGTCCTGACAACTAACCCAGCCTGCCAGCCCACACAAGGGGAGTTAGTTTAGGGGGGTTTGGGGGTGTCAGAGTGTTAAAGTTTACTAGAGCGGCTGGCGGTCTCGCTCCATCTGTGGGCCGCGTTTGCTCCGGTGACGGATGTGCTTCCAGCCGCTGTGCGATGTGTTATGGGGTGGAGCAGGAGGTGCGGGATGGGATTGAATCACCCAAGAGGGCTTTAAGAGGAGGCTCATTACACTCTGGGCCTCCCCTAATACCTCATTCATACGCACCGACGACCCCCCCCCCCACCTCCAACACTCCCCATGAACCGCCAGACGCACACACATGCACGCTTCACCCCCCCCCCCCCCCCCCCCCCACCCACCGCCCCCCTTCCCGCCGGGTCTAATTAAGTTATTTATGTTTACTACCTAACTAGGCGAGTTTTGATTGGACCTTTACTAAAGGCTGCAGATTGGGTGGCACAGGATTCTGAGCATGTAGAATTCAGTCAACGTCTGAAGATTTAGGAAGTGTAAAGGTTACGAAATGTAGACGGTATAGAATCGGGCACGAAGGCATCGTTCCCCAGGAATAACCGGCACTTTGCCACCCTCAGAAACATTATTGGCTTGGCTCGGTTCATTTTCCCCCTGGTCCAGAAAACGCAAGCATTTCTGGTTCAAGTGTCTTTCCCTCCCTGCCAGCTGCTGTGTTAGCATAGCCGCTCCCTGCGGGCATGACTGACGTTTCCCTAAGTCATCCGTCTTGATGTAAACTGAGGCGTTTACCTCGAACAAATGGCCCCTCTTAGAAGAGAACGTGACTGTGCACCAGCCAGCTACCCTCTCTCCATCAGCAGAGCAGCCCGGAGAAACGAAGAACAAAAAAAACAACACGCGTGTTTATTTATGTTTTCATTCATTCATTCATTCATTGCTGGCCACCTTATGCATTTTTCTGGCGTTGAAACAGCCAATTACTCTGACTGGAAGGCCCTGAGAGTTAGGTTTGACAGAGGACAGGGGGTCAAAGGTGAGGGCTCTCTCCCTCTCCCAGCACCCAGCGTGGCTCCTCTTCATTTAATAACACCCGATAGGAGGCCCTGCTTGCTCTCCCACACCGCCAGAAAGATGTCGCCGTCATCTCTAATTTTTGCGGTGTAACCTTTCGTTATTGGGCTCTGTCCAAGAACCCTTTCTCTCTCTCTCTCTCTCTCTCTCTGTCTCTCTCTCTCTGTACTGTATTTTTCTCTCTGTCTCTCTATCTCTCTCTCCCTCTGTACTGTATTTCTCTCTCTCTCACTGAGTGGACAGCAGGGCTAGCTCGTCCCCTTTGCCCCGCGTGTGGGCAACCGCGGTGATAATTATACTGACTCTTCACTTAAGGACCCCATCGTTGACCCCTGGAGGACGCATGGCTCGTTCAGGTGGCCGTGAACATGCCTGCAAAGTAGGGCTGTCAACTAATATTCTATATTCGAATATATATTTGAATAGTGTTTAAAAAAGAATTTCGAATATGAAAAAGTATATTCGAATGTAAACAATTTTTTATTTGTATTTGGGACAAGAATCGCAACCTTAAATTTATTGCACAAAACTTTTAATCAACAATCAGCATTTGTTTATTGTTGTCGTTCATTTACACCGCTATGCGCAGTGAGCGCGACAGTGCGGGAGAGAGAGAAAGAAAAAGTGCGTGTGTGCGAGCGAGAGGGCAAGGTCTGTGGTATTGGCCATTAGTTAATCTACTTATTTTTGTGTAGGTAATATGTTGTTAAATTAACTTAAATATATTACCCATACAAGTAGTTATGTCTTGTTGTATTAATTTGTCCTATTATTGACGTGCCTAATGCGCAACCGGGAAACTCGAATATATTCGAATACATCTGTGGGGAATATTCGAATATTCGAACTTCGTTTTTGAGCAGTTTTGACAGCCCTACTGCAAAGCCTTGGCTCACGGAGCAGACTCGCCTTTCATTACGATGGCTATTTCTATGGCTGAAAGACCTTTTCATTTCTGCTCTCATCCAGAGGCAACAGATAATGTATTCAGTAGTGATTCACCACTGTGCAAGGATACTGCCCAAGACTCCACTACTGTTATGCTCATGACCTATGTTGCCCATTAACTTCTCATCCTTAACTTCACAACGGAATAATACAGTTTCTATCTAACGTTTAGAAAGTAGACATTTTGAAAAGCACAAGATTCCCAATCCCTGCTGCACTGGATTCCCATCCCTGCTGCACTGGATCCCCAATCCCTGCTGCACTGGATCCCCAATCCCTGCTGCACTGGATCCCCAATCCCTGCTGCACTGGAGCCCCTATCCCTGCTGCACTGGATTCACAACCCCTGCTGCACTGGATCCCCAATCCCTGCTGCACTGGATCCCCTATCCCTGCTGCACTGGATTCACAATCCCTGCTGCACTGGATCCCCAATCCCTGCTGCACTGGATCCCCTATCCCTGCTGCACTGGATCCCCAATCCCTGCTGCACTGGATCCCCTATCCCTGCTGCACTGGATCCCCAATCCCTGCTGCACTGGATCCCAAATCACTTAGTTACATTTCATCAGTGGCTTACTATTCTGTCAGCATGGCGTTAAGAATCAGCTGCTTCTGAACCAATTCTGAGAGATACATTTTACAGCCCTCGTTACCATTTCTGTAAAGAGAGAGGGAGCGAGATGGAGAGAGAGTAAAGGGTGTGTGTATTTGTTTATTGTTGTCGTTCATTTACACCGCTATGCGCAGTGAGCGCGACAGTGCGGGAGAGAGAGAAAGAAAAAGTGCGTGTGTGCGAGCGAGAGGGCAAGGTCTGTGGTATTGGCCATTAGTTAATCTACTTATTTTTGTGTAGGTAATATGTTGTTAAATTAACTTAAATATATTACCCATACAAGTAGTTATGTCTTGTTGTATTAATTTGTCCTATTATTGACGTGCCTAATGCGCAACCGGGAAACTCGAATATATTCGAATACATCTGTGGGGAATATTCGAATTTCGTTTTTGAGCAGTTTTGACAGCCCTACTGCAAAGCCTTGGCTCACGGAGCAGACTCGCCTTTCATTACGATGGCTATTTCTATGGCTGAAAGACCTTTTCATTTCTGCTCTCATCCAGAGGCAACAGATAATGTATTCAGTAGTGATTCACCACTGTGCAAGGATACTGCCCAAGACTCCACTACTGTTATGCTCATGACCTATGTTGCCCATTAACTTCGCATCCTTAACTTCACAACGTAATAATACAGTTTCTATCTAACGTTTAGAAAGTAGACATTTTGAAAAGCACAAGATTCCCAATCCCTGCTGCACTGGATTCCCATCCCTGCTGCACTGGATCCCCAATCCCTGCTGCACTGGATCCCCAATCCCTGCTGCACTGGAGCCCCTATCCCTGCTGCACTGGATTCACAACCCCTGCTGCACTGGATCCCCAATCCCTGCTGCACTGGATCCCCTATCCCTGCTGCACTGGATCCCCAATCCCTGCTGCACTGGATCCCCTATCCCTGCTGCACTGGATCCCCAATCCCTGCTGCACTGGATCCCAAATCACTTAGCTACATTTCATCAGTGGCTTACTATTCTGTCAGCATGGCGTTAAGAATCAGCTGCTTCTGAACCAATTCTGAGAGATACATTTTACAGCCCTCGTTACCATTTCTGTAAAGAGAGAGGGAGCGAGATGGAGAGAGAGTAAAGGGTGTGTGTCTGCCGGTTGGGGGGGGGTGGGGGGGGTCTAACCACTGAATCCAATACGACAAAATCGACATTACTTGGTATGCATAGAGCTTGCTGAGCTATTGGTTATAAATTGGCATGTGGCAGCGTGCCAGCGGTGCATTGCATTAGTCAGACCAGCCTCGATGTAATAAAAGGCAAGATGGGAAAGGAGGGGGGGGGGGGGGGGGGGTGGGGGGTAGGAAAAAGAGAGATTGAAAGAGAGTGTGAGAGAGAGAGAGAAAGAAAGAGAGGACGCTCTCTGTAGATTGAGATCTTAAGAAGGGTACCTGCCTAACAATATATCTGGATGGAAACCCTGGCGGTGAAGATGATATCAGCACACAGGCCTGGGCACAGCTAAATTAGATGACATTCACTTTGACAAATCATTTCCTCCTGCTGTATGCATATGGCGGTGGTGTGGGGGGGGGGGGGGGGGGGGGGGGGGGGGGGGGGGGGTCACCAAATGATTTCAATTTGAAACCAGGATAAAGATGGAGGAAGCATCACAGTAGAAGTTTAATAGGACCAAAAAAAAATGACGGAGAAAAGGAGAGAGGCAGGTGCTTAGCGAATGTCTGCGCGTGCTGTCAGGGGTGGGGGTGGGGTGTGGGGGGGGTCATCTGTTACTTGGCTGTGTGCACCAGTGCTATAAGGAGGGGATAACGCGTCATTCCAAAAGGTTCGACAGTTTGAAAGCTTTTCAGGTTGCGGAGACCGGAAGGTCTCATAAAGTCACGTAATACAAGGGTGAAAGTTAACTCCTTGAGGTCTGTGTTCAATGAGGTTACACTGATGTGTTGGATGTGCTATTGTACACATTTATACATCACTGTGTTACATCCATGCAAAATAAATGTTTCATAACAAAACTAATTACTTTTGGAAGTGAAACATTTTACATATTGAAGAATATAATTGCAGGGCATTACACTACAATTAATTGACATACAGATGAATGGGAGGAATAAAAAAAAAATATATATGAATTTGATTCAGAATATAACTGTCTTTTCAAATTTGCTAAATGGTCTTTTCAAACTAAAACACTGACAAAATAGGAGATGAGGGGAGATGATGAATAAACCTATTACAACAAGATTAAATTGACACACTGAGAATTTTAAATCAATAAATTATACAGGTTCAAAGATATAATTGCTTTATAGCCGCAGTTTGCATTTTCTCATGCTTGAGCTCTATGGGATACTGCAGCAACATATGCAATAAATTATTTATATATTTTTTTATCCAAGATTAACTGGGAAATATAATTAAAATGTGAACAATTTTTGTAGGTTGCCTAATTATTTCTTAGAGAAAAAAAATAAAATAAAGGATTAAAATTAAAATTGTTTACCAGTATACTGCTAGGAAGATTATCTCCATTAAGAATCGGCTCTTGGTTCCTACTGAGATGGGATTCTAATCTTGCTACAGAGCCTTGTCATTCCTCCAGAGTTGGGGCTTGGATTCCTCTTTAATACATCCATTTATGATACGAACATGAACTGTAATGTTACAGTATAATTCGCGGCGATGGAACACCACAGGGGGGCAACAATTACAATGCAATGTCTACTTCAAAGTATAATAAGGATAGTTACCAGAAAGCGTCAGACTGAGTTTGGCATGAATGTAAAAGCTTGGTAATACAACACAAACCAGCTACATCAGCAGGGACCTCTCCAGCTGTTAGCTGAGCTTTGAGCTTTCCTCTCCTCTTAATATCACTAAGTACCCTGTTTATTAGAAACATAAGATCCTGTATATGGGAACTGCTTGCCGGACTACAATTTGCTAATTGGCTACGTTTCTTCCGACAGATTCTGTGTATGTGTGTGTGTTTTGTTAACCGGCAGACTGCTTACAGAAGCTTCTCCTGTCGGCTCTGTGTGTTTGTGGTTTTGCTCGCTCAGCACAATCCCAAAGCTTTCAGCCCTTCTATCCTGCCAGGTCAGTGGAAAACCAAAGACCTCCAACTTCACAAGTACAGAAGCTACGTTAACGTCCCTGAAGTTCCCAGGGTTCGAGCTTCAGGACTGGGCAGTCCAGTCCCTTGTTGACTCCCGACCATACGTCAAATGCAGCGTGCAACAGGCCTTAACGTGAAGCTTTACATCCTACAACAGAGTACTGTCAACGTGTTGAGCCGAGGACTCGCATCTCGATAACGGTGTCTGTCGAGAGTTTCTATCCAAAGCTAATTGAGGAAGACAGGCGTGTCTGTATTAGTGAAGAATACAATAATGCGGCTGATATACAGTGTACACCCTGGGTCACGATAATGCGGCTGATATACGGTGTACACCCTGGGTCACTATAATGCGGCTGATATACGGTGTACACCCTGGGTCATGATAATGCGGCTGATATACGGTGTACACCCTGGGTCACGATAATGCGGCTGATATACAGTGTACACCCTGGGTCACGATAATGCGGCTGATATACGGTGTACACCCTGGGTCACGATAATGCGGCTGATATACAGTGTACACCCTGGGTCACGATAATGCGGATGATATACGGTGTACACCCTGGGTCACGATAATGCGGCTGATATACGGTGTACACCCTGGGTCACGATAATGCGGCTGATATACAGTGTACACCCTGGGTCACGATAATGCGGCTGATATACGGTGTACACCCTGGGTCACGATAATGCAGGTGATATACGGTGTACACCCTGGGTCACGATAATGCGGCTGATATACGGTGTACACCCTGGGTCACGATAATGCGGCTGATATACAGTGTACACCCTGGGTCACGATAATGCGGATGATATACGGTGTACACCCTGGGTCACGATAATGCGGCTGATATACGGTGTACACCCTGGGTCACGATAATGCGGCTGATATACAGTGTACACCCTGGGTCACGATAATGCGGCTGATATACGGTGTACACCCTGGGTCACGATAATGCGGCTGATATACGGTGTACACCCTAGGTCACGATAATGCGGCTGATATACAGTATACACCCTGGGTCACGATAATGCAGGTGATATACGGTGTACACCCTGGGTCACGATAATGCGGCTGATATACGGTGTACACCCTGGGTCACGATAATGCGGCTGATATACAGTGTACACCCTGAGTCACGATAATGCGGCTAATATACAGTGTACACCCTGAGTCATGATAATGCGGCTGATATACAATGTACACCCTGGGTCACGATAATGCGGCTGATATACAGTGTACACCCTGGGTCACGATAATGCGGCTGATATACGGTGTACACCCTGGGTCACGATAATGCGGCTGATATACAATGTACACCCTGGGTCACGATAATGCGGCTGATATACAGTGTACACCCTGGGTCACGATAATGCGGCTGATATACGGTGTACACCCTGGGTCAGATTCGCTTAGCGTTTACTGTCCGTTTACATGGAGTACCAGCAGGACAAAAGCACCAATAACACACGCGGACATTAATTGCAAACGCGCTTAAATCACAAACACATGCGACACACAGGCGGAGTGGGGCGGGCACACGCACGTTTGTCTGATCCCCCCCCCACCACCCCCCACAGCAGTTGTTTACCTGATGGGCCCTACTGCAGACGCATTAGAGTGTGTGGGGGGGGGGGGGGGGGGGGGGGGGGGCTCCTCTGCTCCGTGGCTGCGGATTTATGCTCCATTACCGTGGCATCTCTTTTAGTGTTGATTATAATTCCCAGAAGCCCTTAATTAAACAGTATGCATGAAAGACGCCCCCCACCCCCCACCCCTTCCTTCGCCTTATTTATTTCTGAATGAGCGCTGTGTTGTAGATTTACTGACTTGACCGGCTCTGCTAGCACCGCACAGCCAGGCAAACAGGCTGAGTACTCTATAAATTGCTAAGCTCCGCAGCGCAATTTGTATCAAGGTTTGCTTATGAGGCACATTTTGTATGCGCTGGTCCTAGTTGTTTTTTTTATTTATTTGTATAATTTTTTAATAGCCTCCCTATCCTGATGGCAGCATGGAGTGAGTCATTTGGGCCTGACAACAATTTTTGCTAACTTTAGCATCTCTCTTGCTCTCTCTTTCTCTCTCTCTCTATCTCTCTTTCTCTCTCTCTCTATCTCTCTCTCTCTCTCTTTCTCTCAGCCTACAAGAGAGCTGAGCACTCTCATTCCTGACAAAGTTTGTCTTTTGGTTTTCAAGCTCCATGCTAACTTGCTCCAGGGTCTGGTAATCGGTTCAGTGAAGTTCACAGCACGTGCGGTTCAAACCAAACAGGTCAAGGTTCATTCAGGAAAGTGAGAGTGTATTCATGCTGACGGCTAACAGCAGGACGCTCTCCCCTTGACATGCAGTACGATGTTATGAAAAGGAAGGTGTGTTCCCTTTATTAGACACACAAAGATGCATTGTGCATGCGGTTGCTGGCTTTGATATGGGCCTTTCTATTTAGCCTGTGAGTCGGTGCACAACAGTTCCATTATTCTTTCAGCGTATATATTTCTGTTGAGCTACCGCTTTGAACGTCGGCACTGGGATGAAAGTTTCCATCAAGGACGAAGCCTGAGATCAAATCGGGTGAACCTGAAGACCTGAGAACCTGAGACACTGCAGGCCAAAGCCTCCTGCATGGAAACAGTAAAACGGAACGTGGGATTTTAATCAACTTAAATCCACCGAGTGTGTATTTATGGGCTGGCTTTAATTGTGCTGTTGGTTTTCTTATTGCATGCATCAGCAGGAATGGAAATGTCACCTCTTAATATTTTTACTGATATGGCAAACCTCATCAACATTAGCTGCATTGACTGAGCTGGACTTTCTGGTCAGAGGCAGAGGGGATCGGGGTCTAACCTTTTGGTTCCGTTCCATTAGCGGTCTTCTCCAATCGCCCCGCGTGTTCCGAACACAGGACATGTGGGAGGGATTCGAGTCAAGGGCTGCTTTTTGGCGTCCAATTATTTTCACCGCATTTGCATCGAGCCAGGCATGAACGGACGATTGAACAGGATTGCGTGAATGACGATCGCGAAGGGGGGAAACGTCTTAGCTAATGCAGACGAGAGACAACCGTCCTCGTCGTTTCCAGCCCCCCCCCCCCCAATTGAAATGCCCATTACCGCCGCTGAAGAACCACGGAACAGGCTGTTCGGAACGTAATCGCTCGACAAGTTCCTCGGAGAACGCGACAAACTTTCAAAGAATCTTGACGTTTTCCTGTCTAAAGGTCGCGCTGGTCCATTCGTTACACCTTCAAAGGTTCTTTCTGCCACAGTAACAAGAGCTGCAGTCTGCTCAAAGATGTACAGCTGCATGTTAAGATGGTCCCCTTGGTGAATCCTGCAACTGTGTGCACATCATAGAGGACGTACGATATGAAATGTAAATCCTTATTATTCTACAATCAACTTCAAGAGGCGGTGGTGCCAGAGATTGAGTGTCGTATGACTACGGCAAGATTTGACCGAGGAATATATAGAGGTTCTACCTTATAATGGCTTACTTTGTGCAGGGTGTGTACTTTCCCACACCCCCACACACACCATATATGAAACATGCACCAGCATTGAAAACCAACAAATCAAAGCTTTTGAGAGGTTTCTTATTGATGTATCCTCCAGGGACACGCATCTGACTCACTGGACGAATTAGTCACAGCTGTCTGAGAAAGCAGAGTAAAGCAGGAGTGTTGGGACAGATAGGGAAGTGTGCCATACCTCCGTGACGCTGGATCTGTAAGCTTGCACTGTCATAAATCTGCGTGTGTACATTTGTACACGCGTGTTTGAAGCTTGAACGCAGATTTCTTGGCGGGGTTATACGCACGGCTGAGAGCGTGCGATGTCTACCGACATGGTCACAGGCGCTGGGCCCCCTAGCAGAGGGGAATGGGGTTTCCCGCTAGCACACGGCTTTTTAAATCACACGGCGTTATTTATGAAAGAGTGGCGGGAACGACGTGGTCCCGCCCTCGCTTTCCATTCACTCCTCTGCTCTCCCGGCCGTACCCCCATCGTTTGGGAAATTAGCTGTAGCAGAGAGAGACAGAGAGAGACGGAGAGAGAAAGAGAGAGAGAGATGGAGAAAGAGAGAAAGAGAAAGAGAGAGAGAAGAAGGAAGAAGTCTGCACAAAATGTACTTATGGGAGTGTGCAGCGGTGCCTCGTACGAGCCGCAAGGACAGGAGAGAAAGGAAGAGGGAAGGAGAGAACCAGGAAAATAGCAGGAAGGAAGGAGGGAAGGAGGGAAAAAAAGAAAAGAACAGTTGGCATCTTGCCGGAGGCGGCCCCTACACATTCGCCACTTCGATAGCAGTTGTCTGAGTTTGGAGATTGGATTTTGGATTATTCTTTCCTCTCTTTTTTATTGTTATTGTTTCGCAAAAAGGGGGTTGTCCTCTGTCAGTCTGTCAGTCTGCAGCATGTGCCTGACACCTTAAGTGTCTGGGTACAATGTGTGGAGGCAGGATAGTAAACCCAAATACTATTTCCTCTGCATTGTATCTTTTACAGCTCTGCGAATAACAGTCATAGTGATTCCCGTGCGTAGCTTTCCCTTTCTCGTTCACAGGCTAAATCGCCAAGCAATCTCCTCCTAGAGCCTATTCTAGTGAGATGGCTGCTGGAGTCCTACTGTTTTACGTGGCCTGTGGGACACAGAATGGCTAACTGGCATCTGTGATAGAACGATAGCCCCGGTGTGACAATGTGTTATCGAAAGTGCCCGGGCTGTACAGAACACAACAGATGGAAATAGGAAAGCCAACGGCAGTCATGTTCCAAAATGGAAATATGTGATTTGTTTGGTATTGATCTAGAAAGGATTGCGCGATTGGAACGAGGAGATTTGTTTGCTTGTTTTGTTTTTTATACCTCTTGGCTGGTGAATCCCTTTGATTTCTAAAGATAGTCTTTCTGCAAACCCTCGCGCTGGAAACTAGGCCTAAATTGTTGCATGTTGAGATGGGCCCTTGTCTATTCTATTGGGTTAATCTGTTCATAATCACTCAACTCCGCTAGCCTCCACTCCCTTTCTTCCTCTCTCCTCCCACCCCCCCCTCCCCCTTTGCCCCATATCTCCTGAGTGCGTAGTCCTCGGCTACGAGCGCTCTTCAGAAAATGAAGAGGGCAAATATACGTGTGTGATGTTTAGAACTGGATAATGGTGCACTTGTTCAGTGTAATTGCCCTGGAAAAGCACTGTAATTTGTGACTGGAGAACAGTCTCGAATTGCCGACGCAGAAATGTGCATCAGACGAGGCCCTCGGATAATCAATTCTCGCAAACAAAACAGAATCCTTTTAGTTCATCAGCTACACATTTGCATTTTCACCATCGCAAAGTCTTCTTAATCCCAAATGAAAGCGCGCGTTTCCGTTGTAAAAAATTGCTTTGTTGGTCTTTTCAGCCATTCGGAATCCAGAATGTTCTTATGGGATTTTAATACATTTCACATGGGTCTTTTCCGACTGCACTGGAATCATTCTTCGATACTGCTTAACCGTTCGGTGTTCAGACCTCTGGTTTCACAAAATGGCGGCTTTAGAGTGGTTGTGTGTCCACTGTAGCGCTTCTCCACAATCAAGCTCCATCTGTTTCCAGGAGCAGGTTCGCTTCCACAACATCTCTTCAGGGCTACGTTGCTGGTGAGTACGGCGTGCCGGGCAGAGCTCTAACCTTTCCCAATGACAGACTAGCCATCTCAGAACAGGAGGAGGGTTTTGGATGCTGCCTGTTGGTTGGAAATTCAATTAGGCCATTGAGAATGTGGAGAGGCCACTATCGCTCCGTTTCCTATCCACTGTGCCAGACAGACGGCTATGGAGAGGGCTGGGCTAGTCAATAGATGAGAGGATAGGCCTCTATCCTTGGCTTCTAGCCTAATGTCTCTCCACCACAGCCTCGGTGGGATGTGCTTATGTAATAATCAGCAAGCTGCACACTACGAGCGACTACGAGAGAGTTCTCATAGCGTAACATTTCGTCTCGAATCGTTCACGAATCGAGATTTGACTTGCGGCATCGGTTTCCCCCTTGCAAGCTTAACTAACGGCGTTAAAAACGTATCGTCTCTTCAGAACTACCATCTTGATCTGACATGGAAAAATTGCTACGGGAGCACACAGTGTTGGGCAAGCTACTTGGAAAAATGTAGTGAGCTAAGCTTCTCTACCATGACAGAAGCTTCACTGCACTGAAGCTACTGCCCTACAGACATGTGGTTAGCCTCAAGTACTGACCTCAAGTCAAAGCAGTGATGAATACAACTGTTTGTCAAAACACCATCGGTGTTTGGAAAGTTCAAGCTAAAAAATCAACTGCGGCAATAAAACGAGACATCAACTGTTGCTCATCACCCTGTACGTCGGTTTATGGAGGCGCTGCACTGATATACCAAAACGTGGTGAATGTAGCTCGTGTCAGTTACATTTACATTTAGCAGACGCTCTTATCCAGAGCGATTTACAGCAAGTACAGGGACATTCCCCCCCTGAGGCAAGTGGGGTGAAGTGCTTTCTCCAAGGACGAAACATCATAATGGCACAGCCCGGGTTGGACCTGGATACCTTCAGATATAACTAGCCCCGACTCCCTAACCGCTCAGCCACATGACTCCCAGTTACCGATCCTTAGCCGTTTCATGTCTGACCACAGCAGACAGCTCTGCAGAGCTACAGCTTAAGATATGCTAAAGCAAAAGGAGCTGGTGCTGCCGCTACTTAAGGACTTCCCCCATAAAAGAGCTTCTCCCATGAAAAGCTTGTTTGATTTTTGAATAGAGCAACGGCAACAGTGAGACTGAGACGTGTAGTTAAGACAAGTGAGGCTGCTTCAAGGCGAAGCTGCTGCCCAACACACACACACACAGACACACACTCCTATACCCTTCTACACCAGGCAGGCCATATGTGCTGTTTCACAGCGACGCTCCAACATCACCCCCCCACCCTCCCCTATCACAGGCCCCGTCAGTTTGGTACCCATCATGCATCTGTCACTGACTGACACCGTGCCAAACAAAAGCAACGACGCAGAGCCAAAAATCAGCTGGTGATTTCTCCCTGTATGTCCTTCCCTGCTACGCTTCCTCTGTCCCCCCCCCTCACTCTCTTTCCTCCCCGCCCTCTCTCTCCTCCCCGACCCCCCCCCTCTCTCTCTCTCTCCCTCCCTCTCTCTTTCGGCATGTGTTTTTTCTCTCCAGATTCTCTGGGAAGACTTCTTTTCAACTTTCCGCTACTTCTTACTCAAAATTGAAATGGGGGAGCGGGGGGGATCTCGCTTTTGTGTTTTTTTGCTTATCCAAAAGGTTCATCTTTGCGTGAGGATTCGAGAGAACGCCGGGGAAAGCGAGATCATTCGAACGGGACGGTGTGAGAATAGCAGGCGCGTGCCACCGAGCAGAGGCGCACGGAAAGCACCGGAAAAGAAGAAGAGCCCCTTCTTGCTGTGGGTGAATGCATCCACACAGATGCACCCCCCCCCACACACACACACACACACACACACACATCCCTCCCCCCATTCCTGCTAGCCTGCACTTGTACCGGTGAAGGACATTATCCATTTCATTAGTCTCTTCCACCCACACACACGCTACGCTTGCCTCTACCTCTCCTCCTCCAGACCCTGGGCCTCCTCACAGGGACCGAAGGGCCGGGGTGGAGCCGGGAGCCGATCTGCCGGACAGCTTGGAGAACAGCGTGGCGCCGTGCTTGTCACTTCAACTTTCCCCGGCCTGCCGATTGGCACGGACCCACAGCGAGCAGATCGGTTACCTGGTCATCTGCGGAGCTCGGCTGGGGCGTGAGAGGGGAGGGGCGCTGCACCGCAGGCCCCCAGCGCCTCTTTAGCGGCCAGGCAATCTGCTCGGCGAGGCTGCTTGTCACACACAGGAGATGGACACACACACACACCCAATTGGGCTCGGAAAGGTGTTGACAGACGTGAAGGCGTCTCCACACGTGAGGACATGGGTATACATGTGGAAGAGGCTTGTAAAATTCTGCACACGGTATCGGCATCTTTTCACACTTCCTCCTTCCAATTTTAACAGTCTTGGTGTGCTGGAACTAGAAACTAACACAAAAAGTCTTCCACAAAAATAAATTTAAGTGTACCATTATGGCAACATGAAAAATTATATATATATTTACAAAAAAATCATCCAATCAATCCAGTCTTGGTTCTCTACATAAAGGATGGAAATGTAATTACTAGCCACAAGGAGCTCGCCACTGGTTGACTCAGGAATGAAGCGAGGTCAGATTCTCCCACGTATTCTAGCTGAGAAATGGAAGATGAGCACAAGGTCCCCGCTCCCTCTGGTAGGAGTGCTGGGAGAGACTCAGACAGAACACGAGCAGAACAGCTGTTTAAATTAAAACGCGAGCGAGCGGGGAGTGAAAGGCGTCTAGACAGAGCCACGCTTATTGAAGTTGCGTCGACTGTCAGATCGATGGAAGACAAGGCGCAAGTTCGCGTCTGTTTTAAAGGGACAGCTCGCCGCTCAGGGCTATCAGGGAGCGCTCCGTCGTCTGAGTGAGTGTGTGCGTGTGTCGGCATCGTGGGTCATCATCGGGAAGTGTGCGCATACGAGTGTGTCTTGCCCACCTTGTTTTACTTACCATTTGAAGCATGTGCGTGTGTGTGTGTGTGTGTGCGTGTGTCTGTGTGTGTGTGTGCTGGTGTCTGTGAGCGTGTCGCCTGCATGCATGGACGTGCAGATTCAAGAGGCGGGGCCCCGGGTCCCTAGTTGACTGTAATGAGAGCGACTGTGACAGTTTGGATTATAGTGGTGCCCCCCCCCCCCTCACTCACCACCCCCACCACCACCCCCACCCCCTCCCCTCCGGATGTGTTGTCTTCAGATGGCCCGCCTTCCACTGCCATGCATCGCAGGGCCATGTTATAATTAACTCGGCTGCCAAGTGATATTATATGGCGTCGGTGGCCGTCGTTGGGCCGCGGGAAGTCCAAAACAAGTGGCAGTCTCTTTGTTCAACGCTTAATCAGGTCACCGCTGTGGCAAGTTCAATTACAATGATTTCCAAGGTACTGGTTAACCACCAGGCCACTGCAGGAAATCTCAACTTTTGTTGTTGTTGTTGTCCCTTTGGACTCCTTGCAGGCTCAGAGCAGAAGCAATTAGGCCTGGTCTTGTTTTGTTGTGTGCGGGGTCGGTACAACGTGTTTATTCATCGGCCGTTTAGGTAGAAGACTGGTTTGAGATCAAGAAAAAACGGGAGCCAACACCGTGAGAATGACCCGGAAGTGAATCCGCCTGACCCTTTGGTTAAGTCCTTGAAAGATCTTCCTCCCTACCTACCTCCCTCCCTCTCTCCTCTCATTCTCCTTGTCGCTCTCTCCTTTCATTCTGAGCTGGTGGGGGGGACAGATTGTCTGCTGTGATTGATTTGCTCCGAGGGACAAACTGCACCGGCTCAGACCCCGCGCTCCTAAGCCTCCTTCTCCGATACCTTGGCGAGCTCTTCCACCGTTTCATGGCTTTATCCTTCATCTTAATCTGTGTGTGTGTGAGAGAGAGGGTGACTCAGCTTCTCTGTCCAGTTGGCAGAGCCACCCCTTCAGGACCCTTTAGTTCTTTTTAATCTGGGATATTAACACATTTATGGTAATACGAATTCATAATACATTGTCTTAACGGCCCCTTTGCCAATCACACTTACACACAAATGGATTAAAGTAATTATTAAGAAGAGATAGGTATTCAAGTTGAATGTCACCTCAGCTGGTGGCGCCTTCATAAAGCCAAACACTGATTAAATATGTGCACATGCGCTCCATGGGGAAATAACCCAGCCTCTCGTACGAAGTTAAACACAGACCTCAAGCTGACAAAGGCAGTGGAAATGACTCTGAAGGCCCTCCTCTGCCCCTCTCCCCCAAACGCTGCATACAGATGTTACATCCAAGCGATTCGGAATATAAATTTTCCAGGGGAACATAAGAGAATTCCAGCCACACACTTCCTCAATTAGCGACTTCAACGCAGATTGCTTTGGGTGACCTTCTTCAAATTACCGGTTTTCTCGTACGATACTCCCCCCCCCGACCCCTAAAACAAATTGTTGGATTTTTAAATTGTGGAAACTAATTTGACTCTTTCTGTTTCTCTGCAAGTGTGATGAATGGCAGGGACAAAGAGGCTGGAGTCGGCAGCAACAGTCGCTAAGGCTCTAAGTGCTGTTTTGTTATGGTCGACCGGTTTTTGTAATTATGTTTTCACCCTACCGTCCCCTGACCGTACACGCGGCACAAAAATACACAATTCAAATTATTGAGGTATAAAATGCCCTCCCTTCAAGAAAGATGCGACGGACATTTTTGCCTCTCTAAAGAAAGCACGTTGTAATTATATTTAATAGAAAGGCCATTGTAATTCGTGTGCGGTTGAATCCTCCGAAGGCGAGATGCCATTAAAAGTAAAATAATCATTAAATTGTTTTGTAAAATGTCCTGCAGGCATGTAGGAACTTGGACACTCGTGGCGCGTTTTGAAGAAGCGAGTTATCGCAAGACTAAAAACAGAGATTGAACTGTTACGGTTTTAAAAATGCAATGTGTTTTTGTGTTGGCCAGTAACTTGTAATTAGTCATTATACCAAATGGTCGGACCTTCAAAACAACAAAGCGAGGAAAATGTCAGAATACAGAACGTAAACTTTTCACAAACCCTAATTATAGCAATTTAGCAAATCGTAATCAGTGAGATTGTGAGATTTTGGCAAGATTACACAATCACGGCGAAGTCTCATTTCGGGTTAAGGGGTGTTGGAACTTAATGGAACCCAGCGTGAAGTCACTGAGAACCAGAACACAATGATTAGAGCATCACACACAGAAAGACTGCAAATGGTGATTAAGAGCCATTTTCTACTCTTACTAGGCAAACACTGTTTTCTGTTATACGATGGAGGAGTAAATTGATCGCTTGTAACACTGCGGATGTGTGATTATAGATAAATTTCAGGCCAAAGCATTTAGTTCTTTTTGACTGTTGTGTTTGGGTGTGCCTGGAACACACTTTTTCAGGTTTACTTTATACAATTAGCGCCGCAAATGTTACCTCGTGCTCTTGTGCGAACACAGGAATCCAAGATGTCGACCTCTCCCACCTTTATTCTCTACACCCCCACCCCCCTCTCCTCCTTCTCTTCCTCTATTGGCCTGTCGCACCGAGTCACAGGAAGTGCGCCCCCCCCTCCCCCCCCCCCCAACGATGGCAGGGGTCTTCCTGCGAGGCTCATTAAGAACATCATTTCGAGGGACTTGCTTAAAAGCACATAAAGCTGCTCGCCGGGCATGCAAGGAAGCGGCGGGGGAGGGGGGGGGGGGGGGGGGGGGGCTCCTGAGAGGGATTATGGCCAATTTACTGCAAGTGAACTGGAGCATCTCATTTCCACCTCACAGTTCTCCTCCACCGCTGCAACCGCCACGGCCCACGCCACATGGATGTGCATGGGGAGAGGGGGGGACCGCATTGGGAAAGATGGGGTTGAGATTTCTTGTACGATTCAGATGGGACTGTGGGATGTGATAATGCAGCCCTGCTGAGTGTAGTTAACCCTGCTGTGTAGGAGGACAGAGTGACGTTTTTACAGGACATGCATGGCGCTCTGTCAACCTCATCGTAACCAGGCCATCTTTACTTCCTTCCCTCCTCCTCCTCTCCTTCATGCACACTCCCCCTCTCCTTCTGCTCCGTGGGCCGAGAGTCAAAGTTTCCCCTTAATCAGCACAATGCTCTTGGTCGGCAGGTGTTGGCCCCCTCCTCCACGGCATCTTGATCACTCCTTGGGGGGTGGGGGGCGGCCCTGCCCGCCGGCGCTGAACGCACAGTGGGAGATGTCATCGGAAGGAGGGCCACCCGCGGAGACGACAGAATTAGGCAAATTGGGCTCTCCACACGGACGAGGGAAAGGTTAGTCAGGGATTAATCAGAGCTGCGATTTGTGGCAAGGTGCTGGGAGTTCAGCCCTGTGCTTTCTCCACTGGGATCCATCTCATGCATACCCAAGAGGATCCGGTGTTTTTCTCCGATTGTGGCAAATGTCGTGTCTGGCTGAAACCCAGTTATAAAGAAATTGGATGAGTATGTAATTAAGAGCGATTATTTAAATAAAGTAAGGTCTACTTTTTAGGGAATAAAACCAGACTAAGACTAATAATCAGTGCTGAGATATTTTGTCTGGTAAAGTGAAGTATACATGTACAAGTACACATTTAGTTATTTAGCAGACGCTCTTATCCAGAGAGACTTACAGCAAGTACAGAGACATTCTGCCTTGCCCAAGGACACAACATCAAACAGCCACAGCCGGGAATCGAACTCACAACCTTTCGATTGCTAGCCCAACGCCTTAACCGCCGAGCCACGTGCACTGACACAATGCAATACTACTTCAGAGTGTAGAGACAGAGAGGGTTTAAGACGAGCTGTCAAGGAGTAGTTGTGCTTCGTTATTCCTACTGCGCAATGGATTTTTTCCACACTTCTCCCATACCAACTCTATCACTCCCTACAAAGTGAGCCTTCATCTAAGAACATTGACATCCAAAAAGAAGAAAAATAAATCCATTGTTATGTCTGAAACCCTTGTGCCCAAAAGAAAGGTTAAAATAGTTCATCCTTTGCCTGGTGAAGCTTCCATAATGAGAGATATTTGAATCGATCTTCACATGAATGTAGGTCACATTTAACTGGCCTTAAAATCAGGATCATGAAGTCAGACTGGCTCAGTATTCCTCCATCCCCTCGCCCCCCCATCTGCTTCTCCCTCCCCTCTCCCTCTCCCTCTCCCTCTCCCTCTCCCTCTCCCTCTCCCTCTCTCTCTCTCTCTCTCTCTCTCTCCATCTCTATAATTAGCCATTCTAGCAAGTGGAAAATGGACAGGGCTCGTCTATGTAGCCAGATGTTAGAGGGGATTTCACCCATGGGGGAATATTTTGTTTATCACCAGATGAAAACATTACATTCGCCCCGCTTCTTCCTTTGGTTTGTTTATGAAGACCACAATTTCACAGCATTCTCTGTTTACCACTAATAACATGATCCAAAAAGGTATTCCACTTGTTTTAGCATGTGAATGAGTTAAATTGGTTCATACAGTTGACAATTAGCTAAATATGTTCATTTAGCTTCTCTAAAAGATTCAGAGATATTTCCAATGAGAATTAAATGTTTAATGTAATATCATTTTTTGACACAATGTACACAACTAAGTATGCAATGGTAAATTGCAGATCGTTTCCAATATAGCCTCCACAATCCCTAACAAAGTTCATTCATACATTCAGTGTCTCCCTCCACCACCATTACCTCAAATACATCTCCAAGCATCGCACTAATTACTGTACATTTGCCACATTTCTGAACCCATTGATTCGACTCCCCCTTGAGATCATGTAGAATTGAACAGTTTTGAGCCTGTTGGCTACAATCTAAACATGAAAACATTTCCATGTCGTAGGAGAACCAACACACTCCACCCTCTCGCCTGTGGAGTCGGTGGGATCAGTAAATGTTGTCGATTAATCCCATTAGTGAACTTTGGGGTGAGGTTTGTTGATTTAGACTACGATACCCAAACTTCCCTTTACCTTTGAATCCACAGTGCTAATTGGGTAACCACTAGAGAACAGCTGATTGGTTGAAGCCTTAAAGTGCAAGACTGCGCAGAATGACCATGAGGAATAAGGAGACTCGAGATGGATTCCCAAGGAAAAACCAGATAGTGAATCAAATAAACAAGATCTCTCAGGATGAATTATCCAGTGTGTCTAGAAACTGCAGGATTTGGGATGAGAAAAGGAAATTACCACAGTAAAACGACTAAATAATTTAAGCAGTATGCTGGGTTGGCCGATGAAGATAAAAGTAAATCCTGTGTAAAATCTCACAAAGCTACACTTTTTAAGAGTGTTATTTTCTAGATGGTCTCGAAAACAAACTAATGTATTCGCTTCAGCTCAAATCTCACGCTCCAGTGTGAATCTCGCCCACCTCACAGCATTCTCCCTTAGCATCCAGACAGCACAATTACATTAGCATAAAGTCAAATCTGCCTTTTGTAAAATACCAATCCAATTAGCAGGTTCTCATTTTCCCTCCCTTTCGCCTAAATAGGGAGGTTTTGCATCTGTTACAGGGATAATGTGCGGTGATGGATACACGGAGACTCTCTCCTCTGGGAGCGCTCATGCTAGGTGGCTAATGACAGGCCTGCGTGCTGTAGGCCCTGCAGAACACAGCCTGCCACTGGACAAACCCTCGGCCTCTGTGACAGGGGGGGGAAGGAGAGGAGCGAGAGGGAGACTAATGTCTTCGTCTGTCAGGGAGGAATGGTGAGCCTGCATTTAAACAGCGATGAATCAAGCATTTCTATTCTTGTTCAGTTCTGGTCTCTGCGCCTTCACGTGGGTGTGATTGGTAGCTCGTCCAGAGCTAACACACACACACACCAGTGCTCCGCCGGGGGGGGGGGGGGGGGGGAGTTCCCCTTCAGAAGAGGCCTCAGACAGTTTTAGGAAGTGTATCAGACCACCTCGCTCTTTTCACATTCCCGTTTTCTGCAAACCCTTCCGACGAATCAGACGACGGCCCATGTTTGACTCTCGGTAACTCCGGTTGAACCCAGAAAGAGCTGTTGTTGCCACACTGATACACGTGTCTGTAGTGGAGACAGCTGACAGAAAACTTGGAAGACCTCAAATGAATTCCGCCTCGTCGGGGGTTTCAAAGCAGCCTTCTCATGTTCTAGTCATGATCACTTGGCTTTTGCCAACATCTAACAGTCCTTGATGCTTACCCCCCCCCCCCCCCCCCCCCCCCCCCCCTTGATTGCATTTTGCATCAGCAAGTGCCCTTTCACCAGAGGATACTGATAGATGAGCCATTTTCCTAAACTTGCAATCATGCATGCCGTGGTTGCTAACATAGCAGGGAATTGGGCCGTTGTCTCCAAAGGAACACACTGCAGTGTTGTTCCATGAATGCACCTTCTCAATCAGTATTATACTCAGGGTAGATTTCAATTGGATCAGAATTCAACCAACCAACAACCATAATGCCAGAAAGTCTGTGTCGTCTCTACCTCCTATTTATTTCTTCTCATTTATGATTGTCCCACTGGCTCTGTTTTTGGATCAATCTCACTGATCAATCTCACTTTCTGTCTTTAATCCCTCAGGGCAATATGAAACCATTGGATAACTGCTTCTTTCTCCAATCGGGAAAAACATTCCTTAACAATTTTCTTTGTCTCTCACTTTCTTCCACAAAAAAAAGAAACAGCTGGGGGAATTATTTTTAGATATGGCTCAGTTTTTTTTTCTTCCCTATTTCACATCCGCGGTGCAGATTATTTATCTAAATGCAGCAGTCTCTGTTAGTGTGCATTCTGTGGCCCTGAAGCTATTTTCCACATGGGCAACCGTGAAGTCGTATTGACACTAAACATATGGTTGGGCCCGTTTTGAGATACACTAGCAGACTCCAGCATTTCACTTGTCTTAATGAATAATACCACGGTGGGCTTCAGCGTCTGGGTCTCTGTACACAGCACCGACAATGTCTTCATGCATGAATTAGTGCTCAGCCTATCAATTTTTTTTTCTTACATGCTGCTTGGAAGGCAAAACAGTTTTTTATTTTTTTTTCATTTGCGGTATATTTTTCGAGGACAGCATCCGGTTCGCGATGAGCGTCGTGTGCGAGAATTCGGTTCCGGCTTCCAGTCGGACTGAGCCGCCATTTTCCTGTTGCAACAGGAACTGCTTTTGCTAGATAACAGCAGCACAGATTGTAGGTTTTGCGTTTCTTTTCCTCAGCGTTGTGTTGCATGGAAGTGCTCTCCATCTAGCCATAAATATGTCACCGTTCATCCAATAGCAATGACGAGAATGTAACGCTAAGTGACAGGAGGAGGTAATGAAAATAACGAGCTTGGAAAATATATATTTGAAAAATTGTCATCGGGAGGCCAACCATGCACAAATCATCTACCTCCTCAGACTGACGGAGATATTTGTGGCCCGGAACTTTGATTGCACTGACCTCCCAAAAAGAGAGAGACAGAGAGAGGGAGAGAGGGAGAGAGAGAAAGAGAGAGGGGGGAGATGGTAAAGTGAAGGGGAGAGAAAGAAAGATTAATCAAGAAAAATGAGGAAGACTGAAAGGGAGACAGATGCAAGAAATTTAAAGAAAGACAGAAACATGTATATATATATATATAGAGAGAGAGAGAAATAGAGAGACCCCAACAAACACTGAGGAAGAGCAGAAGAGAGAGAGGGGGAGACCTCAACAGACACTGAGGAAGAGCAGAAGAGAGAGAGGGGGAGAGAGAGAGACCTCAGACACTGAGGAAGAGCAGAAGAGAAGAGAGAGGGAGAGAGAGAGACCTCAACAGACACTGAGGAAGAGCAGAAGAGAGAGAGGGGGAGAGAGAGACCTCAACAGACACTGAGGAAGAGCAGAAGAGAGAGAGAGGAGAGAGAGAGACCTTAACAGACACTGAGGAAGAGCAGAAGAGAGAGAGAGGGAGAGAGATACCTCAACAGACACTGAGGAAGGGCAGAAGAGAAGAGAGAGGGAGAGAGAGAGACCTCAACAGACACTGAGGAAGAGCAGAAGAGAGAGAGGGCGCCCTGACGCAGGCTCCTCCAAGCCTGTTAAGTAGGCAGCTGTCTCTAATGGCAGCAGCTCTGGGTCACCTCGCCTCCAGAAGCTCTCTCCACAGTGGCCCTTCGGCCAGACGAGGAGGTTCAGGGGGGAGGAGGTGAAATGAGCCCAGAGATGGAGAGCCCTAATGAGGGTTGGTTTGCAGCGCCCGAGTGCTGGGCTGGACGTGGAAAAGAACGAGCAAATTGGGACCCCGGATATAGAAGTGTTTTGTTTGTGTGCAAGGGCTGCTGTGGTCTGAGGTTTGAGTGAGTGTGTGTGTGTAAAAACACAACAAAAGTAGGATTCTATTTTGCTGTTCTCAACTGCCTGTGTTAAAATCTTGATGAAAAACGACCATGGGAATCCATGGGAGTTGCTCAGAAGTGTTCAAATCGTCCAAATAATTCAATATCCAAATAGGCTGCCACAACCTCAAACGCTAGTCAGAAAACTGTGGGAGTTTACAACACCGGAGGAAACGCTGGTGTTTTACTAACCACAGGTTCAACCCTAGCCCCAATGTTATCCCTAAGCTACTGTGACCCTCTCAGACCCACCCAGGCATGGTTAACCCATCGATCCGAAAGATCCGTGTGTTTCTGAGGTGAACGAGGAGTCAAAAATAAACATATGCTCACAAGTTTAGCTGCCTCTGCAACTTCTGTCACAGTAGACAAGCGCACCGTTTACAACCAGAGAGCTAATAGCAGTTTTGATTAGATGCAGTGACCGTCAAGCTAATTATGTTTGTGAGTGAAGACACTGAGGGGGGGGGGGGGGGGGCGCTGGAGGGAGAGAGATGGTAACAGGAAAACTCTGTTTCTTATACAAAGGTGTTTGGGGGTTAGGGTAGAGCCAGATGGACTTTGCTTTGGCCGTACCAGACGGAAGACTCCGTCAAGCCGATCCTCTCTAGGTCATTATCTCAATGTCAAAACCCTTTAAATCCAACCACCCCAAAATACCTCAGGTCTTTAAGAAAATCCCTCCCACGCACAGATTTAAGGATTACTGAGGATTTCGGGATATACAATCCCCCAAATGACAGGGTTTGAGTCTGGGTCTAAAAGGTGAAGTCCATCAAGGAGACACCTGCAGCTGTAAAACACAAAAATATGTCAATGCTCCATTTAACCTTCCGTCTTTCGCAGCGCAAAGCGAGATCCCCTCCCCGTTCTGCGGCATATTCTCCTGTTCCTAAATCTTCGAACCTCTGTCCTCTTTACCCCTGAGAAGGTTCCCGAGCACGGCCAGGCACGGCACATTAAATAGCCATTCCCCTGATGCAAAACCTCCCCATCACCCCTCCCCGTCTCCCCCACCTATCTCCTTCCCACCATCCGCCCCCCACCCCCCTCCGCTGAAGGAAATTGATGACTATGCGATACCAATTGGTGTAATGAATGCCTGGGTTAGATCAGGAGGACGGGAACGCTCTTCCAGCCCATTTATCACCGGCAGGGCCGTCTCATGCTCGCCCCATTGAGCCATTGGCGCAGGCTCACTGAGCTAAATCTTAAATTGTGGGGGCCGGGGCGTTCCCATGATGGAGGGCTCAGCGAGAGGATGAAAGGAGGGGGGGGGGGGGAGGGGGGGGTTGGGGTGGCCGAACCTGCTGGAACCTGTCGGTGCCTGGAGCCGACTTCCAATCCCCCCCCCACCCCCCTCTCCTCTCTCCCCCTTACCCCCTCCGCCCCGTCACAGAACTCCTGAGGAAGTCAGACTCTTTGTCTTTCTCTCTCTCTCTCTCTCTCTCTCTCTCCCTCTCTCCCTCTCTCCCTCTCTCTCTCTCTCTCTCTCTCTCTCTCTCTCTCTCTCTCTCTCTCTCTCTCTCTCTCTCTCTCTCCTCTCTCTCCTCTCTCTCCGTCAGTGGTTTGGTGACACCCATCAGAGGGAGAGAAAAGGATGGGGGAAGACACCGTCCGATATCAAACATAACCGTTCCGGTGGCAATACGGTGATGCAAAGTCAAGGGGGCTACAGTGCAGTGTTCATCCCTGATGTCGAAATCCAATCCCATCGCTGCAACACTGATACGGCCAACACAGACCCCCGACCGGGTTCTTGGAGTGCCATTCAAAACAAGAGCGGGCCGCTCTTACCAAGAGACTCTAAACGGAGCCAAAAGCCACTCTTTTCCCATGCGAATGAGAACTGGTGTTGGGAAGGTTCCCAAGGGTCATGCTGCTGGGGGGGTTGGTGGGGGGGGGGGGGGGGGGGGGGGCGGGGGCGGGAGGAGGGACGCTTCCCTGGTTCCAAGCTCGCAAGCCTTTTGAAATGGCAGGGTAGATACGTTTTTTATTTAAAGCAGGGGAGACGAGGAGGAGGATGGAGAGAGAGAGATTGAAGGAGCTCCTCTTCCCAGACAGGCTACTAATTGAAAACATAAAAGTTAGGGGAAGTGGGACTGAGCAGGGAGGCAGGGCAGGAAGGCGCGGAGGGAATACCAATGAACACTCATTACCCTGTCTTTCTTGAACCGCTTAGACCAGACAGCGGAGAGGAAGCTGGGGGAAGGGGGGGGATGGGGGGGGCACGAGACGGAGAGAAAGAGGGAAGAAAGAAAGGGCCGAGACTGCAAGGGAGGGGGAGGGCAAGGGTGGAGAGAGATTGAGGGATGGAAAAGGGAGAGAGAATGACGGAAAGGGGAGAGCTTAGCGCCGATCGGGTCGGACATTCGTCATTCGGTCGACAAAAGCCGCGGTCGATACGTTCCCCTTCCGTCAACTGTTTGGGCTGCTTTGCGTTTTGTTTCCCCAGGCCGTTCGTTTGCTAGTCTGCATTCACAATGACTAGCTGCCTGCTTAACAGGCTGCTGGGTGACGAATGCTAATTCTGATTACACTCCATTAAATAGGGTCCATTGCCAACAACAACATTCCCATCTCTGTCTCTCTCTCTCTATGTCTCTCTCTCTCTGTCGCTGTCTCTATTTCTCTCTGTCTTTCTCTGTCTGTCTGTCTGTCTCTCTCTCTCTCTCTCTCTCTCAGTCTTCCATCTCCCCCCCCCTCTCCATGGCCACTCGTGTCAATAACGGAAGGATAGAACGCAATATGATGGACTGCTGACCTTTGCTAGTGATCAGAGGTGTCAATAGGATGACTAATAAACGGGGCGCGTGTCTCCCAGGACTGCTGACAGGGAGCGACGCAGCCCAACAGCATCTCCCCCTGCAGCCTCACGCACGCTCACGCACGCCCCCCCCGACACGCACGCCAGCGCGCACAGGGGACAAAAAGGAAATCCATCCAGGTCGAGATGGAGCGCTGGGTGATTCCCCCCCCCGTGCTCCTTTGTGGGACGTCAATTGACTGAGTGTTTGGTAAACGCGCCAGTCAGCAGTTCCTCGTCCGCTCCGCTCCGTCAGGCGAACATCAGAGGCCATTTCTCCAAACCTGTTTACATCTTTACCCAGAACCACCGGCGTGTGAATGCACACAACACGCCACGGCAACGATCCCAGCATCCATAATTCTGTCAGAAAAAAAGGGGTGTTGCTGTTGTTCCCCCCTCCCCTCCCTTCCCCCAGCCCTCTGGATGTGAAGACTGTAATTTAATGTCATTACCCCCTTTTAGACGTCCGCAGCAGAATCCAATGTAGCTGACGTCTCAGTATGACTGGAGCCCGGGCCGCGGCGTCGCTTTAAACGGTTTTGGTTCCGTGTCAAAGCATGGTGTGATCTCACGCTCCGATCCCTCATGTCAACCCCTAGATTAGTGTCAGAGTGACAGCTGTAGCAGTCGGTGTCAACTAGCAGTCCATCGCCACTTCCGCGTCAGCTCGACCACAGGCGCCAAAGGAAGGAAGCGCAAAGAGCTAGCTGACGCAGGGAAACCAGATCTGGCACGATGTGGACACGATTGAACAGTATAATCTGATAGGTCACAAACAAACAAATGATCGATCAAATGTTAAGACTTTACTAGTAGTTGCGTGGTCGTCTCCCTCTCTCTCTCTCCCTGCCTCTCCCTCTATCAGCTTCACTCTCTCCCTGCGTCTTCTCTTTCTCTCCCTCTCTCAGCTTTTCTTTCTCCCTGCCTCTCCCCCTCTCTCTCTCAGCTTCTCTCTCCTTGTCTCTACCTCTCCCTCTCTCAGCTTCTCTTTCTCCCTGCCTCTCCCTCTCTCTCTGCCTCTCTCAGCTTCTCTCTCTCCCTGCCTCTCTCAGCTTCTCTCTCTCCCTGTCTCACTTTCTCTCCCTCTCTCAGCTTCTCTTTCTCTCTCTCAGCTTCTCTCTCTCCCTGCCTCTCCCTGCCTCTCCCTCTCTCTCCCCCTCTCTCTCCCTGCCTCTCCCTCTCTCTCCCTCTCTCCCTCTCTCAGCTTCTCTCTTCCTGCCTCTCCCTCTCTCTCCCTCTCTCAGCTCTCTCTCCCTGCCTCGCCCTCTCTCTCTCTCCCTCTCAGCTTCTCTCTCTCCCTGCCTCTCCCTCTCTCTCAGCTTCTCTCTCTCTCTCTCCCTGCCTCTCCCTCTCTAAGCTTCTCTCTCCCTGCCTCTCCCTCTCTCTCTCCCTCTCTCAGCTCTCTCTCCCTGCCCCTCCCTCTATCAGCTTCTCTCTCTCCCTGCCTCTCCCTCTCTCAGCTTCTCTCTCCCTCCCTGTCCCTCTCTCTCTCTCCCTCTCTCAGCTTCTCTCTCTCTCCCTGCCTCCCTCCCTCCCTACTGCATGACTCTTCTCTGGATTCCCCCAGGCTAAACACAGCCCCATTGTATTTCCCCATTATGACAACACTTGTTGACACACTGAGCGACTGTCACTTATGCTCTAGCTCCACTGGGTTCATCAACATCCCCCTTCCAAGATATGTGTGTGTGTTTGAGCAGTCACGCAATCTTCCTTGGCATGTGTATGCGAGTATTCACCCTGTGCTTACCTAGAACAGAGGTGCGTGTGTATGCGCGCGTGTGTGTGTGTGAGCACCCCGCCCTTCCTCTGCACGCGTCTATCTGTCCCACGGCGTGCTGACTGACACGCCGGCAGAGAGAGCAGACACCCGTGTCGTCTGTCACAGACGGATATCTGCTGATAGATAGACGTCCACGTCTACATGTCTGTAGAAAGTAAACATGTCAGTCGCGGGGGGGGGGGGTTTACACACGAGCAAAGCGAGAAAGAGAGGGGGGCGCGCACTTTCCTGTCCGTCTCTGTCTCTCCCTGTTTGACGTCCTCAATCCAGGCGGATACGTGTGCTTGCCGTGAGCATGTTCTGTGTGTGTGTGTGTGTGTGTGTGTGTGTGTGTGTGTGTGTGGGGGGGGGATGCTTTATTTGTGTGCATAATGTGTGTGCGCGTACAGTGCGTGGCAGCTGAACCTATAGGCCAAGAGCATGCATGCATGAATATATGTGTGTGTGTGTGTGTGCGTGCGTGCATTCGTCCAGTGGGTTGATTGACCAAACAAACCTCCCCTTCTCTATCTCTCCACATTGGGGACAGGAACAGCCGTCAGAGAGAGAGAGAGAGAGAGAGAGAGAGAGAGACCCCCAGGGGGGTGTCCCACAGGAGGAGGGGGTGGAGGGCGACAGGGAAAAACAGGAAGTAAACGAAGACGGAGGAACACGAGTTGAGGTGGGGGGGTGGGGGGGACTGGGACGAGGGAGAGCGGTGGAAGAGCCTCAGCGGTGCAGCGTCCCTGCGTTCTCTAATAATAACGCGGTTAGAAGGAGAAAAAAAAAAGAAATTGCTTTGTGTTCGGTCTCACAATGTCATACTGAGTCTTTTCAAAAAGGCCCCCGCGGGTCAAGTCCTCTTAAACAGCCTGTCATTTTGTCACGCGGTCCAGGCAGAGACGAGCACAGCTTGTGCGATACATGCCCTCCCCCCCCCCTGGAAGAGCGGGCTGGAAACCCCGTCCCTTCGTCCAAACGAATCTCAGCGAACACAGTGTGTTCCCTCAAGATAATCATTTGACGACGGCGCGGTGACGCTCCCTCCTACATTTTCCCGACCCCCGTTACTCCAAATAAATAGAACATAAAAAAGAAACGACTACAATTACTCGCCGAGCAGCGAGACTTATGAATATGTATTCAACCCGGATGATGCAGAACCCAAGAGAATATGATCATTATGCAAAAACATGTATAAAAACATACGAACCTTACATACATACGACCCAAGAACACTGACATCCAACACAAAACATACAGGCCTGCGAACACGGGATGAAAACGTCACAGCAACGGTAAGTATGGAGCGTGCCGTCCGAAGTGATTAGAATGAGGTAGAGCGGGAATCCCATGGGAACTAAATGCGAACAGATTATCTTAAATTTCCCTCCGATCCCTCTCTAGTGAATGCAGCGAGCGCACGGCCACGTCAATGAATTGATCCTCAGAGAGCATCCTATTAGCTAATTAATTGGCCAAGGTAAACAACCAAATCATGGGATTACAGATTGTACTGTACCGACACAAAAGGCATGCAGACACACGCACACACACACACACAAGGATGCGCATGCACACGCGCACGCACACACACACGCACACACACACACACAAACAAGGATGCACACTTCCCAACCTTGCCTCCCATGGATCACCTGCTTTTTCCATAGGGCTCAGTCGTTATGATGAATTATTCACGAGGCCCTATTCTGGTGGTGGACAAGGTGGCTTTTATATGGAAATGAGATGTATATGTGAACAAGGTTTGTGTAAACCCGTCGAAGAGATCAGGGGGAAAGATCAATAACTCGGGAGACCCGGAGAGATGAAATTAGGTCCCCGTGCAAGTACAACCAATATGTCAACAAGACTTTCCAGATACAGAACCAAGCAGAGGCAGATAAACGCAATCTGGATTTTTGTGGTTGCTCACTGTAAAATGATGTACGCGTTTTGACCAAAGTGGTCGAGTTGTTTTGGTACAGCTGAGTTTGTGCGATGTTGTGTTAGTGTTGTCATCACGGCGGCATAATGACTGAAACTGATGGTATGACATTGGTCCAATGATGGTCCACAAACAGCTAAGGAGTGTCTTTAAGATCAGGCTTGGATGCAGCTGGATAGGGCACTGCACCACAATGTAGGAGGGAGGGAGGGAGACAGAGAGGAAGGGAGGGAGAGAAAGATGGAAACAGAGCATGGAAGGGGAGAGAGACAGAGAGAGAGCATGGTAGGACAGAGAGAGAGCGAGGGGGTGGAAGGAGAGAGAGAGAGAGAGAGAGGATGGAAGGACAGAGACAGAGAGAGACAGAGAGAGAGAGAGAGGATGGCCAGGAGCAGATGAAAAAGGCCATGTCTATCAAAGTGTCAGAACGTAATATATCTGTGCCCTGGGCCTGAGCCAATCACTGAGTCAGGCATTCAAGACACCACGTACACCTACGGGATGAGGTCGCCATGCCCCAATCCCACTGCATAATGCGTGGGAACGAGAGAGGGAGAGGAGAGGGAGAGACAGAGGAGGAAGACGGGGTCGGTAGGGTGAAGGAGCAGGAAAGTTGTTTGATTGTTTGCCAGAATGCACCTGTATACACATCAGTTTGACAGAATGTGGGTCTGTGCCCATCTACCCTGACATGCTCAAAAGTATGTGCATCCCATGATTTAGCAGCATATCCGATACATATCGTCCATAGATTATGAAGACAACTGCCAACGAAACATAACAATGACTCTTAAGTAAGGGTCACACATACAAATCCACCTACTGAGTGGATGAATAATGGATGGGGAAACTAGCACATATTCCCCTGGATGTAGCATGTAGGTACAGCAGCAGTGGAACCACGGGGAAGGTCTACAGTACCTCAGTGAATCTGTCTCTGTCTCCATTTTCTCTTCCTTTGGCACAGCTTCCTGAGAGACATTCCTGAGGTTCCCTGAGGGGGGAAAACCAGGGTGGGTGGGAAGAGAGAGGGAAGGACACACACAAAAAAGATATGAATCTCATATCGGGGGAATAGACACTGGCAAGGTCAAGCAGCATATTTCACTTATGTAGTACTCGGCAATTCAAGTCATTTCCAGACCTTGGGAGAGGCTAAACGTAGCCAATCTGGCCTGATTCACAGTTACCTGGGCTGCAAATCAAACATACAGTGTGGAAGGATAGATGTGTTATGTGCGTGTGTTTATGTTTGTGTTTATACAGGCTACATATACACAAGCATACACACAGAAGCTGGGTATCATCAACGTTGCATACATACACAATCTTGGAGTGGATCTGGTTCATGATGGTGATACCTGGATGCGATGCAGGGGCCACTGCTTGTCTTTCAAATAAGGGAAAGCTTATTTTCGGTCCACACCGAAACTACATGTCCATTTATTCGCAAATGCTGTGTTACATTGCCGATTTATGTAGTTTACAAGATGGCACCGGTATGACAACGCCCTGGTGAACTAACCATCTAACGGAAGATTAAACTCAAAGGAAGAAATGTGGGGATTATAAACGACAGAAAACGGATGGATAGATGGGTTCAACTGGAACCACAAATGCGGTGTCTATTGGTGGGAATTGGCGAGTAAATTCGCCAACACAGTTTGTGTTTCAACTACACAAGACTAATCAAGACTAATCACGACTTTCTATAGTCCGCTGTCGATTGACAAGACTTCCGATCAGCCCGCAGAATACGTTTGTCAGTTGATCGGTATGACGCTCTGTGGAAGCCTCATAATGACCCTTCATTAGGATCAGGTGTGCTGGAACAGGGAGACATCTAAAACCTGCAGGATCAGTGGTACTTTAGGATTAGGAGCAGGTGTTCTGGAGCAGGGAGACATCTAAAACATGCAGGGACCAAGGGCCCCTGAGGATTAGGGGCACCTGAGGATCAGGATTTCCCGTCCCTGTCCTATAATGACATCATCGTCGGGGGTGTGATGGCCGGCAAAATAAAAACGAAACAGAATTTATAGGATCCCAATTAAATCAAAGTTATTACAGAGGGTTTTGTATGAGGTTGTTTATTTGCTCTGTCCACAACGCATAAAAGTTATCCATCTCAGTATCCCAGTGCATCAATAAAATAAATGTGAAATAAAAATCAATTTAACAAAGCACTAAATGCTCTTCCGTGTGTTTAATTTCCCCTGGTTGCTCCTGAAAAAAATGCAATTTTTAAGACAAAGAGAATCATAAATCGGGAGATATGGTATGGCTGTGGCTCTGTGTTTTATGGATGAATTCATCTCACTGGCCAGATTTTCTGCATTCCTTTCACACAGCTGAGTTTACACAGGGATAGGACTTCCATAAACCCTTCATATCACAGTTTGCTTTCAGCATGGTAATCAACGGTTTTATTAACAAGCCTCAATTCCAGTTTTGATCTCGTTCTCTCTCCTTTCTCTGGTTGCTTTTTAGGGATCAGTGCCTCTCCTCTCTCACCTCACCTCACCTCACCTCCCCTCTCTCACCTCACCTCCCCTCTCTCTTTACAAATCAAACTACAGGTACATTACACTCAGACCTGAAAATACTTCTACTTATACAGTGTGTGAGTGTATACATGCAAGTTATTATGGATATTAATATGCTTTCAACAAATAAAAATGAGGGACAAGGAACCTGCCCTGCCTATCAGCTGGTGATTTTGGTCATAACATAAACAATGCATTGGTTTTTGTTTCTTTGGAATGAAATACATACGCCTGCTACTCCAATGTCTTCAGATGGAAGCACCACTTACACCAAGACCTTACATTATTCATGAACTAATGGGAACTTTTCAAATCATAGAAACAATTCATTGCCTAAACATGAATAATGTTCACATTTATTCCCATTTGTCTTAACTTTCCTCCCCCTAAATTGAAAAATGTGAATTTTCTCCTGATGTTTCCGTGGCAGGCCATTCTTACGATTTCAGATAATAAAATGAGGCCCATTCCTTAGAACGCCCGCATATTTTGATATAACATGCAACGTGATACGACCAAAATAATGTTATTTCTTTAGAAAACAATATAATTATTTAATATTGAAATACTGGGTTAAATTACATAGTGAAATCCATCTTACAAATCATGTTGTAAATCATTTCATTTAGTCAGGCGCATAGACTTTGCAATGGCTGTGGTCTGTTGAGGAGCGCATGGAGTACTAAAACAGTAATGCTAATCATATAATTCTCAAAATCAATGCACTGATGCTTTGTAATACACTTCACCAACTCATGTAAAAGTTGGTTGTCGATCTTCATAAATCCACTACATTTAGCGTGGTATTATTTTAATTCACTTCATGAAACCAGAGGAAAGTTTCACAAATTGTTAAATCCGGGGAAATGTAATTTTATCATGCTTTGTAACTCCATTAGTGGTATGTGTTTGTGTGTGTGTGTGTGTGGGTGTGTGTGTGTGTGGGTAAGTGTGCTTGCACTAGTGCTAATCAGAGCATAGGGAATGGAGCAGAATGGATCTCTAATTACCTGGCTAGTAATCACCTCATACATCAACCAGACATACAGTATGGGGAGATAGAACACACACACACACGAACACACATGCACACATGCTGATGCACATGCACACACAGACTTTTACATGGGTGAAGAGAGGAACAATGTTGGAACTGGAGAACACAGCTTTCTAAAACCCAAACTTTGATCTTTGGAATGACCACTTTCGATGTGCAAATGACTCCAGCAGCCACCGGGCCCTCAAGACACCACTTCAAAGAAGAAAACACATGGTCCTGCATATCATTTTACCATGTTATATTTTAATTTCTGCAGAGACAAAAATGACAAGCAATTTATTTACAGAAACCTGTACAAAAGCAAATTAAATTATGTAAAATAGTTCATAAATAGAAGTGGACTTGCGTTCAATACATTTTGCCATGTTCAGCTAAGCTGCGTGCATAGTGACTCATAATAAACAATGATAAACTGTTTTCCTCAATTCTATATCAACATCCAAGTTGCAGGACGAATGGTTTATGGGTAATATTACAAATCTTAGCACAGACTGGGAATGCTCATCGACTATAGAAGAGACCTGACTGAACACACACCTCAGGGGATCGTATGGGTTTCATACCCTGCTATAAACTGTTCTTTTATATCTTATAACTCAGTTAAACTGCGCTAGGAAAGCAGTTGATTTAGTCTGTTAGCCTTCCATTGTAGTTCTATCAGTACCATACCAATCACAATATACATTCAAGAGTTAGCAAAAGTACTGAATATGTTGAATAAAACATTTGCCTCTCTTCCTATCAATCAAACCTCACATATTATATATATATATATATATATTGTTCTGCTTGTCTCAGTGAACACAGGATTCTGACACAATCCTGAACACTGCGGTACTCTCTGCCAGTCTAATCTGTTTTGTCAGGTCTGTACTTCCTGTGTCCGTACGTTTGACAGGAAGGAGAATCAGGTAAAGTACAATTTGTTTAATCATCCTGAGGTGTGTCTTCTGTCAGTGTCTCTGCCTTTTGGCTTTTCCTCATGTCCCCCTCCTCAACATTTTCAGTTTAGCCTCTCAAAGCTCCCTTCCCGTCAGTGCAATCCAAGGTCTTCAAGCCCCCCCACCCCCCCGCCACACTCCCTAGAAGAACCCTGAAGAGCGTCCCACGCACGCACACGATCTTCAGCATCTTCACACGAAGCACATCGACAACATGCTGCAGTTGGATTCAGTACCAATAGGATAATCTTATCCTACTACGTTATATTTGTTACTATTTAAAAAGCAGCTACAAACATAGTAATTTGGTTGTACGACCACATTGAACTGTTTATGCACGTGTCATTGTCCCCGTTGAAACTCCTGAGAAGATCCAAGGGGTACTTTTACGCTAACTGGCATTTAACTGGTGTTATAGCGAAATGCTTGAACATTGTTGGACTTATCGCGATACGTTAATCCACAGGATGTATTAAACTTGTACTTCAACTTCATCCGAACTACTTTTTGAAAGCATGTCAGCATAACTGGTTTTTGCACCATTCCGAACCAACAATTATCATACCAATAGGTATAAAAAGGCACAATTGCATATTTTGCATTCACTCTTTTTTTCATATTTTTTTGTCCGTTTGTTGTTACGTTTTAGTTGTTTTTTGTTGTTGTTTTCTTTCTATTTTTTTTTTACAGAAGCACTTAATATACAAAGTGGCACCAGAACAGAACAAAAGTAAAGAAAAAAAAATAACTATGCATTTATTCATAATGATTTCAAGTTAACGACTTTTGCTGGAAATATATACTATATATATATATATAAACAGTCAAAATCTAACCAAGAATAGCCTTGTCAATTGAAATGTTCAAATAGTTTCACTGTGTTCCATAAGTGTTGCGTAAGCTACAGTGTATAGATGTTGCTCTGTGGTTTCATTTAGGATATTTTTCATCAGTGGAGTGTTCAAAAAATACAATTATGTTGGTCAAAAAATAATAGATAGATAACAGCTGATTAAATAAAAAGAAAATAATGCTTAATGCTAACTAAAGGTACATGTATTCACCTCCAACTGATATACTAAGTCATCCTACATGGCCAATGTTTGTTTAGGTATAACAAAAGCAAGCAACAAGATGAACCTCTATGATTACAGGGATACGTTTTTTTTTTTTTTTTTTACATTTTCTCAGCAAGTGAAGTAAATTCCCTTTAAACGTGCAATAAAAATTACATATTTATGTATACAGTTTATAAGCATAGGAGCACTTCTTTCGAACAACAAGTACTTACAGACTACAGATTGGCAGACTGCAAAAAAGTAGTCATTTCAAAATGAAGGGTTAGTTAACATACAAAAGGGTTCCACTGGATTGGATCTTCTTTAGCAGACAGGACATCGTTGAATGGACCCACAGCACACAGGCAGTAAGGCGGCACAAAGTCTCGTACTACTACTATGTGTGTTCATTTTGTGTGTGTGTGTGTGTGTCGTTAAGTGTCAGTTCCAAATGACATGGATGTTTACCTAGGCGCCACATCCTTACACATACTCAACCTAAAGTCTCTCTATACTGTACATGTATACGTTGTGTATTTGCATTTTAAAACAACACGACGGAAAACGTTTTTTTTGCTTTTCTTTTCTTTCTGGGTTGTGTTTCTTTTTCTCTCCTCAGGGGATAAAGGTTGCGTTCACCGCTTCAAAGCTTGTTGGTGTTTACTCATGCTTTGGTTTCCTAATCACACCAACTCGTTAAGAGTTTTGGTTCCAAATAGGTGCTGGCCTGCAGCCTGCTGTAACTGCATGTCAACGTTGGGGTCATTGTTCTCCGCTGATTCACACATTCTGGCTCCAAGATGTCGGTGCTGACATGAAATGGACTATTTCCTACAGTATCCAGAAAGAGCCGTGCAATGATTGGTTGAAGTCACCCCTTCTGCATTTGAAGGCTTGCCGATGTGTGACAGAGAATATGCTGTTTGTGTCAATGTGGTGTAAGATATGATATTTATTGCTCAACCTAGCACACACTCAAACAAATATTGTGATTGACTGTCAAAATCTTTCGCCTCGAAGCTATGCAGAAAAGGATTTCTAGATCCAAAAGTACTCACACGGAATTACGATAAAAGTACCAAATCATTCGATTTAGGATTGTTGCGTTTCTCCTAACGTCCGTAAACCCTGTTGCGTTGTTGTTTGTATGTTGTGTTTTTGTGTCGGCATGTGCATTCGTTGTGAAACAGAAACCCTGGTCAGCATTTTCAGCCTGCGTCCAAGAGGGCAGTTTGAGTGGGAACCATGTGCTATAGAAATACACACGACCATTTACACACGTATGCAATCTACAAGCAAAGACTGGAACCAGTAATATAGGTCAAAGAATTTGCATTTGTAACTGGGAGGTGGGATTCACCTCCCCTCTCCTATCATCCAAAGAAAAAGAGATAGAAAGAGATAGAAAGAGAGAGAGAGAGAGAGAGAGAGAGAGAGAGAGAGAGAGAGAGACAAAGGGAATGTAAGCTTAAAGCACAGGTCTGGTTTATATGCTTTATATACAATGAGATTCAATGTCCGCGAAGTAAAGAGAGTTTTCCACAAACTGGTTGGTTTGAACTCAGTCATCTGACGTTAGCTGGACCCATGTGACTTCGTCAAAGCCTATCATAAAGGCTCTTCCTCGAGCCCCCTTTAGTCGACCATTGACTTCCCGAATGACGTGATTTAGACAGTCTCAGTCTCATCCACAGGATAGAGTCTTAAAGCTTAGTCTCAAACCCACTTTGACAGGAGAATCCTCGTTATGGTCGCATTAGCAAGTCTTGTGTTTGGTTGTCCTACAGGTCTCGTTGCATGTGTGTTGAATACTTTCGGCACAGGCAGTTCAGAAATGCTCCTTGTTGAGGGTTTAGCATAGAGACCTTGGTTACCAGCGGTACGCGCGCGCATCTACCTGGCGCTAGCATCAAGGTAAAAGTGGCCTGCTTCGCTCGCCTAATGTAGCACTGAATTAACGTATCGCTCAACCCACTGTTCAGTGGGTCAATCAAAGTAGTCCACAGGTATAGAAAAAAAGGGAGAAAAAAAGGGAGAAAAAAAAGACATTAGAAAGTCAAACTGAAATAGCAAAGGTCCTCTTTTGTCCAGGACAGTCATTGGGGGGAGTTGGGGACTATCAGGAGGGTTATGCATGCATGTTTATGGAAATGAGTAGCTCATTGTACAGATTGTGGTCACCAGGCAGCAGAAATTTTCCGGACGGCCCGGTTCGCCAGCAGCAGTACCCGCTATCGCGCTCCGAGTCTCTACAGCCCCCGCCTCTTCCTCCTCTTCCTCCTCTTGAGTCACAGGTCAGGACCAGAATAAATGAGGTGTTATAAAAAGGAATTCGGTTTAGTTTTGTACGTTTTTTTTATCCCCTTAGCTTTTAGCATGTTGTTGGTTTTCATCGTTTAGCCTAGCTAGGGAAACGTTTTGTATCGTTTGTTTGTCTTTGTGGCCAGCTACGCTAAGTGGTTCTGGTTGTTGAGTGCTATGGGGGATGTGACCATGTGGAGGTAAGTAGGGGGGGAGGGGGGGGGGGGCTGGTCCACCAGGTTCTCGCTCACAGGTAGACCTCCCGGCGGGTTAGCGTTCCGCAGGACGTGGGCTTGTACTCCCCGGTGGGCGCTAATGGGATCTCCTCGATGGGGTGTCCCACCCCGTCCTCCCCGGCCCCGGGCGTGCCGTAGCTGGGCGAGCCGAAGGCCTCGTAGGAGGAAGAGGAGGAGGCCATCTTCTTGCTGAGCAGGTTGCGGTTGCGGTCGCCCACCATGTGAGCGGAGGGGTCTACCCCGTTGGCCATGGCCGCCATAGCGAGGCTCTCCGGGTTGCCAGACTGCTCGCCGCTGCCGCCGCCACCACTGCTGCTGCTACTGCTGCCGCCGCCGACGCTGCCGCTGGCGCTCATGAAGGTGGAAAGCTTTGGTTGTTGGGGGGTGGTCTTTGGCCGCCGTTCGGGCGACGTGCGAACAGGCATCCAGCAGGAGTCGGAGTGTCCGTACTCGTCGCATTCCCGGGTGCACTTGCCCGTCATGGCTACATCGGGCAAGGGCCGGGTGTCTGGAGGGAGAGAGAGAGAGAGAGAGAGATGGTGAGCTGAGGTGTTCAGCTTGTCTAAAGCAGGATAAGGACATGGACAGAGTGAAGCAGATGAAAAGTCTCAGCAGGTGTTTTTTTGTTAGATGTGGTATGCGTGGACATGAAATCACTCTTTCATGAATTTCTCCTAACATTGCAAAGCGTGGCAATGTTTGGCATTTCCTTGTTAATGGGGTCGTCGTCGCATCTAGATGTTAATCGGAACTCAAAAGAAAACGTACTAAAAGGAGCGCGGTCACTATGGTAACCGGCTCCGCGAACATAACTTGAATAAAACGAAATGTGAATTCATATATTTGCGGTCATGCAAAACACATACCACACAACAACAACAAAAAACAACAAAATAAATAAACGAAAACAACATAAAAAAAAAAAAAATAGAAGAGAACCCCACAGATTCCTTAGTGACCCCTTAAACTAAAAGCAGTAGAGTGACGAACAGTTGGAGAGAATGCATGCTTTGGGAACGTGAGAAGGAAAGGGGTAAGGTGCATGTTGGGAGCAAATAGTGTCCCTTGTACTCGTCTAATGATGTGCACCTGTATGTGAACCGCCCTTCATGCCCGTGTGTAGGTGTTTAACGTGTAGGTGTGTATAACGTATCTGGCTTCAACATAAGGACGACCTGTGTTAGAGACTGCAATAATGAGCTCAACATAAGCCAATTTATTATCTAGCGATGGAATCGCAGTCTTTCCCTAAGTAGCTTAATAGCTTTGGGTGGGTCAGTCACCTAATACCTTCTGAAAGTCTGCTGAGAAGGGTCTTAACCAATTATCCAGGCAACTGTTGACCTGCAATAAACTGCATTTACTGTATTTATCTTTTAAAAAAAGCAACTTGGATTCCCACTCTGAGGAAACAGGTATGAATGCTTAAAAAAATTGCACTAGCATTGTTCAAACAGATGTCTTCTTCTGCAGGGGTGAAATCTGTGTGTTGCGTTCAAGAACGCTACCTCGGGACGTTATCGCTGTTGTCCAGTTGCGTACCGTACAACAACAGACTCACAAAGAAGCGTTACAAGCTACAAATTTGCCCCCCCAAAAAGCCAAGGAACCACAGTGGACCAGACTAACTTGGTTAGGCTTCAGGTTAATACGTTCACAGACAATGTTAGAACTGTGTTGGGTTTAGTACGCCATGTTGGATGCACACTCATGTCCTGATGCGAAGTATGACAAATAAGCAAGCAAAAGCGGGTGAGTGCAAATCAAGAGAAGCATGCTGTCCTTCACTTCAGCAAAGACAGAATTAAGTTCAACAATGGCTTACTTTTAATGCTCTTTTTCTCCTGTAAGAAAAGATAAGAATAGAATCACTGTTTGTGCTTTTTTTTGTGCGTACGGGGCAACAATGCTTTGTGAGATAAAGGAAAAGAAAGGAAGCCTGCGCCGCATCGAATCGTCTGTAAATCAAATGAAAAGCCTTTTCATCCATATCGATCACGAGGAGCTCAGGAACATGTCTTGCGTAGAATTGACACATAATATTCTCCTGGCTCAGATAGAAGATGACATAAAGATGCAACAGTTGATCAGGATGTCCGAGACAAAAACAGTGTTGTTCCGTCTCACTTGATTTGTATTCTTCAAATGCTGATAAACGATGATATCAAATACAGACCATTCCTCTTTTTTTGTCAGTATATACAGTGTACTACATCATTCGTCATTATAGTACTAGCACTTATTCCCTGCATTCTGCTGTGTGTTTAATTCCAGGAACTATTTGTCAGTCTGCATGCAATTCACATTAATACTTGGCATGTTCGTGTTCTCCAAAACTTTGACAATGCATCTTTTGTGCGTGAACGCGCCAAAAAAGTCAAACACAGCGAACTATCTCAGCAAAAAAGAAAGCCTGACATTTGGTGAAGTCTTGGCAAGCTGGAGAAAATGAAATGGTCAATTCAGCTACCGGTGCACGAATGAAACACAACACGACAAACGACAAACACACATCAAATTCCTCTCTGTCTCGTCTCTCTTTCCCCTCGAGCATGACATGTGTGTGGGGGGGGGGGGGGGGGGATCCAGGTTGCTTAGATACAGACATCACATGCCACGGCAAACACCTTTCCCTCCAACCGCTCCTGATTAGCCATCAGGGCCGAGCGTTCACTTTCTCCCCCTGAGCCAATTCCCACAATGCCTTCCACTGCCGGAGGCCAATCGGCCTCTCCTGGCCTCTGCGTTTGGCCCTTGGGTGCTCATCTGATCGGCCCCCTTGCCCTGAACAGACCCCTGGAACACTCGGAGAGAGAAAACACCCCGAACCCTGATCCAGTTATTCTCCCAGGGATCCAGATCAGCATTGCCCTGAGTGCGAGACCTTGACCTGGGGGGGAGGGGGGGGGGCGACAAAGTGGCTCCCTGAACCTGCTGCTCACTTGGGTGCTTCAACCCTGCTACTCACAAGAAGGCATGACTGATGGAAACTATCGAGGAAAATACGACCTTTTGGGGGAAAATGCTCGCACCGTGCAATTCGACGATTAGCATTTTGACCTTCAAAGGCTGTGGTCAAACGGCAAGGCTACTTGGATAAAGACCAGAGACCGCACAGCATGTTTCTTTCATAAAGAGACTTTGACATGATACGCATTCAGCGATCTCGGCGGCGGCAAAACAGGCCCTTCTTCAGAAAAGCACGGCCAATCCTCTGCGAAGGCTTCGCCCGAACAGGAAGAGCGTACACAGTGCGATAATGACTGACGCCGGGCAGATCAAAGCCACGCATATTTATTTTCCCTATGACCTCCCCCCCACCCCCTTCACTCCCCCTCCCTCCCTCGCTTTCGTCTTCTCCTGAATGCTGAAGGCGTAGACTCTGTCCTTGGGGAAGTCCCACAACATATCAACATGAAAACCATTTAATACCAACTGTCGTTCCTTTCCAAGCCTACCAACAAGACCGCTAAATGTAGCTTTAGAACCAAGAGGTTACTGTTCAGCAGATGAAGACTTTGTTAAGAAATTCCAAGGATGTACGGAATGCTATATTTAGTCTAGTGCTCCCAGTCAAACGGCTGACTAATTGGATTTCTCCGTCCCAAGTAATAAAAAAATTATATATATAAAAAATGATGGTATGATATATATATATATATATATTATAATTTTTTTTCAGAAAAGTGTCCCTGCTGAGCTTCATTCTTTGATAATCACATTGTGTTAGAGAGACACTCTCTTTTTAGACTAAAGGTCACGCCAGGGTAATTCTCTACTTCAAACTTAGCAAATGAGTTGAAGGCCTTAGAGGTTGAATTATAGACTGTGGAACTATTTCCTATTATTGCCGTTGTTGTGGGGACTTAGCATTGCCGGGACACATACAGTCATTTTGGACAGCACCAAGGGAGAGTTGAGGCATTGTATGTGTGCTGGATCTTCAACGGAAAACTACTGGGTCTTTTCTATTGAACAGTACCTCATGACATCCAACTCCCTGACACAAAACAAGTGGGTCATTTAACAGCGTCAAAGCCATCTCATAAGCTGTGGAGCTCTGGGTCTCCAAACAGGGGGAGGGTTTTAGCAGGGAAGCTCTCCCATCAAGGTTTCCACCCCGGGGCAGAGAGAGGGGCTCCTTGGCAGGATAAAGAGCCGCCTCAGCCAGCCGGGGGGGGGGGGGGGGGGGGGGGGGGGGGTTGATCCGGAAACGGGCGCTTATAACGCCAGACGCCGCGGGCGGTCCCGACCGCTGGAGCAGCGAGGCTTTCAGCCGAGCGGGTCCCACTATCGCCACGGCCTCGGCCCCTTTCAACGGGGCTCAAAAGAGCTCAGAAGAATGTGGCCATGGATGTCTGTGTGCTCGCGTGTGGTGGGACCAGCAGTGGGAGTGTAAGGGGGTGGGGGGGGTGTGGGAGGGGAGTGTGTGTGTGGGGGGGGGGGGGGGGGGTGTTGAGGGGGGGGAAACAGGAAGAGGAAGCCACTCAGAGCTTTTCCATCACAGATAATTACACCCGGACAACAAGTCTGTGCTGTCAGCATGATGACCCCCCTCCTCCCTCCCTCCCTCCCTCCCTCCCTCCCTCCCTCATCTCACAGCCCGTCGGCGAAGGGCAACGCGTCTCGCTGGGCGCGCACACGCTCGTGTGTGTTTGTGTGCGGTGCAGTTTGGGGGCAAAAGCTGGACTAAGAGCACCCGCGTGTGTGTGTGTGTGTGCGACGGGGCGCAGTGGAAGCTATGTGCCTCTGAATGCGTGACTTTGAATGGCTGTGTGGGTATGTGTGTGTGTGTCTCAAATCCGGACTGCTGAAAGTGGGCCAGTGGCTGCATTGACTTAGCTGGCTTTACTTCTGCTGCTTGCTTTACTGAATGCCCCATATCTGCAGCTCAGGCTCATTCGGAATGCCTTCGCTGCAGAAGCACAATGGCCATTAGATATGGAGGTTTACTGGAACCCTCTGTGATGTGTCAGAATGGGAAGTTGTGAGATGGCCTCTTTGTGTGCTTGTGCGTGCGCATGTGTGCGCGCCCATCCGATGGGTTTATTTGTGGGTGGCCTCCAGCGCCGGTGTCGCTTCACTGAAGTCCGTATTGTGCGTACAATCCTTTTACATAGGGTGGAGTCATTCACCGCCATGCGCTGCTCTGAGTTCACAACAACCGGTCGTGCCTAGCCTCATCTTCTAGTCCATCTCTAGCTCTTCTGTGTCCTGTCAGCACTGTGGCCTTTCCTCCCATATTTTCCGGTTGGGAGAGTCAGCACGAACAGAAGAGAAACAGAGAGAACGAAGAGCGAGGGAGCGAGGGAGGGAGGGAGACGGAGAGAGGGAGGGAGACGGAGAGAGAGCGAGATAGGCCCTCGTGCCCTGTCTGTTCACAGACACTACGGCTGGGTGGCCAAGCAGATAGGGGTCAGTGTGGCAGCGAGGAGCGAGCGAGGGGAGAGAGGACGGGGGCAGAGACATGGAGGGGGGAGATAGGGAGAGGAGCGAGAGAGAGAGAGAGAGTGAGAGAGAGAGAGACTAAGCCTGGTTCAACATGGCAGTAGCGCAGCCTGGCTTTGTAAGAACAACAAACTGTCAATGATACAGAGGCTGCCTTAGAGGAAAGATGATGAACACGGAGGAACACACACACATACACACACACACTCACGAGCAGGCACACAAGCCTCCATCCAGTCACGCACACGCGCTAAAGATCGAAGAAAGTCAGGTTGATTCAGCCACAGCACCGTGCGAGCCTCAGGATCCATGCATGCAATTTGCCACCACAATAGCTTCCTCGTACCCCAAGGGAGGTCACCTGCCCTCCACCCAACCCCCCCCCCTCCACCCTCTACCAAAACTCGATCCAGCCCCTCATCAAACTCCCTCGATTAACAAGTCTACAAAACACGTTTCTCCGAAAAGGTCAACGCCCGCAAGTCTTCCACTGTTTCACGTGGTTCCGATTCAACCGGTAAATCGAAGAACAATCGTTGAGTCCCTCTCTCCCTCAGTCCTTTAACCATCACCTGCTGAAGATGCTTGGAACAGGACCAGAGAGCAGGCTTGGATGGGAGAGTGTCCCTGGGCTTGGATTCAGCACGAAACAAAGGCGGCCAACGCCGAACGGTGGAGATGAGCTTTTCTAAATGAGTCTATGATCCTTCCGCCACCCCATCAAAGTGCCCTTGTTTGGAAAGATCTATTTCACATGGCGGAGCAATCAGGGTGAGTTGACAGCGTACGGTGCTGTGTGTCATAAGGATTGCTTCCCGCCACCGAGGGTGAAAAATGAAATATTTATCCTGCAAAACCAGCTGTCAAAAATACTTTATGAGAAAATGAAGGGGAGAGGGCGGGAAAAAAAGAAGGAAAAATCTAAAAGGGAAAGAAAGCGAATGAGACGGATCTAGGGGGGAAAGAGAGAGACAAAAGTGCGAGGGGAAAGAGCGGGAAAAACAACCAAACAAAGAGAAAATGAAGACCGAGAGAGGCGAGGGGGCTGAGGGGAGGGGAGACGGAGCGCTATCCTTCGCCGTACAGTCGCTCGGTCTCCTTCCCCCTCGGTTCTCTCTCCCCTAATAGGTTCCATTTCATTATGTGAAACTCAGGCTGGTTTCTTGCAGACTAATTACGGGCGAGTGATCTCCCCTCACAGGCACGGGCTCTCTGCAAAGACCTCGAAGCTGCGCCACGCGCCTGAGAGCCGCTCATCATCAAAGGCTGCGCCAAGCCACTTCAGCTGGAATCCCACGCATGGGTGGTCGTGACTGATACGAAGATAAGGGAAGACACGGAGAGGAGAAAGAAGGGGGGGGGTGGTGGGGGGAGAGGGGGAGGAGGGGGGGGGGAGGAAAAAAACAAAGAAAGAAACAAAGACGGAAAGGAGAGCGAGACAGACGGAGAAAGCGTCTGAATTATTAACCAAAAACCCCGAGAAGGGAGCGATGAGAGGGGAGAGGGATGTAACGATATCCACAGGAGGCTGGGATGGTTGTCTTTCTCAGCCGAGATGTTTGCCACATAAGAGAGGTGAAATAAAAAAAAGAAGAATAAAAAGAGAGAGAGAGCGATATCTGGGGAAGAAAATGAAAAGTGAACCCAGGCCCTGGAGAGCCCTGACCTTTACCAGATGAAAGTCGTGGTGCGCTAACGCTCGCAACAGAATTAATTGTCGGTGTTTGCCCGAAACCTCGCTGAACTTGGCGGCGTTTGTTTACCGATGGACGCCTGTAAAGAACCGCTCTGATGAAATCACCTCTAAATCCATAACCCACACACCGGGCCTGTGCTAGCGCTTCCCCGTGATCGCACCAGATGGATGAAATGAAAGATGATAGCGAGCTTCTTGAGCTAGTTCGCTTCAGCCGGTATCCAACTGCTATAAGCTCCTTTGGCAGAATGAAAAGGGGAAGCTATTCAAAATGGCTGGCCAGACCGAGTTAGTTTCTATCTGGTTTTCTGATCTGTTTGAGCTGTTTACTTCCTTCCGAATGACGACTAAAGGACAATCCTGGCACCCCGCTGTCATTAATGAAGTGGGAAGGGAGGGAGAGAGAGAGAGAGAGAGAGGGAGAGAGAGGGAGAGAGAGGGAGAGAGGGAGAGAGAGGGAGAGGGAGGGAGACAGAGAGAGGGAGAGAGGGAGAGAGAGGGAGAGAGAGAGAGAGAGAGAGAGAGAGAGAGAGAGAGAGAGGAGAGAGAGAGAGAGAGAGAGAGAGAGAGAGAGAGAGAGAGAGAGAGAGATTTCTCCCCAACTTCCTCTGTGGCTTTAACAGAACTCATAATTGTTCTCTCAAAAAAGAATATGGAGACCTTTCCGGCTTCTTCCTTATTGCCATTTACAGTGTGTCTCGGTGCATGTGGAGAAGGTATGAAAGCAGAGGCTGCAGGTACGGAAGGGGGTTTCTCTGTCATATAGAAACGTGGCAATAGGGGAACCTGGAGTAATGACGGTACGTACTGACTACACCAGGGCCTGAGTAATTGGAAGAGAGATTAACTAGCATCATTTCATTCTACTGATGATCTCATAGCCGATTACTAAACGCTACATTCTGTCTCTCTTTCTCTCTCTCTCTCTCTCTCTCTCTCTCTCTCTTTGTCTTTCACACACGCCCTTCTCTCACTTCTGTCTCCCTCTATCTCCCTAATCAGTTGGCAGGGTTAACAGGGTATCCCCATAAATACAGCATTGACCCTTTCGGTCAAGCGCACCCATTTATCTTGCAGTTTGCAAAGCAAAGCAAGGGGAACGCTCATAATGTACGGCAAGCGCAAGTTCATTAGCGAAAGAAGGAGCTAACTAATGTGATGCTCGAGTGTGTGTGTGGCAGGGAGGAGGGGGGGGGTAAAGAGAGGGTTGGGGGGGTTGGGGTGGGAGAGGGGGGGCAATCTATTCCTGCTTCAGTCCAATCTATTGAGCAGTGGGATCATGAAGCCAGCCAGATAGGGAGGGAGGGAGGGAGGGAGGGGAGGGGGGCTCCGGGGACCGTCTTATCCTCCCTCTCATGGAACATGCCGGAAAACACTCCGCACGTCTGGAGCTGTGACTGCCGCCTGAGCAGTCGGTCGCTCGGCGGACACCTTTTTCCGCCGGACCACCCCTAAGCCCGCTCTGACTGCGAGTGAAAACGTACGGGGGGGGGGGGGGGTGCCACGGCCCCCCGTCCCCCGCCGCAGAACGCTAGCCGTGAGGTTAACGCTCGTCCCGAGGTAGAGTGCCATGCAATGCTGGCTGGAACTGATAAGACGGCGACGCTAGCTGTTTGAGCTCGTTCCCCCCCCCCCCCCCCCCCCCTGAAAAAAAACAGAGAGAAGCCTTCTGACTGGAAAAAATATACAAATAAAAAAAACTGAGAGGGTTGGAAATAAAGAAGCAGCGATCCCATGTCTAACAGTGCATGCAGTGTGTGTGTGTGTGTTCGTCACAGCACGATGCTGAACATTTAGAAGAGCAGGAGACAAGGGGACACAGTTGCATTAGATAAACAGACATGGAACAGTACAAAAGGGATGCGGGATGAAACGGGGGCGATGGATTGCGTAGGAAAATGGTAGGGCTTGAGCGTCGGAGCGGAAAGAGTTAAATCTATAAAAATGTGTGTGTTTTTCTGTTGTTTATGATTCCCCTGTATTCCCGTTCCCCTTCTCTCTCTCTCTCTTTCTCTCTCTGACTCTTTCTATCCGGTCTTTAGAAGAAAGTCTCGTCGCCTCTCCTCCACAGTATATGCTTATCCCACACTACTACCAGGCACGTTCACACAATAGCCCATTTCGCACCCTTAAATGCTTATTTGTCCAAATACAATTTCAATTAAATCCCCTCAAACCTGACCAGTATGTTCCCTTTGCCTCTCTTTACCAGCTGGAATAAGAAAACTCACATTTTAAATGGCAGCGTTTGTATATAAATGGATGTGTAGGCTCGAAGACGAGAAGGGGCAAATCTCGTCATTGTTTGAACTATTTGCATGGAAGGCAGATTCGGGTATTTCAGGCCAAAAAAGACACGTTTGCGCGGGTTCTCACCGATATGTATTCGCGACGTACGCTTAGGCGCTAACTCGCAAAGGTGACAAAAGAGGTTTCGCGTGGAACGTGATGTTGGCAAGAAACAAGCGTTGTGTAGTCGGTGATATTACACCACTTGGCAAACAACAGCCCTGACAAAGGGCAACAAAACACATCTACTGAAGAATGTTGCTGCTGCCCTCGTACCTAAGTACACAGCAACGCTGAGCGACCTACATGACGGAATTCGAATCGTTTACATGTGTGTTGCTACTTAACAGGGATATGTTCAAATCTATGGGTACGTGCTATTTGATAGCACAACAACTGTTTACGACAAAAAAACTTGCCTGCAATCCCACAATCCAGTTCTTCAGCACACCAACAGTCACCAACAGATTCTATCAGCAAACCAGACCAGCAGACAAGTGAATGGATCACTGTGTGATAACCACTGGTGGATCCATGGGTAGAAGTTACATTAACATTTAGTAGAGGCTTTTATCCAGAGCGACTTACAGCAAGTACAGGGACATTCCCCCGGAGGCAAGTAGGCTGAAGTGCCTTGCCCAAGGACACATCATCATGTAGCCACAGCTGGGAATCCCAACCTTCCGATCATGAGCCCAACGCCTTAACTGCTGAGCCACCTGACTCCTAAGGAGTGAAGTACTAAGCAAGCCACCTGTTCTACAGCAGCCCAGGATGAAGCAGTGTCATTTCTAGACGCTAGCCTAGCCTGGCTCTGGTCTAAAGGAAGACGGTGCTCAGTGAATCACAGCTTAATGTGAGGCCAGTCGTTCTGAA
>CM059341.1:5722169-5755066 GCA_030340685.1 Protosalanx chinensis | reverse complement strand
AAGCAGAAAGGACGTATGCACAGCATACTAATATTGGGAGCTCTCTAGAAACAATGAGAGACAGAAAGCAAAAGTATGGAGAAAAAAAAAAGCGACGGTGCCATTATGGCGCTCCTGAAATTACCTCTTAATTTGATTCGATACTTGGAAGCGTCTTCATTTTCTATTCTTGTGTGTGTGTGTGTGTGTGTGTGTGCAAGTATGTGTGTGTCTTTGTGCGTGGGGTTGGGGGGTACATTTGAGAGAATTCTCCTGTAAGATATTCCCATCCCTGTGGGGCTAAGGGTTTTACATGCTGGTGTATGAGTGCGTGTGTGTGTGTGTGAGTTGAGTGAGTGAGAGAGAAGAGTGCATTCAGAGGACTGTTCTATGAGCTATGAGCAAGGCTACATTAGCATTATTATAGGAAGTGTTATGAATGACTTCTGTCTCCAAGACTAATAAAACACTTGTCCCCTCTCTGAGAAGCTAGCTGGGTCACAGCCTGTGCCCGGGGGGGCAGAGGGGGGGGCCAGAGGGGGGGGGGGGGGGGGGGGTGGGGGGTCTGCGTGTTCTGTCTGGAAAGTGCTGTGACATCAACAAGGCTGAGTTGTCATATGTGGATTGAAAAACACACTCGCATGTATATCCTGGCATGCACACACACTCCACACATACACATCCGGCCTCTGTGTGAGTGTCCGTGCGTGTGAATGACCTATATGTTTGTGTGTGTCTACGGGAGAGAACCATCAAATATTAATGGACACGTGGTCACCCAAAAAAAGACTCATTATAGCAATTTCATCTGGAGGAAAGAATATAGAGTTATTCCTGTGCTGCGACTGCTGTCTTGCTTGTTAGGAAGAATGTAATTCCAAAGAAACTGTACTGTGCACACTGATCTATCCTATATACTGAAATACAGTATTAAAGTCCATTTGAACTGCTTTCACTGGTTACTATAGTAAAACACACAGTTCATAAGCTTGCGTTAGCCTTAAAACCTTAACAAGCTATGCAGCAGGTTTTACTTCCCACAGTTTGCTTAGTAAGAACAACATGTTCTGGGGCTGGTGTTGCCTTTGGCATATCTAACCTTGAATGCATTAATATGAGAGAGGAGAGTGGGAGCGATTCTGTTTTGCATATGTGGCAATATTGTGTTGGCAGGTGCTCCTCTGGACTTATGACCCCCCCCCCCTCCCATTCTCTCGCTTCTAACAATAAGGTGGAAAGAAAAAAATAAGAAAAAAAACCACAATGTTATCTCAGAGTTGTTAAATCCTAACAGTGGAACGTTCTAGAGAGCTTCTAGCTTTTATCTGAGGGATCTCTATGAGCAGTCTCTGCTTGATAGCTAGTACATCATGACCATGGAGTTCTTTCCCAGTGAAACCCTGTTACAGATGGATGGAAATCACTGTCTGGACTGTCTTGAGGCTTAAATGAAGCTAGTGTGACGAGTCATCTGCCCTTAGCCCCAACGTTTCCAAGAGCTGTCATACCATTCCCTTACATATTCCCCTTTTGATTGAAATAAATGTGGTGGAGGATGTGAAAGCGGCGTGGCAAGAGAGGAGACAAGACCAGCATAAAGTAGCATCTGTTTAGCTAAAGGTCCATTACTCCTTCCCCTCCCTACCACCCCTCCCTCCCTCCTTCCCTCCCTCCTTCCCTCTCCTCTCCCCTGTCAGCTGTATAACATGCGCTCAGCTATCAGCCAGCCAAGAGGCCCAGGCCCTAGCTAGCCTGAGGTTAATTGAAAGAGACGGCCCCATAAACACATCACGTTCTTCCCCTCCCGATCCCTACGTTCACGAAACAAAACACGGATAAAATCCCTCTCCTCCTCCTCCTCCTCCGCCAGAGGAAGCCTCACCCTCGGCCTCGAAACGCCTTCTAAACAGTCCGTTCATCTATCAATCTGCATGCAACACCGCAACCATGAACCAGGATTTAGCCAGGAACCGTATCGCTGGGAAGTTAGCCGTGTTAAATGCGTTTCAGTCTGTTATTCACCGTTCCGATGCCTTTGAGCACGGATTTTGCCAAATATCTCCAAAACCTTGTGTGATGTGTTCAGCATATAATTCTTTGATCAAAGGCAAGTTTTTGTACGGTCGGTGTAGATACCTTTGAATGTAAAACTGCTAAGATGGTTCGCTCACGAGGTGTCAAAAGGCTACAGGTCGGAGGCATGAGCCTGTCCCCCAGCCCCCTCCCCTCCAAACCTCTCACCCCAGCCTCACGCCTCCCCCCCACGGCCCCTAGCAGAATCGAGGCCCGGTCCTGCTCCTGGACTATGGCAAATCGATCAGAGGGACGACAGATCGTCTTTCCTTCGCCGTTCAATGCCCTTTGATTGTATTAGTCCTAAGTATGAGATTAGTCCATAAATCTGGCCTGCAGTCTGGAGGAGGAATGGGAGCCTGCTGCTGCTGCTGGTGTATTAAATGGATGTGAATCCTACAGGGCCGAGGGGCGAAAACCGTCTCTGGCGTCCGAAGATAATGACAGGTCCGTTCCTCTGGGTTGGGCTCTATAGTTCCAGGAGGTAGGAAGTCATTGAACTATTTATTCCCTCCCTACCCCCCCACCACCCCCACTGCCCCACTGCCCCCCCGCCCCCCCACTGCCCCCGCCAACCGTCTAAATATGTGGAACTGGATCCTAGAGACTTGATTTAGTGCCCCTATCCTCTCTCCCTCCCCCCTCTCCCCTCTCCCCTCTTTCTCCCTCCTCTCCCTCTCCCTCTTTCTCCCCTCCCTCTCCCTCTATCTCTTTCTCCCTCCCTCTGCCTGTACCCCTCTCCCTCTTTCTCCCTCCCTCTCCCTCTCTCTCTTTCTCCCTCCATCTCCCTGTCCCCCCCTCTCTCTCTCTCTCTCTCCCTCTCTCTCTCTCTCCTCTCTCTCCCTTTCCCTCAGACAGGTCGCCTTGTGCAAAGGTTGTAAAAAATAAATTGGAAAGGAAGAAAGAAGTTCTCTTAACTCTTTGGGATGAATAGAGGCTGAGTCTGTAATACTGTTTGACATCTATTCTGGGCCCCATGTTTGTCCCTCTTTATTTTGTTGCCTTTTCCCGGCGACATTTAGAAATGGCGTTTCGGTGCCATTATTTGTACAAATATGACTTTCCTTATGAGAGAAGCCTAAGGGATTCATGAGTAAATGAAATGCTTATAAGCACACTGCAACCAAGGACCACTGCTCTGAAGTAACCCTCCCCATGTCTGGAGAAAATGGAGAATGCACCATTTTGATGTTGTTTTTCACCCATTATCGGGACAGATACAGTGTTGCCCTTGAAAATCTCCTCCTGCAACACAAATACGACTCAATATATGTGGTGTGTGTGTGGGTGTGTTAATGTGCGTGTTTGTGTAACAACAGAGCTTTAACGCTGAACACTTTCAATTTTAAACAGCCAAGCTTTTGGGATACTAAATCTCCCTCGATCGATAAAAAAACTGTGGGTATTCCAACAACCAGGGGACCCGACGAGATGGGAATCCAATACTCTGCCTTGTGATGAGTTCTGTACTGATATTCCAGCTCCCCATCCTCCACAAGTTTACGCAAACATTTCAACTCCCCCACCACCCCCCAAAAAACGAATTCAATATAGGTAAACACCTCTTAAACAAAACGTCTGCTTTGCTCAATATGAAAGCCGAGAGAGGGCTATTTTTAGCTTGCTCTGTTTACGCGGTTGCGCTGTTGGGATTAATATATTCCGAAGTTCAAAGGCTAGACTTGTAATATTTATTTACTGGCTCATTGAAAAATATGGCGGGGCGATCGTAAATCAGATGCTGTTGGCCGGCATGGTCCTGCGCACTCACGTAGGTAAAGGATAGAGGCTTGTTTGAGGTAACGCTTCATCATTGAAACAGCAGGCCGATATTTAGAGAGAAGTCGAACAGCGTTCAAGGTATGAAGTCTACTGTGCTTGACACGCCATCAGGTCCAAACACATCCACACGCATGTATTGTTAATGAGGAGAGGAAAGGAAAACAATGTTGCAATAAGCTTTCCCCCCCCCCCCATCTTACGTTTTAACCGGACCTGCTTGTGTCTGTGGACGTTCGCTCCGGCACACACACGTCTTGTCTCGGGGAATACATCATTGGAGGCCTTACGTGCGGCAAATGAAATGAAATTACTTTCATCTGTAACTGCTTCCCTTCTCTGGCCTCTCCAAGTCGAGGGTGAAATTGCATTTCTCCCCCTCCCTTCACTTGTACCTCCCTCCCTCTTTCTCCCTCTCTCTTTCTCTCTCCCTCCCCCATCTCCCTCTCTCTTTCCCTCCCTCCATCTCTCTCCCTCTCCCTCCTCTCCTCTCCCCCTCTCTCTCCCTTTCTCTTCCTCTGTCTCCCTCTCTCTCTCTCTCTTCCTCTCCTCCCTCTCTCTCCCTCTCGCCCCCTCTCTCTCTCTTTCTCTTCCTCTGTCTCCTCTCTCTCTCTCTCTCCCTCTCTTCCCTCTCTCACTCTCTCTCTCTCCCCCCCCTCTCTCTTTTCGGGCCGTAATGGCATTTTTATAGAAAAGCTCCCTGCACCGGTAAAAAGGAGAAACAAATGTGCAGTGAGATCATGGATGTAGATGGATATTGTTTTTATTGATTTCCTCCGGCCGAGGAGCTCATGACGAGGCGTCTACATTCATCACTTCGAGGCTATCGATTGGCTACAGGAATGGCACAGACATGAGGGGGGGTTGGGGGGGTCAAGCATGCGCCTGGAAAAGCTGGAATCAGGCCCACTCACATGCGAGGACAGTGGTGAACTCTGCCAACGCGCCAATTAGCTTTGCAGTCGGTGAGCTAACGCCCCTTTCGGAAGGACGACTGCACACGTTACCAGGTGTTTTTTTAACAGACATGTCTGAATGGGTTTGACTATCTGAGCCTGTTTGTTGTAGCGAAGTATGGGGTGAAAGCTTTGTTGTGGTATGATCCGATGGATGGCCTAGAGCTAGCACGTTAGCTGCAGCTAACGGATTCCACAGCATCTTAGTTAGCCATAGGCCGGTTCGAGGGCCTGGTTGGATGATCAAACACAGCCACGGCGGCTCACAACAAGCTAGGCGCGAAACGCTCCATCTTTCTGCTACCGTACTCCAGGGAGACGAAGGTGGAACAGTCCGAGGTAGGTGACACGGACGACACGGACGACCCTCCCACCCCGCAACCGTTGAATCATGACATCCACTTCCCCCCCCGCTGCATGTGTGTTAGGATCAGCAGTATTTCACCCTGACAGAAGGAGCCAACAGCAGGCGTCCAAGCAGGAACCCGCTCCCATCACCTCTTTCTGACACTTCTCTCTCTACCCTTCTGTAGGCTGCCATGTCCGATCCGACAGCTAGCTCCGACAGGAAGCGCCCGCTCCCCCCAAAAAGAGGAACTGACAACATTTCACTCTTATTTTTGGGGGGATATATATTTCCCGCCAGGGTCAAGTAGAATTTGGTTTTGAGTTGTATTTGGTTTTGAGTTGTATTAAACTACGCATCAGTAAGAATGGTGTTGAAGATGGGATGTTTAAAATGCTCAAATAATTGAGCCAAGTTCACCCGCCAGGTTCACCCCCTCCCTGCCTGATATATGCCGTCAGGATTCAGATGCGGTCGATTGAATCCATTTGCGGTGGGGTTTCCCAGCCCCCTCCCCCAATGCCAAACAGAGAATACCTTAATCTAGCTACAGTTCACTTTTACCCCGGCAGCATCGCACGAAGAGGGCCGGCTCCATCTTAATACCCCCCCCCCCTCTCATGCTTCTGATTCCTTTTTCTCTCCCCTTTCAGTGTGTTTTTTTCATGGGGCCATGAATACTGCAGCAGCGCTAACGGAGAACACTTCGCCGGAGACGCAGGGGGGCTTGAATGCTGAATTTTGACTGGAGGGCTGCTGCACTCCGCCTCTCCCCCTTTCACCTTCTATTTTTTCCTTCTTTTTCTTTCTTCTTCCGACATGAAAATGAAATGAGTCGGAAATAACTCCACTGTCTTCGGCAATACGTCCGACACTGTCATTCTCAAGACAATCAGGGCGCGTTAGCTTTGGAAGCTAGCGACATGGAATGATGTTTGCTGACATACAGCATGCTAAATCACTTATTGGCCTGAGGGGAGCCCTCGTGGATTTTATTCGGCGGTCTTCGCGAAGGCGAGGAGATGGGGGGATGAGCTTGGCTCGGGTGGCCTAGAGACCTATTCAGATACCTCTACGGTTTCTCAAGACAGCCTTTTGACCTCACTGTGAACTATATGGGAAGCCATTTTGGTGTTTGTTTACCTCAGGGCCTACACCATCCATACATCTACTGTATCTACTGCAAGAACCGACCGCAGTTGTCGCATTCCAAAAATAGCATCAGACTCGAGAATCCTCGGCGCAGCGTTGCCAACGACGATGACTAATACGTTGGTGGGGATCAATTAAGCTGACTGGCAAAGGCCTGTTTTGGACCAATCCTGGAACTGGCAGTTGACAACAGCCCAATTAAGAAAGGCCCAAACCTCTGCAATAATGGCTGAATGATGGCGCCTTATGGGGCCATGATCCATCGGCCGGGGTTGGACACCTGGGAAACGGCCATTGACCACTGAAAGCTCCAACTTTTTCCCCTTTATCATCACAATCGATGGACCTCCGTGGCTCTGACAATAGGCCCTCAGACCAGGTCTCCTGGAGATTACCGCTTCGGCCTCCTTTTTTTACGCCTAATGAGCTCAAGCCTGCGACAGGGAAACCAACTTTCGCCCGGAGCTTTCCACCAACACATCCTCACAACCACGAGAGATGGAGGTATACCGTCCCCCCTGACCCCCCCCCCCCCCACCCCCCCGCCATCTCCACGACACCTCGGCATCTCTAAGCGGCTCCCGTGACTTTTTGACGAAGTTCGGAGCACTTTCATTTCCCGAGCATCACTTCTCGTGTGCTCCCTCCCTCCCCCCCCCCCCTCCTTTCATCCCCAGCTCCTCTCACCTGAAGCCTGGAGCATCACGGCTTTCTTAATGTCATGTGGAAGCAGCCGTAATTAAATGCGTCGGCTGTGACGCCCGCCGGTCGTCTCTTTAATCTCCCCCTGTCGAAGCGGCACGGCCTGATCACACGGTTTGAAAAGACCGCTCCTGCCATCCAGCAGACCGTCTGTCAGTCTTACACCCACCCGCCCCCCCCTTCAGTTCTCTCTCTCTGTATATCTCTCTCTTCCTCTCCCCCCCCCTCCATCTCTCTCAGTAGTCTCTCCATGCAGTCTCCGATAACTCTGTTCTTTGTTGACGTGGGCCAGCCTGCAGCATAGCAGCAACACCCATGGTAGTTCGGTAGAAATGTAGGAGAGTTCTGGACATTTTGCACCCTCCCCCACCCCGCCTCCCCCCCACCTCTTCCTCGCCGTGTCTCTTTGTCTCCGTGGCGCTCTGTTGGTCCCTAACGCTGTTTGTGCGAGCTGCTACGACCACGGGCTGCAACACAGATCCGCTGCGCTTGGTTACCTTTCTGACTTTTTGATTCCCCCGCCTCCCTTTCTCTCTCTCTTCCTGTCTCTCTCTCCCCCTCTCTCTCTCTCTCCCTCTCTCTCTCCCTCTCTCTCCATATCTCTCCCTCTCTCTCTCTCTCTCTCCCTCTATCTCTCTCTCTCTTTCTCCCCTCCTCTCTCTCCCTCTCGTGCTGTTTCTTCCACATCCCTCTGTACACTTGGTCTAAATGGCTAAAGCGTGTTACATGTCGTCCCCCCCCCCCCCCCCCCCCCCCCCGCCGCCTCCATCTCCTCTCATTCCTCTCTCAGATGGCTGTCCTGGCCGAGCGTGCGTGACACACGCCGAGGTGGGGATCAAAACGGACACCGATAACCGGGGGAGTTCAGGGGGAGGGGAGGGGGAGAGGAGGGGGAGGGGGGGGGCGTCGCACGCATACGGATTCCCGACGGGCACCGCCCCCATTTCCCAGTGGACGCCGCAGCTGTCAGTCACCAAAGACCAGGGGAATATGTGCCTCCACACCACAACACGCCGTAAATAATAAGGCTGCCCCTCCCCTCTACCCCCATCCTCTCATTCTTTCTCGCTCGCTTCATCCTCTCCTCCGCTCTCTCTCCCTCTCCCCCCAGCCTCCCCCTTTATCCTCGGCCTACTCGTCCTTTTCTCTCAGCGTCCTATTATCTCTCCTTCACTGGGAGGCTGAATCCATAGCTCTCCATTGCTCTTGTTCATCTCCTCTCCTCTCTCTCTCCCTCTCCCTGCGTGCACGGGGTGACGCATCTCTGCGCCGTTTCATGCGGACCTTCCCAAACGAGCGCTAGGGACAACGGGGATGCGTAAGACATAAAGAGAGAGAGGCTCGCACACGCGGAGAGCGGGAGAGAGAGTCAAAGCCACGAGTTTTCCCCCTACCCCGATCCCATTAGGTACATTCGGAAGGCTTGTTCTCCAAACCCAGTTGACCGTGATGCCGTGCAGTTACCGTTGGGCATTTGCGGTACAATGAGAAGAAGAAAAAAATAAAGCAATTTGGCGCGACAGGGCTCAATGGGCTTGTGAATCAAGCCAACACGGAAGGCGAGAGAGAGAAGTTAAGAGCACGGTACACGCTGGTGCTGAGATGACACTTAATGTAACACTGTGTGTCCCCCCCCTGCCCCCCCCCCCCTCGCCCCGTCTGTCATCTGGCTCCAGTCACACAAGTCTATCTCTGCTTTCGAGAGCTCGCGGTTCTTTCACCCCCGTCCCCGGTTTTATTTAGCCGCTTTGCACGTTTCGCTAACAAGAACTTCTGCTGCTGGTACTTCACAGACCAGCCTGGGTAGGAGCACTGAAAGACATCCTGAATAAAGACAGATATGTAGCCTTTCCCAGCTAATCTTTTTCGAATTTCGGACGTGTTTTGCTGGCCTTAGCTTCTGGAATGTTCTCCTCAAACATGTTTACTCCCTGACTGTTGACAGGGGATGAGTCAAAACAGTGTCACAGCCTCTAACACTTCCACCCTCCCAATGGAAGCTTACTCATCAGCTCCTCCCGCTAATGATAATGACGGCACTCATAACTGTGGCGCTAATGACGCTAATAATGACTAGCGCTAATGAGGAGAGCCTACCTGCGAGGCTGTTTTGTTTGCCTGAGCTGTTTGCCTGACTCCCCTCTCCCTCAGGGAGGGCTGATGGGGGGAGGATGAGCGGAGGCAGACACCCTTTGAGAATATTCCCCCCCGGTCGACCGAAAATGACTGGGTTATTTGCTTAAAACCCCGCGTCTAATTACAATCAGGGGACCGGCGGGCGGCAAGGGACGGAGGAAGGAGAGCCGCTCCCTTTGGGGGTCGCACCACGGGGCGCGGCTCTCCAGCCGCTCCCCCCCTTCCAGCTCCCCCCGCCCTCTCCCCCCCCCCCGCCGGAAGCCCCCCCCTTGGGATAACCCAGGTGACTGCTGAGGACACGAGGCCTTCCCCTGGGACATCTGTTTATCCGCTTCTCCCCTCTTTCCGTCTCGCTCGCTGCCTTCCTCCACCGCCTCCCAAAAGGCTACGTCAGGGAGGGAGGGAGGGCATGGGGATGGGGGTGGGGGGCGGGGTGGGGGAGTGCAGAAGAGGAAGACGAGGAGAGGTAGATGTTGGATGGCGGGCGTTCAAATCGCTCGGCTTGTTTGTTTAACGCCTTAACTCACCAAAAAAAAACAGTGTGGGTATGGATGGTGGGGATTAGGGTTCCCAGAGACCACCTTGAAGTGTTAAATCCTGTGCTTAATCTGACGGTATTGATCGGCGATCGCGGTGCGTCCCGCATTTCGCTAAAGCGGCGAACGGCGAAATCAGAAGGCTTGGACGAAGGCAAATCCCCTCCCCGAGTGACGGCGCTGGGTAAACTGCATCCAGGCCCAAAGCTGCCTGCCGCAGAGCGTGAAGAAGAGAGAGGAATGAAGAAGGCATAATGCTCTCCCTCTCTCCTCCATCTGCTCTACTTTCTCTCTGCAAGAGAGAGCAAGGAGAGGACAGAGAGACAGAGAGAGACAGAGAGAGAGAGAGACAGAGAGAGAAAGAGACAGAGAGACAGAGAGAGAGAGAGAGAGAGAAAGAGAGCGAGAGAGAGAGAGAGAGAGAAAGAGAGAGAGAGAGAGAGAGAGAGAGAGAGAGAGGAGAGAAAGAGAGGGGAAACATAATCATCAGTCACTCTGTAATCACCGTGGAAGAAATGTTCTTTCAAAAACCCCCTGGAAGGAAGCGCCAAGAGAGGTTTGTTTCCTTCCCCTGGTCTCCCTTCACACCATCCTTTTACCTTCTTACCTCCCTCCTTCCCTTGCCTGCACTTGCATTCTTTTCGCACTACGCCGCCATTTTGGCTACGCTACGCTGCAGTTGCCCTTAACGAGAGAGGATATGCAGGGTCCAACTGGAAACTGGTCAGAATCCCTGTTTGGTCATTAAAACCCATTTCTAAAATGGCATCCATCTGCTCCTCTCTCATTACAGCAGTGAGGGATGGTGGTAATGGTTCTAAATATGGTACTGGCTTGCTGTCACCATAACCTTTGACCCCGGGAAATGGACACTGGCCCGGATAATAATGGTCGTCTCTGAGGGGGAGTAGGATCGCCGGTCAATACGGGTCGAGCACAGTGGCATCATTAGGCCTAGATGACTAGCCGTTCTTTAGGAGGTGTGACTCCTGGCTATATTTATGTCTCAGGTCGATGGTCGTTGACAGGGTCTATCAATGGGAAGGTGATAATATGTAGGCCACGGCTTTATATCGATGCGGCAAATGTTTCGTCAATGCTCACGCTTTCCGAGACCCTTGCCCCCCCCTCTTTGTGCCCCGAGTGCAGGATAATGACTGATTGCTGCGACCGGAGTGATAAACGACGGTGTTATTGCGCGGTGAAAGGGGGAAAATGGTCTCCTGAAAAGGTTTCGGACTCGTCTTGGTTTCAAGTTAAATAACCATCCCCCCACCCCTTCCTGTCTTCCTCCTCACTGCTGCTCCACTAACCCCCCCCCCTCCTCCTTCTTCCCCCGTCTTCTCCTCCTTCCTCCAGCGTCCCCCCCCCCCAGCCTCTCTCTCCAGCCTCCCTAAGAGCAGTGCTTACTCCCATTAATTACCTCTTCAAAGAGGCTTTGCAGCCTGCCTGTCCAAGACAACCAGGGTCTCCAGCCTTTGCAGAGTCCGGGGGGGGGGGGGGGGGGGGGGGATGGAGGGAATGAGGAAGGTAGAGAGAGAGAGAGACAGAGAGGAGAGAGAAAGAGAGACACAGAGAGAGAGAGAGAGGGGCTGAAGGCCTAATGTTCTCGTGTCACCTTGTGTGCTGTGGTCTGGTGAAATATGTTTCCACTACAGCCAAGCTCTCCCAGACGCCTTCATGTGCACACACACACTCACATCCACACACACACACCTTTGTTTCCAGCTGGTATTTTTCAACAGAACACTATGTACCCCTAACACTAACACTGACAAACTGAACACAAATTGTTGACGCATATTCAAAGAGATAGGTCTCATACACGCAGGAGGTAACACACACACACGCACACGCAAACACACAACATTACTCCTCACCAAAGAGGTGTCAGGGGCTCTGGAGTTCAGGATGTTTACCTGGATCAGGGACTTGATGGACACAGTGGGCTAATGAGCTCCCTCCTCAGTTACCTTCCGCCGGTGCTCAGTGTGGCTTTCCTTTCCTGTCACCTCCTTTCCTGTCTCCTCCTTTCCTGTCACCTCCTTTCCTCTCTCCTCCTTTCCTGTCACCTCCTTTCCTGTCACCTCCTTTCCTGTCTCCTCCTTTCCTGTCACCTCCTTTCCTGTCACCTCATTTCCTGTCACCTCCTTTCCTGTCACCTCCTTTCCTGTCTCCTCATTTCCTTTCACCTCCTTTCCTGTCTCATCCTTTCCTGTCACCTCCTTTCCTGTCACCTCATTTCCTGTCACCTCCTTTCCTGTCACCTCCTTTCCTGTCTCCTCATTTCCTTTCACCTCCTTTCCTGTCTCATCCTTTCCTGTCACCTCCTTTCCTGTCACCTCATTTCCTGTCACCTCATTTCCTGTCACCTCCTTTCCTGTCTCATCCTTTCCTGTCTCATCCTTTCCTGTCACCTCCTTTCCTGTCTCATCCTTTCCTGTCACCTCCTTTCCTGTCACCTCCTTTCCTGTCTCCTCCTCCTCCCCTCTCTAGCTGTCCATCTGGCTGTCTACGGTGCCAAACTATCTTTACATATGCAGTCTGTGTGACTGAACCTGAGGGATTTGGCAGCCCAGAAGGAAAGTGCAGATAGAGGATTTATTCGATGTTTTTACGCTTGCTAAAAGCCCGCGCCAATCTTTGTCTGCTCCCCCATTAACAGCTAAACAGAAGGCTATGTAATGACGCATCTCTAGACACATAATGGCAGGTTAAGTGTGGTAAACATGCAAGTAAAAGGTAACACCTCCCTCCCTCTCTCTCTCACACACACACACACACACACATACAGTAGACAGCCTCCACACACACATGCCATACAATCCGTTATTCACTCCAAGTCCGATCTGCACACAGGCACACAGCGCTAATCCCTTGAAGGGGCTTAAAGGACACCTCTGTGAAGTGGGATTCCTGCAGGAGAGGCTTGGGGGCATCTTCACTCAGGTTGTAATTAGCATTGTCTGCCCCGTGAAACAGACAGACAATGACTCCATTACAAAGCGAAGGGAGCGGGGGGAGAGGGGGAGGGAGGGGATGGGAGGAGGAGGGAGGAGGGGTGGTGGTGTGGGGAGGGGTTGAGGGAGGGTATTATCGCCGTGCGTTTGCCTCCGGGGGGGGAGAGGGAAAAAAACGCCAAGCGAGAGGAAGGACATTGGATGGCCACAGGTGAGGGCGGCCACCTCGGCGGCGAGATTCACGCATCCCATCCCCCCGGCGGGGGGCCTGTCACGCTGAGGGGGCACCCCCCGGCCGGAGAGAGCTGCTGAAGTTAAACTTTCGGAATCCATTTTTGCTCGTCGTCCTTTAATTATCCGCCCAATTTAAGGCTGCGGCACGCCTGATTAAAATGGCCACCGTTTAATAACCTGCCCTCCCTTTAAGATGAAATAATTAAAACGGCGGGAGATAGGACGCCTCCTCCCCCCCCCCCCCCCCCCCCCCCCCCCCCGTTCACACTCCATCTGGCCTGGAAATGCCGGACGGCATCTTACTGGACAATGGAAGTGAAATGATGAAATCATTGTCAGTGAGCGACTATGAAGAGAGATGGAAAGAGGAATGGATGATTTCACGGATACGCGGAGGGGTTTGAAGAACAGACGGACAGACGGACAGCGTCATCGATTGGGCTAGCTGGACCAGGTCGCAGCCGGCCATCTCCTGAACAACAGCCCGATCCTCCGTAATTGAGCGCTGGAGGCGGGGGGGTTGAAGGAGAGAATGTGCGTTAGACTGTGGTGTTGACTTTGCATGTGTCCGCTTCCACCCAGGGGATAGGCTATATAAAGACAGCGTGCCCGGAGTGTGTCTGGATGACCGACAGAATCTCTCTCTTAACCCCACAGAGAGAGAGAGGGAGAAGTGGAGTAGTGAGAGATGGAGAGAAAGAAAGAGAGAGAGGGAGAGAGAGAGAAGTGGAGTAGTGACAGATGGAGAGAAAGAAAGAGAGAGAGAGAGAAGTGGAGTAGTGAGAGATGGAGAGAAAGAAAGAGAGAGAGAGAAGTGGAGTAGTGAGAGATGGAAAGAAAGAGAGAAATAGAGAGAGAGAGGGAGAGAGAGAGAGAGAGAGAGAGAGAGAGAGAAGTGGGGCAGGACATTCTTATCGTCCTCAACACGAAGGCACACACACTCGCCGACCACACATCTCCAGCCCAGAGGCCGTTAACACACACTGGCTCTTATTGCCTCCCCCTACCATTTCTCTCTGGTCCCCAGGGGGCCCTCTTACTTAAGCCCTGGGGCCCATTGACTGCCCAGCATGTGGCCTCCCAGAGAGTGCTCCTAAGGACCCCCTGCATGGACCACAAGACCTGCCCAGGGAGGGAACCTGAGTGCTAGATGAACACACAGCCTTTTTAATCACCGCCGTGTCTGCGTATTGCCTGTTTGGGCCTTTTAGCAATCTGCGTTGTGGTACACAGTTCAGGTAACTGGACGTAAAGTATTAGGCCACACACGTACGCAAACACAGGCAGACACACACACACACACATATATATATATATATATATACACACACACACACTGCAAGGCGGTTATTAGAGGAAAACACTGTATGGTGGCTTCAAGGCTACCCTGCTTCTTATATCAAGCGACAAGGCTGAAAAGAGCGTGTGTGAAAGGAAATGTGAAACGTAAATGTGCGTGTGCGTGCTCATGTCAGATTATCTACAGGATTCCTTGGAGTTGATGGAGAAAGAGATGAACACATAGAGATGAAGAGAGAGAGAGAGGGTGGGGGGAGAGAGAGAGGGAGAGAGACAGAGACAGGGAGAGAAAGAGAGACAGACAGAGAGAGGGAGGGAGAAAAAGAGACAGATGAAGCAACAGAGAGAGAGAGGGAGAAAGAGATTGCTGAATGCAGATAACTTTGAGCCTAAATAGAAAAGGTAGTGACCCTGGCTGTGTCTGTAGCTTATGCTGCGAGCGCTCGCCCACCTCATATCAGCTTTAGCCTTTCTGCTCTCCACAAGGAGTCCTCCATTTCAGGGCCGGCTGAGGAGCTACGTATTAATTCCTCCACACTGCGACTCTTCTGTGTAAGTGAACCAGCAGATTGGGTTAAAATGAACTGGCACCATGGAGCCCTAAATTGAAAATGGAACTGTATCGACTAGCGGGGTGAGACGACAGGGCCCTGCGTATCAGCAGAGCAAGAGATTAAACACATTCATTCTTCATGAAATTAAAAGTGGGTGTGCGAGTGAGAGAGAGAGACAAAGAGAGAGAGAGAGGGAGAACGAGAGAGCGAGAGAGAGAGAGAGAGGGAGAACGAGAGAGAGAGAGAGAGAGAGAGAGAGGTGTGTTGGAGCAAATGTGCGCATGGACAGTGTACTGGACCATGTGTGTGCGTGTGTTGGAGCATGTTTATGTATTTATGACAGATGTCATTCTGACCGACCCACCAAATATCGCTCATCGTCTCCCGTTCCTTCCACACGCACTATTTGCTTGTCGCGTCGGATGAAAGCATCCGCAAAAATGAATACGCTGCGAACGTAAACATGCCCAAAACAAGACAGGAAACCCCTCTCACCCTTTACTACACTCCGAAACTCTCCCTCCCCCGATTCATTCACAGGCGCAGGGGGCCGTGCGTGGGAAGGCCATTACCCCTTCATGCTTTCAAGGTTGATACGGTGAGACAGGGTGTTTACCGCAACGGTGAGTCGCCCCCCCACCCCCCCATCGCCTGCACCCCTCCTCTCCACCCCAACCCCCGCCTGCACACGGGCCAAACGGCCCGAGCTGCCTTTCTGCATGGCCCTCCAGGCACAGTCCCCCATCCCCCCTCCCCCCCCCCCCCCCCGCTCCTCCTCCCGTACCTGTCTCAAAGAATTTCCATCCCACCTGCCGCACCGTTCCCCTCCCCCCCCCGGCGGGGGCGAGGCTGTTGCCCGCGGGTTCTGCGAGCGCCCCCCGCGAACGCCAGCCGCATGACGGATACGCATCCCCGACGCTGAGGAACATTTTGGGGTTGAGATATGTATTTGACTAATGATATGTTAGAAAAACTCATTTAAAACGTGAACTGGCCGATCTCCCCATCCCTACGCACGCAAATACACAGGCAGCGTTCGCAGTGGATGCATTTTTAGCGCCACCATTTTTCTATTCCTGTCACTCCCCTCTCCCCTGCCAATCTCGGCTGTACTCTACACCCAGTAACACCCTCCCTAGCAGATACCAGACCAGCAGAGAATCTTTTCCAACTCTCATATCACGGACGGTTGTTTACTACCAAGAGCCAGGGGAGAGCCAGGGTCACGACCCTTACCAAGCAGAGCTGAAGTCAGGAGAGGCTGGGAGAAATCCCAGCCCTGTCAGCTGCATCAAGCTGCATCAAGAGTCAGCCAGCGAGAGGGCACAGACACACACACCAGCTCAGGGACCCACACACACGCTCAGACACACACACACACAATCATCTGGGCCCTACTGCTTCTGCGACGGCAAACATAGCCAGAGCTTCGAGAGTCTTTGATCCAGAGGGGAGCACACACACACACACGCACACATGCATTCTTACCACACACACACACGCATAGTTATGCACACATGCTCACAAACACACACTCACATGCGTATGCTCTTCTACACAAATGCAGACAGACTTACAAGCTTACAAACGGTGGACTAAAACATAGACATGAAAGATTAAATGAAAGTGTACAGTACACCCAGGACCTTAACTAGCTAAACTAGAGAACCTCAGAGAAAAAAGGTCATCAGAGAGAGAGGGAAAGGGACAGAAAGAGAGAGAGAAACAGAGAGAGAGCGAGAGCTATACAGACATACAGACAGACAGACAGAGAGACACAGAGTTCACAGTGAACCTTCCTTAGCCCAGACTGAACCCCCGGCGACCAGCTCAGCACATTTACGACTTCGGAGAACCTTAAGTGTGCCTTCAGACACCAGGCCGGAACAGCAAAGAGACAGCGCTGACCTTCAGACCAGTCAGATGGAGAGAGAGAGAGCGAGAGAGGGAGAGAGAGAGAGAGAGAGGGAGACAGGGAGTAGAAGGGATGGGAAGGAGAGAGAGGGACAAGCGGTGGAGTGAAAAACGCCCGTGGCCTCTTGGTTTTAATTGAAACTTTTGACTCTCCACTTTGGAGCTCAGATAAACCTTCCTTTTAATCTCGTTCAGGCGGCGCCTCGCTGCTGATGACGCTCCTATGAGACCGAAACAGTGAGTGAGAGGAGGGGAAAAGAGGAGGGAGAGAGAAACAGGAGAGAGAGAGAGAGAGGCAGGCGCCTTTCGAATATACTTGTTTTTTCTCTCCACCATTTCATGGAACGCCTTGAGCGGCTGCTTACGTTGTGACTGTGTGGCTCAGCCTGGTGCGAGAGAGAGGAGGACATCAGCCCTGGTTGTGAGTGAGTGATTTGTTAATTCATGCCGTGTCTTGGCTGGGGTATCAGCGTCAGCTGGCGAAGGGAAACAGGTGGGGCGGTGTCTGCCATGAAGACAATTAAACACCTCGGAGGCGCTCAGCCAAAACCTTCCTCAGCCCCTGTAGACTCCCACTTCCTCCTCCTTCCTTCCTTCTTCCTCCCTCCCTCCCTGCATCCCTGCATCCCTGCCTCCCTGCATCCCTGCATCCCTGCCTCCCTTCCTTCCTTCCTTCCTTCTTTCCTTCCTTTCTTCCTTCTTTCTTTATTTCTTCCCTCCCTCCCTCCCTCTCTCCTTCCCTTCCTTCCTTCCTCCCTCCCTCCCTCCATCCCTTCTTTCTTTCCTTATTTTCTTCCTTGTGCCCATCCTTCCATCTTTCCTTCCTTCCTTCTTTCCTTCCTTTCTTCCTTCTTTCTTTATTTCTTCCCTCCCTCCTTCCCTCCTTCCCTTCCTTCCTTCCTCCCTCCCTCCATCCCTTCTTTCTTTCCTTATTTTCTTCCTTGTGTCCTTCCTTCCATCTTTCCTTCCTTCCTTCCTTACTTTATTTCTTTCCGAACTTCCTCCCTCCCTCCCTCCCTCCCTCCCCCCCCTCCCCCTCCTTTGACAGAGGACATAGCTCAAGTGTAGAGCCAGGATCTGTCACTGAAGGGCATCGGATGCGATAACAATCACTTGTTGCTGACACCGAAAAACACAGAGCCCCCATCCCATTAGCCCTCCCCACCCCCACCCCCCCTTACCCACGACGAGCTTCACGCAAGCCCCCATCCTACACCTCCCATCCTAATGTGGCGGTGACCTCCTGTTGAATCAGAGATAGGGATGACCAGGGGCGATGGATGGGTACATGTTGTCTTTGAGAGTGGCACCTTCATCACTCAGCCTGGCACTCAACACCACAACCACACACAAACACACGCACACACACACACACACTTCCCAGCACCTCCCGCTGGGGTCTAAGGATTTCTAAGCCCCTTTCACGTCAACTCCAACAGGTTCTAATTACAACCCACAAGATGGATATTATTACAGACTCTTTAATTGCCAGATTTTTTTCCCTCCAGAAAACGCTTCACTGTCACTCGGCCGTCCTCAAAGAAGAGATTATGGCCGCCAAAATGGAGTGGAGTAGGATTCACACACCACAGAAAACAGCAATCTGTCAAACCGGCTAATTATTCCTATTGAAAATCCCCAGTCTCATTTCCCTGGGCTTATGTCGAAAAAGAAATCGTTTGTGGCGACCTTATCCCTGACTTTCTGAAAAGAAACATTAAATTCATCATTTGCCAGCCGTGTTCCTTTCTCCTCGCTTCTTTCCTTCCTCTTCACTGTACATCTAATTTTCCCGCATTTTTTCGTTCCAGAGGAATGAGCTTAGTTCTAATGCATATTAGTGCGTAACAAGCTGGATATCCACACCCAAATCCACACCCTCGCTCTCTCTCTCTCCTTGTCTCTCTGTCTCTCTCCCTCTCTCTCCCTTTCTCTCTCCCTCTCTCTCCCTTTCTCTCTCCCTCTCTCTCTCTTCCCCTCTCTGTCTCTCTGACTCTTTCTCTCTCTCCGTCTCTATCTTTCTCTCTCTGTCTCTCTGTCTTTCTCTGTCTTTCTCTGTCTTTCTCTGTCTTTCTCTCCCTTTCTCTCCCTTTCTCTCTCTCTCTCTCTCTCTCTCTCTCTCTCTCTCTCCCTCCCTCTTTCCCTCTCTCTCTCAGACACACTCTCAGGCTCTAACCATCCTGCCTATTCAACGCTAACGGCTAAACCCAGCTAACTCAAACCCAGCACAAAGCCGAGCTCAGAGTGAACCCGCCCTGCGCTTCCACACAGCGGCGGTCAGAACCGCTGCTCTCACATCATCGAAGCTAACGTGATTAGCGCTTGCGCCCCGCGGTCCACCATAGGAAACGCAGACAAATTCACTCATGAAGTTGAAAGGGCTTCATTTTCCCAGCAGTCCGGTGCCGAGGAGACACAGACTGACGGGTGCTCAGGCTAATGTTGGAGCGGCCCAGAGGGCCCTAATCCACTTATGAACGTAAACATATAGGGATACATTTACCGTCATGACACCCCCCCACCCCCACCCCACTCCCCACACTCCACACACACACACACTCCAGCAGACACCACCGCATATTCCTGTCAGTACTTCATGCTAGGCTAATAGCGAGCCAGGCCAAATCCCATTTCCATTCATCTCCAGGAAGTCCATTTAATAAATATATATGTCCTGTCTGTGGATTGGACCGGTACGTCTGGTCATCTCAACCACGATGGGCTGAGGCGGACTGGAGCCAGCGCCGAGTGTGTACCTGTGACATTTGAGAACGAGCCTTCCCACGTTGAATGTGGGTCTGTGCTTAGGTCCCTCGCCTTATTCAGGATGAGTGAATGTGGATCTGCTGGTGGACCGTGGCAGCCACAGTGTGTATGTGTGTGTGTGTGTGTGTGTGCTTGGCATTACCTCAGCGGGATCCTAAGCCTTTGTACCACGGCGCATTTACTCCCTGTTCGAAATGTACGGCTACACAGCTAATGACATATGGATGGCAGGTCGGGCTGTGGGCTGGGTGTGTGTGTGTGTGTGTGTGTGAGTGTCTTACCTAAGTGTTGGTCACTAACACACCGTACATATCCCCTCACACACATTCAAACTGTGTCAAACGCGAAAACACACTGGCGTCAAACATGACCACGAGCATACACTATTTTAAGTTTGAACACTGAAACAGCCTTGCAGGCTCTCAATGTCAACAGCCACATACGTATCAACTCCTAAAAGTTCATTAAAAGCATTCGGTGTTTGCTTCATAAGTATTTGATCAGTCCTAACTTTTCTGTTTGTAACTTGATCCTGACGGACAGCAATGAGGGCCCCGCAGGATAGGGTAAAGGAAAAGGTCAGTCCTAGCTGCGTTTCCCCTGCAGCTATCCGTCATCACCCCCCGGGGGGGGTCCCGTCCAGCGTGACCCCCCCGAGTTCTCTGGTGAACAGGGCAGATAGTAGCCTGGAACGTCCCCCTCCGCATGGGAGTAATCGATCGTGACTGCACCGTCAGTAAGGTCGTTCACTCGGTTTGCCGGATTCCGTTCTCTCGTTGAGAGCGTACGCAGCGCTCCCACAGTAAGGGAGCGACCCACAGAGAAGGTTATCTTATTGCAGAGTCTGTGTGATGTGACGCGCTGTCACGACCTGTTTCAAACTGAAAACCCCTCCCGTGACCCCCTCCCGAACCCCATGGGAAGGCCGACAGGTACCCCCCCCCCCCCCCCCCCAGTCTTACCCACCCCCGCGCTCCACACCCACCCCGACATCAAACAACCTCCCCTAGGGGCATTAGAGGGTTCACCCCCCCGGTCCCCGTCCCCCCCACCACCTCTGGAAGCGTCCTTCACCTCCAGTCGTGGCGCAGCCAGCAGGACAACAGGACCAGTGCGCCTCCTCGTCGTCGTCGGCATCGTTATCGTTCTATTATTAGCGCCCGGGGCGGCGGCGGTGGCTGAGGGCCTGCGGAGACGCTACCGCGGTGACAGATGACTGGCTGGTAATTGGATATGGAGGAACGGCGCTACAGACACGCCGCCCGTGCCCCGGCCCGGCCCGCCAGCCGCCACCCTGCCCCCCCCCCCCTCCCCGATTTGCAATTAAATAATCCCCCCCCCCCCAACCCCCCAATTCCAGAAATAACATTTCTCTGGGAGGTGGCAAGCCGATTACGGGCGGAATGATATTAGGGCTTGCATACAAACAGAATGATTACAAGGAGGGGGACCGCATCAGAGAGTGAGGGGGAAGGGGGGTGGTCGGAGTCAAAAAAGGCTTTTGTCTCTGTGTGTCTCTCTTTCTCTTTCTCTCTGTCTCTCTCTCTCTCTCTCTGCAGTGCGTGGCACTTCTTGCCGTGCCTCGGACAAGACACACAGAGCTGGCATACGCACGCTAACAAACCGACGCCCTCACACCTCTCTGCTAATGCACAGACGCACGCGAACCGACAACCCCCACCCACCGACAACAACAAAGAGAAGAAGAAAACACGAGGCAGAAGATAGGAGGAGCGGAGGAAGAGGCAGCTGTGAAGGCAGTGCTTCGCACCATCGCAGCAGATTGGAGGGGAAATATGGTGTGATTCTTTACAGCTCTCTGCTTGTCGGTGCTGTTAAGTCTGGGGCGGGCTGAGAACGCTGTCAGCACGCGTTCTGATACGCGCGCGTGCCAAGCTAACGCACGCACCCGATAGGACGAGAGCCAACGCTTCACTGTGGTTGGAAAACATACCGGTCAACGAGACTGGAATAGCCAAACTAGCCCACCCCCTCCCTCTGAAACCCTCTCAGTCCACACAGTCTGGGTGACTGTCATCCATAACATATCGTGAACCAAGAAACGTGTGTTTCTGCTTTCTTTGCGGCATTTCCGTCACTGCTGTGTTTCTTAGGGTGTGTTTCTTAGGATTGGGTGTTTCCTGCTGTGAAAGCCCGGCCCGGCTGTAAGCTCAGCGCCAGCTGCAGAACACTGATTCAGAGAGACGCCAGAGCTGAGAGGAACAGAGGCTGATCATGTGAGAGAGGGAGGGAGAGTGAGAAGGGGAGGACGAGAGAGTGTGAGAGAAAGAGAGAGTGTGAGAGGGAGAGAGAGAGAGAGAGAGAAGATCATTGATTCCCTCGGGCTTCATGGTTGGTCATTGATTTCCAGATGGGGGTGATGGGCTTTGGAGCAAAGAAGTAGGTGAGTTTGTGCGCGGGGGGAGGAGGAGGGCTATGTGTGTGGGTTGGGCGTTCCTTTGAGATATCAATAAGACACAGAAGCACCCGTTTAACCTGAAGGGAGAGAATGACCATCAGCTAGCTGTGTGTGTGTGTGTGTGTGTGTGTGCAGCTGTATGCAGCGGTATATGCTAGTTTGAAATGCTTACGTCTGCATGATGTTGGATGTTGTGTGTGTGTGTGTGTGGAGTGTGGAGTGTGTTTCATTAGGCAGAGTGCCCTCAGAATCTTCGCTGGTTCTTCTTTGTTTGTCATTATTTCCTCAGATCAGAAGCACTCCAAATGAAGCTGCTGCAACCTCCTTCATGGACGCTGAAACAGCCACTCTTGTCCCTGCTCGACACAATAACATCTGCACGCACGCGCGCGCTCGCACACGAACAATAAACTCAGACTGCATATTGCCTGGCAAACCAAATCTCCCATTCCCTGTTCACTCTCTCTCTCTCTCTCTGTCTCTCTTTCTCTCTCTTTCTGTCTCTCTTTTTCACTCTCTCTCTGTCTCTCTTTCTCTGTCTCTTTCTCTCTCTTTCTGTCTCTTTCTCTCTTTCTGTCGCTTTTTCACTCTCTCTCTGTCTCTCTTTCTGTCTCTTTCTCTCTCTTTCTGTCTCTCTTTTTCACTCTCTCTTTCGTTCTCTCTCTCTCTCTCTCTGTCTCTCTCTCTCTATGTCTCTCTGTCTCCCTCCCTCTCTGTCCCTCTCTCTCCATGTCTCTCTCTCTCTTTATCTAAGTCTCTCTCTCTCTTCCTCCCTTCATAGCTCCACCCCCCCCCCCTGTTCCCCGGGGTCCCCTTTAAGAACAGTTTGTTATGTCTCAGCTTTGAGTTTTAGATGGCTAACAACACAACTGTCAGGTCTCTCTTTAAAGTGGGATTAATCCCCACATATACACGTATGGAAATATAGATTAGGGCTTTGACAAAGGCTGAGCCCTGTCTTTCAACTGCTGTGTTGGATCAGGGAATGTAATCCAAGATAATGCCGGTAAGAACTAAATGAAATCAACAAGAGAAAGGGAAACAAGAAGGAGGCTGGGGAAGGAAAAGACTAATCGAAAACATGAGGAAAATGTCATTTCTTACCCCAAAACCATCTGCTCATTCTGAGGTTAATCTCTAGATGATTTTGATTAATATTAAAGTCACCTCGAGCCCCCTGAGGTATTAAAAAGTGGGCCTCTTTTTCAAATAAAGAGGAGTGATTTAAAGGTGATTTTGGAGAGTTGTGGTCGCCTGGAACAAGGTTAAATGTGTGTGTGTGTGTGTGTGTGTGGGTCTGTCCTCACCCCGTGTTGAAAACACTGAGGGATTTAAAATGATTTATGCAGACCTGCCGTGGCTTCAGAATCCCCAACATGAACGGGTGAAGGACCCATCATTCATGTCTTCCTCTATCTCTTCCTCTCTCTCTCTCTCTCTCTCTCTCTCTTTAAGCAACTTTCCAAAAAGTTGACCATGTCCGAGAAGAAAAAAAAAACGTTATCCTGCTGTGTGTGTCGAGATTTAAGAAGAAAAGCGAGTCCCATTTTCTGTAGGTCTGTAGCATGCCGACAGTAACAATCCACTTGTGATTCACCGCCCTATCAGCAAGGTTCCCCTCACTTGCCCTCCTCAGTCGCTCCGCGGGTGGGGAGAGACCGTGCGGAGCGGTCCTTGTGGTACACAATGCAAAGACGATCTCCCATGACCCCACTCCTCCTACTCCTCCTCCTCCTTCTTCTTCTCTTCTCCTCATCCGCTCCTCCTCCTCCACTCCTCCTCCTCCTACTCCCCCACTCTTCCTCCTCCCCCACTCCTCTTCCCCCACTCCTCGTCCTCCTCATCCACTCCTCCTCATCCACTCCTCCTCCTCCACTCCTCCTCCTCCTCCTCCTCCTCCATTCCTCCTCCTCCTCCTCCCCCACTCCTCTTCCTTCTCCCCCACTCCTCCTCCTCCTCCTCCCCCACGCCTCCTGTTCTTAGAATCCTGGGACAGATGAGATCAGATCGAATCAGCAGAGAACATCCTAAAGCTGGTCTTATGGTATTACCTTGCAAAAAAGGCCTACTCTGGATGAACCTACAAATATGATGGCTTAGATTTAAGTCTTTAAGCGTGGGGGGGGGTGATGATAAGTGTGTGTGTGTGTGTGGGGGTGTGTGGGTGTGTGTCGCTGTACATAAGGTACAGTCTTCACAGCTATCTCTCAGATTAAACACACATGGTTAGGCCTGGTCTTTTAGCCAAATCCTTGGGATGGTGATTGTCGCCTTCCCGATTCTTATTTGCGATCATTGTTTGGTTCTGGTTCTGCCGCAGAGGGTGGGTGCGTGCCTGCGTTCAAGTGTGTACGTAGGTGTGCCCGCGTGTACATGTCAGTGTGAGTTGTGTGTTTGTGAAGATGTGTTTGTGTCGGAATGTGAGTGTGTGTGTGTGTGTGTGTAGGCGTGTGTGTGTGTTGGCGGGTGAATGTTTGCGGGTATTGTGAGTGGATTTGCAGGCACCTCATCCGGATTAGGATGCTCTGTTTTGTCAGCTCATCGAAGGCGCGGAGGCGCATAGGGGCGTCTTTTGTCATTATGTCAGTCTCCCTCTCTCCCCCTCCCTCCCTCCCTCCCTCTCTCCCCCTCCCTCCCTCCCTCCCTCTCTCCCCCTCCCTCCCTCCCTCCCTCTCTCCTTCTCTGCACGATCAAGCGAGTCTTCCTGTGAAACAAAGTTTCAGAAGAGTCCAGTAAACACGCCCCCTCACATGAGCTTAAGGGCGGAAGAACTTTCCAAATTCTTTCCAAAGTTTCCGGTTTCATCTATTCAGTGTTGCGTTGGCCAACGCCCATTTGCAACACAAACAACCCCCCCGCCTACAAAATAGTTTGTGACCTCTCCCACAATTAGCTCTGACCTCTTCAAGACAGCAACCTGAGGGGCCACATAGAAGACAAGAAGAGGGTGCAGAGGTGCTGATCCAGCCCTCCCACGCCCCCCCCCCCCCCACCCCCCCCCACCCCAAAGCCAGCAATCACAGAGACAAACAAAGAGACAGGAAACAGACACACCCTTTGTTTGGAACACCAAGCTTCCAAACCAGGTGTGACTGTCTGTCTGTCTGACTGTCTGTCTGACTGTCTGACTGTCTCTAGTCTGTCTGTCTTCAGTTCAGAACCTAATCTCTTTCTCCCCCCTCCTCTCCACCCCTCCTTCCTTTTCCTTACAGCCTGAGGAGAGGAACACCAACCTGGCTTCCCTCCTCTATCTTTCCCCTTTGTCTTTAACTGTTTTCTTTCTCTCCCTCTCTTCCTCAGGTGTCACGTTACCTTGAGGTTGAACGATTTGGTTGTTATTTCTTTTGTGGTCTGAATGGAGGCGCCTTGCCTTTGAGGCTCCCCTGTCATTGTGACAGTGTTGTTGCCATCCCAGACCTGCATACACCTCCCATTGTCCCCGGCTGGTCTTTCATGGGATGACTCCGGCTCTGACTCAGAGGAGGACGCCTCGCGGGTGAACGGAACGGACGGAAGGACGGCGGACATATTTAGACTTGTGTCTTCTGTCAGCTCATGGTGACAACTGTTTGTACATCTGGCACACCCAAAACATGAGTGCGTGTGTGTCTGTGTGTGGAGGTGCACGTGTGTGGTATGGCAAAGGAGCACGCATGTGTCCGTGCGAAGTGAGAGGGAAAGGACTCGAAATTGGGAAGTCAGAGGCGACATGACAATTAAATCACCACGTGTTGATGCGTACTCGTCAAAGTCGAAATGGCATGCAGAAGCCAAAAGTAATTCTTAGACTGTCGCGTGTTTTTGTTTTGAACCTGGGCAATTTGTTTCCTGACCTAGCATTTTGTACGGTGACATGTAATTTCACTCTGCCTTCAAACCGTACCGTTCAAAGAAGGAAGAAAGAATGGGGGGGGGGGGAGAGGGCTCAGGAGAGGAAGACAAATTAACTTTTTTTCTGGCAAATGAGAAGCGGAAAACCACAGTTTCCGTCGATTCTATGCGAGGATATACCTTTTAGGTGCGTTTGTTTTGTGTGTCTCCGAGTTGCGGGAACAGACAGACTGGAGACCACCCCCCCCTAAATGGGTCAGCGATGCTTTAGCAAGTAGCCTTGCATCTGAGGGACAGGACCAGAGAGAGGAGAGAGGGGGAGGGGGGTGAGCGCAAATATTAGCAGCGCACACTCTTCAAATGTCATCATTCAAGCACATATTCTCACACCGGACTGTTTACCCCAACAACACCTGTCAAACACACAACTAGGCGACGCCGGTTTGCATTTCCATCAAATCATACTAATAATAACGTCTCATATTTACATTTAACAGATGCATTTCTCCGAGGTGATCTACAGATTAGGGAGGAGTACAAACTAGCAACTTCTCGATCTGTCGCAGGATTTTCCAGAGGAACTCAGCGTACAGAAACGCCCTTCGGAGCAACGATAACATTTCAACTCAAGACCAACTGGAGTCCCACACCGAGGTAAAAACCTCACTGAGCCGCCTTGGAACCCAGCTTGAGCCGTTTGGCAACACAGCTGCAACGCCTACGATGGGAGCACACAGAGAGAGAGAGAGAGAGAGAGAGAAGGAAAAGAGGAGAGGAAACACAGATGCAGTTCTTTCAGCGCAGGCTCCGAGTCTCCATTGAGACGCACCTGACCCTGAACGGCTGTTGTTCAGGCAACGGCGGGGGACCGCAAAGACCAACTGCACTGGAAAAATACGCGGGAGGGGGGGGGGGGGGGGGGGGGGGAGGGGGAGGGGGCGGTGAAAATTCCTAAAGTGGAGGAAGGAGCGAGCGTTACTGTGCCCCCGTAGGATCGGCTGCCGTTCTGGGTTTGAAAGGTGAGCCCGCCTGATGTTCAATGGAATGGTCGAGGGAGTGTTTCTCATGTGACTGAGTGTGAAAGCGAGGCTTTGTGTGTGTGTATTTATGAATATATATGTGTGTGTGTGTGTACGTGTCCTGCGTACAAATAAGAGAAAAGCGTGTGTGTCCCGTGTGCGCTCGCAGAAGCGTGCCGGGAAGACCTGTACTGCACGGCCTGCTGCTTTTTAATATGAACCCCCTGGAGGGAGGGGGGGGGGGGTCTCTGGTGCCTGGACCCCCCCAGCACAGCCTCGTTGCAGGCTACAGGGGCACCACCCGGGTGACGATACGAACGCTTTTCATCTTCCCCGCCTGTCTACCTCCCTCCGCATCAAAAAACATTATCCCCATCCTCTGAGGAATAGAGCGGAAGGGGGGGGGGGGGGTGTTACAGAGAGAGAGAGAGAGAGAGAAAGTGGGCAGGGGGTGGAGGGAAAGAAGAGAAGAGTGGATGGGGAGAGCTGATAATCCTCTTCCTCCATTGTTACATCCTTTCATCTATTTTTATAAGGCGGAGAGAGGGGAAAGGAGAAAGGGAAAGAGAGAGAGCGAGAGAGAGATGCGGAAGGGAGGGAAGTAAAAAAAAAAGCAAGATTCTGCGCTAGTCTGTGAACGTGATGTATCTTTGCTTGTGCGCTCACACACACACACACACAGTCCCTCCTCTCTGGCTCCCCAGTCAGTAATACATCTTGATACAGGAAGTGATTTCTTTGGCCTCACTGCCAGGGCAGGGAATTGAATAATAAAAAAACTAAAAAAATGGCAAACAGAAAGAGAAGAGAGAATGTGTCACTCCTTCTTGTTTCTCATTACAGTTATTATTTGGAGTTGCTGCAGTAGCTTCGGTGGGAGGGAGGGAGGGAGGGAGAGGAGGTGTGATGCGATCATACATGGACCCCATCCACTCACATCCCTCACTCAAACTGTTTGGGTGACGCATATACAGGCAATTGCCCCTGTGATATATCCATGTCAGGCACAGTCATGGCCAACATTGTTGGCACCCCTGAGATTTTTTCCCAGAAAAGAAAAGTATTTCTCACGGAACAGTGTTGCAATTACACGTCTTTGCTATACACACATCTATTTCCTCTGAGTGTACTTGAGCGACATGATAAAAAAAACATACAAAATGTGGCCATGACTGTATATATTCCCGCACACACAGAGTGTGCTGCGGTAAAGCTGCTCTAAAATAGCTTCCATGCCGTTATTCTGCGCTTATTTAAAGTTGCGCTGCCGCTGCTCCCAGTGTGTGTGGATACCCCAGGGGCTTCTTGACGATCAGAGAACGCCACATGACGCGGCGTTTCAATGAGGAGGTGTCGCTTGAGATGGTGCGCTGGATGATGACCGTGACATGTCGGCTGTTTTCGGGGGAAGGGGGTGGGGAACTGCGTGCTGGGGGGAGTTCAGGACGGGAGGAACAGGAATACGCAGGTCAGGAACCGCACGATTCCAAGATGTTCTCGTGGAGAGGAGTGGCGCGTTTGTGCGTGTGTCGGAGGGGTGAGGTAGAGGGAGAGGGAGATGGAGAGAGAGGAAGAGAGAGAAGAGAGTGAGGGAGTGGGTTAGAGAGGAGAGAAAGAGAGAGAGAGCAACAGAGAGAGATAGAGGGACAGAGAGAGAGAGGGAGAAAGAGAGAGAGTGGGTTTAGAGAGGCAGAGAAAGAGAGAGAGGGAGTGGGTTAGAGAGGAGAGGAAGAGAGAGAGAGCAACAGAGAGAGATAGAGGGAGAGAGAGGGAGAGAGAGTGGGTTAGAGGAGAGAAAGAGAGTGAGGGAGTGGGTTAGAGAGGAAGAGAGAGAGAGCAACAGAGAGAGATAGAGGGAGAGAGAGAGAGGGAGAAAGAGAGAGAGTGGGTTAGAGAGGAGAGAAAGAGAGAGAGGGAGTGGGTTAGAGAGGAGAGGAAGAGAGAGAGAGAGCAAGAGAGAGAGAGAGCGAGAGAGGGATATTATTAGAGTGTAACCACTAGTCCGACAGCTTGACAACACCATAATGTTTCAGCAACTTGAAGACAGATCATCGAAAGGTTAAGGTAGCGTACAGTCAGACCAGAGAGGATTCTCTTACACCTAGTTGTGTGTATGCAGTACTGATGTAAAGTGAAAAGAGCCCCAACTACACACACACGCACACACACAAAACATATACCTCACACATCACACTTCTGTTACAAAAGGTCAGGAGAGTGTTGAAATGTGAGTCAAGTCGAACCAAACCACACACTCAGACACACAGGCTAGCGCTCACATAATATATCACGCCATCACATTTAAACAGGTCCAATCTGGTTTCAGCTTGTTTGTTTAAGGGCCAAGAAACCAATGTTGATTACCAACGTATTCAGGCCATCTTTGAAAATGTTCCGCAGTCCCGTAAATTTGATTGTTTGCTGTAATCATGCAGACATTCCTTCGATGCCAAATGAAATTGCCGGAGACTGGAAGTTGTCCAGGATGCCAAGAAACACAAGCGTACGCACGCACACACACACACACACACACAGCGCTAGGAGTGGAAATGATTAACGTTGCCAGCTTATTAGTCTCTGGCTCTGCACCTTTTGCTGTTGAAAAGTCTGTGTGTGTGTGTCACGGCGTGCACATACTTCGTGCCTCACTGTGCGTCACTGTGCCTCAGTGTACCTCAGTGTTCCTCAGTCTGCCTCAGTCTGCCTCAGTGTGCCTCACTGTGCCTCACTGTGCCTCAGTCTGCCTCAGTCTGCCTCAGTGTTTGGCCTGTCTCAGAGAACTCAAACACCGTGCTTGTGTGTGATGTGTGCCTCTGATAGACACGCTGTAATTCCCCCACATCTCCCTCTGTTTCCCTATTCCGTGTGTGTGGGTGTGTGTGTGTGCCTGTGGCGTGTGTCTCCGCTGCATGCTCTGCCGGCAGCCTGTGGGGGGAGTGAGACCCCCCCCCCCTCCTCCTCCTCCCCCACCAGCCCCCTCAGGAGAGAGACAGCCACCGAAGGAGAGCTGGGTCTTCCGTTCTCACACCTATCCCCTCCCCCTAGAGGCCTGCCATGTTAATGCAGCGTAGGGAAACACACACACACACACACGGACCCACACAAGCACACTAACATGCACTCTCAATCACACTTGGATTCCAGGAATCAAGCAGAGTTGTGAGAGAGAGAGAGAGGATCCATACTGTAGACACACAAGAAAGGGCACTGCAGCTGGCATCTCTTTGTCTGCCTCGCCGGCGGGGCGCGGTGGGCTGGGCACCCCCTGTGCTATGCATTTCACACAGAGAAGGACACGGCACCCACTGTGCCCCATCTCTGCCCCCCCCCCCCCCCCCCCCCCGGCGAGCCAACACAAACCCAACACACGCTCTCTTCCCTGGCCCCCTCCAGCCTCCCAGCAACCAGCCCCCTTAAACCTGTCTGGAAGACGTGTTTTTGTGTCTGTGTGTGAGTGTGTACTGTCACAACAATGAGAAGCGCGTCAATGGGAAATAATGAGGCAAAGGATAGAAATGGAATAAGGCAAAAGACAATGATTGGTTCTGACAGGGAGGGTTAGAGAGTAGGGAGCCAGAGGGAGGGAAAACATGAGAGATACAGGCAAGAGATGGAGAAGGGCGAGATAAAGGATCTCAGAAAGAAGAAAAAAAAAAGAGAAGAAGATGGAAAAAAATACAGATTAAAACAAAACTATAAAACAAACGTTAAGGCGACACATTTCAAAGCGGCAGCTGCATGGTAGAATGGTTCCTCTCGCATTGGCGGCTCGCATGGCGGTAGCGGCCCTCGTTGATAACACACAGTCATGCCTCCTCTGATGTCTGTGAGAGAGTGTGTGTGTCTGAGAGTCTGAGAGAGAGTGTGTGCGTCTGAGTGTGTGTGTGCGTGTTTCTTCTTAGCAGCTGAAGCAGCACTCCGTTCCACCATTTTAGGTGTTTTTGGGGGGAGAACGATCCTTCTGCACTATCTGCTCGGGTTCCACGGAGGAACAGTGGCTAATGCGCGCATGTGCGTCTCAGTCTGTCTGGGCTCCTGCTGCCTCGCCGTGCAGGAAGTGTAATGTAGGTGCACTTGATTTGAATACCTGCCCACGCTGGACGGGCAGTCATCAATCATGGCTGTCCTCAGGAACCACCACCTCGCTGCACGCTGGCAGTTTTCTCGAAATATCGCCCTCCTCGCTTTTTCTCTCTCTCTCGCTCTCTCTCTTTCACTCCCTCGCTTTTGAAAGACAGGAGGGCTCCAAAGAGAGAGAGAGAGGGAGGGAGGCTGAGATATAGTGAACAACAGGAAGTGGGGGGTGTAGTATTTGGAAGCAAAAGGCATAATCACGTATCCACACACCCACCACACACACGTGATGGAACGTTCTTCATCTTAGGCTGATATTCCGGTTCGGACGTACGTGTAAACGCTTTCGACTCTGTGCAGCCCCCCCCCCCCCCCCCCCCCCCCCCCCCCCCGCCCCGCCCCCGCTTCACCGAGAGCACAAGAACAATGACTTGGCCCAGGCAAGGACGGAGAGAAAACATCCAGAGAGGAACATCCAGATTGATGGTGTGAGGTCTCAGAGTGTGTGATTTTCCACTATGCAGCTTCTTGAAAGGGGGGGGGGGGGGTGGCTACACACACACACACACACACACACAACACAGGCGGTGAAGCACACACACACACACACACACACACAAGCACACGTGAAAAGCACAGTGCGAACCCGATGATGCCACTCAGCCAATCTGTTTCCTCCCACATGTGCGTACCTGTGTGTCCAAGTGTGCGAGTGTGTCTGTGTGTGTGTGTGTATGTGTGTGAGTGTGTCTGTGTGTGTGTGTATGTGTGTGAGTGTGTCTGTGTGTGTGTGTATGTGTGTGAGTGTGTCTGTGTGTGTGTGTATGTGTGTGAGTGTGTCTGTGTGTGTGTGTATGTGTGCGAGTGTGTCTGTGTGTGTGTGTATGTGTGTGAGTGTGTCTGTGTGTGTGTGTATGTGTGTGAGTGTGTCTGTGTGTGTGTGTATGTGTGTGAGTGTGTCTGTGTGTGTGTGTATGTGTGTGAGTGTGTCTGTGTGTGTGTGTATGTGTGTGAGTGTGTCTGTGTGTGTGTGTATGTGTGTGAGTGTGTGCGCTCGCTGTGACAGCATGCCATCTCCGACTCGTACACTTTCTCATTTCTCACCAAGTTGAAAAAACATTCCCCAGCACTGCAGAGCTCTTGAAATATGAATGGCTTTAATTAAATGGGCTTGCTTTACCATCTGGCTTTAAGATTGGGATTGCCTAATGAACATTAATTTTTTATTTTTTTTACCCCCACCACACACACTCTACCTTGCTAACGCTAACATAAGCAGCGCTTTCATGGTGAAAACATAAACCGCTGTGCTGTTATCTATCCGTTTCTTTCAGGTGGCAGAAGGGCTGGTGAGCGTTCTGGCCCTAGCTTGACTCACCGTCTAAAACCTCAGACAACTCGAGGGACGGAGGAAGAGAGGAAGAGTTTCTACACTGCGGCAACATGATCCGCATGCTAATGCCGATCATGCCAACCTCCAAATCCAATAAGAAAGCCTTTGATAGTGTCTAGTCAAGCGTGGCGCGTGCAGTTAAACCCACAAGTGAGATTTCCTTTAGCCATTAATGCTAACAAGGCGAATGGCAGCCATATGAACCTGATGGAGAGGACACCAAAACACACAGAGCAACGCCGGAACGTTCTGACTAGCAGTATAGCAGCCGTGTGATAACCCCATGGCCTTTAGACCCAAGCAAAACCCCCTCAAGCCTAATCGATATTACATCTAAACCTCGCCGGGGATGTGATAGCTTTGAGCGCCGGCAAGGTCATCCATGTGATGTGGTGACGCGTGATTTAAGGTGGAACCCTGCAATTTCAACCATTCGGAAAACGGTTCGCAATCAACCGTTGCGGAAAGTAACGCGCGGCACTTCATAAACGGATTCAACGCTGCGCTCGTACCAATCGCATGTTGACCGGCCTTCCTCAAGATACCGAAACCTTTTAATGAGGTCTCGGAGTCTCGGTACTTGCCATTTCTGAATAACTAATGACCAGCGTGTGTGTGTGTGTGTGCGGGGGGAGGTTCTGATGAATAAGTGAACACACAGCTGTGCTTTAAGCAGCTGCTTTATGTAGAAAGGTTTATGTAGAAATACAGAGCAAGAGTCTGAAGCAAGCTACAAGCCTTAAGTGCTGTCAAGGAGTTCAAATATATCGCAGTG
>CM059341.1:5470268-5721669 GCA_030340685.1 Protosalanx chinensis | reverse complement strand
ACACGATTCTACATGTTCAGGTTCGTATATTTTACCTGGCAATAACCCCCCCCCCCCCAAAAAAAAGAAGCAGGAAAAGAACGTTGTCGTAACCTGCGTGGAATAAGATGAGTTTGTTTGTGCAGCATGAAATGATCACAACGGCGTCTTGTTGGTCGATTGCCGGATACCCTCATCTCGTGTTCAATCTACTGTCTCTCTTTGATCTGGGCCGTGTCGATGCCAGAGAATAAACTAAATATCTGAGCAGTCTTTTGCATACAAAAGAATGCAAAGAGATACAAGGGAAAACAAATAAATGAGCCGACAAGCTCAGCGAATACTGGGGCGCGTAATTAGACGGTATTAATAAACAGATGAAGGGGTGGAGGGAGGGGAAAAACAGAGCGAGAGAGAGAAGGAGAAGTGGAAGAGAGTGAGAACACAACCACGGCCTGCCCCGACCTCATTCTCATTGATTTGGTATTCTCTGAATGTGTTTGTGTGTGTGTGTGTGTGTGTACAGGTTATGCGTGTGTGTGCATGTGCCACAGAGGTGATGGAGGCTGAGGGCCTCTGGCAGGTAGAAAATGGCCCCGGCCTTTTCATTTGACACCCTGGTGCCTTCAAACAAACAGCCCCCCCTCCACCCCTTCACAGGGATAATCCATTCAGCTAGCAAGCAATTTTCATTATCGACTGGTTAGACACAGGGAGAGAGAGAGGAGAAGGAGTGTGAGAGAGGAGAGGAGGCGGAGGAGTTGGCAAGCTGAGAAAGAGGAGGATAAGTGAAAGGTGGAGATTGAGATCAGGAGAAGAGTTAGAGAGAGAGAGAGAGAGGTGGGGGAGAGAGGGAGCAAGAGAGCGAGAGAGAGAAAGAGATTAGTATAAATTTAAAGAGAGGATAAGGGAAAGGGAAGATCAATAGCAAGAACAGAAGTGTGAGAGAAAGAGTGAGGTGAAGATGGAAGGAAGAAAAGCTGTTGAGGAATAGAGACACTAGCCCCCTCTCCCCTCCCTCAAAACCGATACACACACACTCCTTCTCTCCTCCTACCTGCCCCCTCCCCCCAACCACACACACACAGACCCCCCATTTACCACAGGGTTCTTCACAAATATCATTAAACCACCAGGGTGGATAGGGGCAATATCCCTCCATGAGGGAGTGGACCTTGCACGGCGCTCTCTGATTGGTGGAGAGGAGTTGTCATATGGGTTCCATCAGCTAAGCAGACATAGTCATGGTCACTAGCCTTGATGGATGGAACTACACTGTCTCCCTGCCAACAAGGTAAACACAAATCAAACACACACACACACACACATACACACATATGCACGCTGAAGCCATCCAGAGCCTTTTTGATCTGAGTACATCACGATTTGATTATCTGACAAGATTAGAGTGAGTATGCATTCAGACTTCCCAATCTGAGTTTAGATCACCTGCCAGATGGAGAGACCGAAAAAACGAGGAGGAGGACGAGGATGGAGAGGGACGAAGAGTCGAACAAGAAGGCTTTTCTTCGGCACGTACTCTTCTGACCTCTCATTTCTTTACCCCTTTCAGTGCGTCTCCCCTCTCTCCCATCCCTCTCTCTCTTCAAACACTGAAAGTGGCTTTTTTTTAAATGTCAGTCCGCGGTTTGAAACAACCTGTCTCCATAGTCAAAGCATTAAGTAAAAGGCGCTTTCATTTAGAACTAGGTTAGGGGGCTCGCCATGTTTGCAGTCGTACGTCCGCGGAATTTATATACTGAGGAGGGAAGAAGAGCGACACGGGGGAAGAAATTATTGATATTCTGGCAAAGTGTGGTTCCAGTTCAATGGCACTCTCTCTCTCTCTCTCTTTCTCCCTCTCTTCTCTCTACTCCATCTCTTTCTTTTTTACTCTCTCTCCCTCCCTCTCTCCCTCTTTTCTCTACTCCATTTATTTCTCCATTCTCTCTCTATCTCTCTGTTTCCCTCCCCCTCTACTCCATCTTTCTTTTTTTACTCTCTCTCTCTCTCTGTTTCTCTCCCTCCTGCTCTCTCTTTCTAAGTGGACAACATCATGTATTTTCTATGGGAGTATGTTTCTCCAGGGATGTCTATACCAGCTAGATTGTGTTGGCTGAGTTAGACTGGATGAACAGTGGTAAACAATGTTTTAATAATACGAAGGAAACACATGGAGTGTGAAACACACACACACATGAGGCGATATGCTGGATTCACAGTGTGTTTGTTTGTATGTGTGTGCGCGTGTTCCTACGTGTGTGTGTGTGTGTGCAATGTCGCCCCTCGCAGTGCTTTGCTAGCAGGAGATCAAAACCCCTGTTAACACGACCCCCCCTATGGTAAACCATGGGCCTAACTTCTCCACAGGAGCTGTGTGTGTGTGTGTGTGTGTGTGTGTGTGTGTGTAAAATAGTCCTTCATTTCAGTTATTCACTCAATAACAGAGAAGCAAGTATCCCAACATTAAGAACGACGCTTTAAAGCCTTCTTCCTATTTATTGTTCTAGAATTTTCCTCCCTTCCTCTATCTCCTTACATCCCTTCCAAAAAAAAAACTCTCCCATCCATCTATTTCCCTTGGAGTCACACACACTGATTCTTGCACACACGCACACACTCTTCCAGAAAGTGTGCAGGAGATTATGAGGCTCTTTTCCTTTATGGTCGGGGCACCGCCCGAAGTTGCCTCCGTCAGCACAATAAGGCCTGTTTTAATGGATGGTAATCACTCAGCTAGCGTGGCGGCTATAGCTAAGGAGAGAGAGAGAGAGGGAGAGAGATGGAGGGAGGGAGGGAGGGAGAGCTGGCTCTGAGGCTACAGCCCCCGCTCTACTAATCTCAGCTAATGTCTTCTGCAGAGAGGAGAGGATGACAAGCACCCTTATGAGGGGAACTGCAGAGGAAGAAGGGAGGGAGGGAGGGAGAGAGGGAGGGAAAGAGAGGAAGAGGAAGGGAGGGGAGTGTGAGAGCGGGAGAGGGAGGGAAGGAGAGGAGGGGCAGAGGGAGTAGGGAGGGGAGCACAGAGTCCGTTTAGGTTTACTTTAGTTTCATTACTAGGGAACATGTCTAACACACAGAGACACACACAGACACACACACACACACACTGGTCGAGGTTGCATGCTCTTGTATGTACATGTAGCAACGGTTGGCTCATACCCAATCACCCTCAATCCCTCTTGAAACAGGCCAGCAGCAGTCACTGTTTACATGTCAACACTGATCTCTCTGGCAGGTAAACAACTCCCTTTGCTCCACAGACGATAAGTCTTCCTGTGATCCGGTGGCCAAACTCGCTCACATCCCCCAAAAAAACATAATCCCTGCTGGCGAAGTTCAAAGATCAGAAGGCCCCCAATGTCAACACAGCCACCCCCCCCTCCCCACACCGAGTCCCCCGATACCAGCACTCCGTGAAGACGTGAACCCCGGCAGGTCAAACCATACGAGGGGACGATTGGAAAAAGAACACCAGAGGATATAGCGGGCATGTACAGTACAACCTGTTTACAGCGTTGACTACATCTAGCATACATGGATGGATTTACTACAGCAACCAATCATGTAGTGACCATTACGTGGGAGGAGAGTGTGAGCAGGGGACTCTGGCCGGGGGATTGGACCTTTGTCTGGGGATTAAGCTGGGATAAGCTGGATGCTTCTGATTCGTCTTTGGCCAGAAGAGAGAAGGGTTGGGGGTAGAAATAATAACAAATTGTTGTTCATGGCCGGCTTATTTAATTTTATATATATATCAAATGAAGTCATTTATATATTATTATGTCATATATATATATATTTAGTTTCTTGGCTTCCCTTTTGGGTTCATTCAGATCAGGACGATGGGACATCACGTTGGTTGGGACCAATACAAATTTTGCTCATCCGCAGATTGTTCACTGGTTTCTTTTAGGATTGGAATGGGGATCAAGGGCTGGACATGATGTTTGAGTCGTTGAGGTCCTCCGCCCAGCACCCTGCTCACAGATGGCCCCGGAAAAAACATCCGAGAGGGGGGGAGGGGGACGGATCATAGGCCGCAAAGAGCACCTCGGGGTGGGGGGGGGTGCATGAGAGAAGGAGGGAAAGAGAGAGATGGAGAACCAAAATATTTAAGGAAGAAAAGAGGATTCAAGTGACTGAGAGAGAGAGAGAGAGAGAGAGAGAGAGAGAGAGAGGGGAAAGAAAGAGAGAGAGACGAGAATTACATTTATCAAGAATAAAGCAGAGGAGGACAGCCATAGCTGAAGCCTCCATGTCACAGTCAGCTAAGGGCGACACAGGCCTTAAGAATCCCACGAGCCACTTTGACACCATCAATCTGTTTGTGTCTCAACACTGACCCAATAGCGTTGGCTCTTTTCCTCTAGGGTGCGGGTGGCATACCAATCAAAACAAATACTGTAGGCCAACCCAGTCAATATTATCGAGGCTTCGCAGGCCCGCATTCCCATTAGGCATGAGTCATAGCTAGCAAGTGCTTTACTATGGAAGATGTATTGTATTTGCTTTGCTACGTTGCTCCCATAGAAAATCTCATATCCAACTCATTTGGCAAGGAGGTCAGTTCAGAAATGAAGTCACAGGCATGGTGAATTGTACCACGCACACACATACACATGCACGCACACACAGACTCACACCCAAGACTGCATATCCGTATCGATGGTGGCAATGGAGTGAAACAGGGAGGGTAGATATATTATGTGTACGGGTGTGAGAACAATTCAAACACCAGTATCTCTCTCTCTCTCTCTCTCTCTTTCTCTCTCTCCACTCCTCCTTTTCTCCCTCTCTCTATGTTGCTTGTATGCTGTTGCTATGCTATACAGGTCACAGACAGGCTATAAAGACTGGTATGGGTTTTCCTCACATCACCTCAGAATCGCAATGCCTCTAATCGATTAAGATCGCTACCTCAGGAGAGAAAACCTGCCAGAGCGTGGAGTCTTTACCTTTGTCCCTCCTCCTCTCCATCTATCTTTACACCCCTTAAACACCTTAACGCCATAACCCTCTCAGTTTCGTTTTTCCTGCCTTAAAACACGAGAATGGTTTTCGTTTCGTGACTCGTTCAATTTGGACGATCCGTCACGCAACTTCGGCAGACGGCTGCGCTGCCTCTCCTAGCAGAGGAAACGCTCCGATGTGAGGAACGGCTCTTAAAAGTACAGTTTCGTTGTAGGCACACGCAGATAGGTTCTCAGGCTCCCCCCCCCCACCCCACCCCACTTAACAAGCGTACTTTATCTCCCTTTTTAATTTGACAGTGGGTAAAAGCACCCTGCCTAGCTCTCCCTCCCTCCCTCCCTCTCTCTCTCAGCGGCAGAGAGGAACGAGGCCCGGGGGCAGCAGGCGCTCCCCATCACTCCTCCTTCTCATCCCTCCATCTCGTCGCATCAGTATGCTGCGACGGCGCGCACGCCGCTCTGCTCCAGACACTGGATCCTTTGTGGCGCTGCGCTCTCTCTCTCTCTCTCTCTCTCTCTCTCTCTCTCTCTCTCTCTCTCCCTCCGTCTCCTTCTCTTGCTCTTGGCATCTCCCTAATTCAGTCACCCTCCCTCCCGCTCTCTCCCCTCTTTTCCTCCCACTCAGCCTTGCAACATCAGAGCCAGCCTCTATAGACGGATGCGTGCCTCTTCCACAGATGGAAGAGGAACATTTATCATTAAAAGACTTCCCTTTAAGCGTGGCACAGCACAAGTAAACACAGCTAATACTATCCGAGGGGGTTCCGCATTAACGCGTTATGCGTTGTGAGCGCGGGCCCAGAAACATCTCCTTTAACCTGGGATGCCCGACTGGAAGCCACATTCTGAATCATCTGACTGTGTTTGTTGTCGATTCTTCTATTCGTTCAGGTTTTTTGTTGTTGCTGTTGTTGGAATTTGTCATTTTCTACCGCGCAAGATTTTTCAAGATTTGGGGCTTTTCAGAAGCCCAAGGTGGAACGCACAACAAAGAAAGGGGAGCGTGAAGTCACAAGCGCTGGAGCCATTTGCATTTCTGAGTGTGTGGTGTGTCTGTGTGTTTGGAATGTGTGTGCGTGCGTGCGCGCATGTGTGTGTTTCCCTGCTACCCAAAATGAATCATGTTTGCACCCTTGGCTTTAGACCTCCCATCCATCATTGCAGGTGTGTGTCTGTCTGTGTGTGTGTGGGCATGTGAGAGTGTTTGCATGAGTGTGTGTGAGTGTGTGTGTGTGTGTGTGTGTTGGGTTGGAGACTTCCTGCTCTGTTAATTTGGACAAAGAATGAGCGAGTGTTATTTTCCTGTCCTTGACCTGTTCCAGTGCACCAGTAAACAGACCCAGCAAAGAAGAAAGAAGATACACGATAAAAAAAATGAAATAAAAAGTAACCTAGACAGAAAAAGAGACAGAAAAATTGCTTTATAACGTGGCACCCAGCCACAGCAAAATAACATTATAAATAGTTCTAAAACTATGTATCTAATGAAGGGCTTTCATCCGTGGCTAACACGTTTTCGTTTTCCGATAGCACAGTTTGTAGGAGATATAAGTTCTGTTTTGGGATTCATCCAAGACGTTCCCCATCCCCGTGCGAAAAAAACAAACTGTTATCAAATGAAGAGTTGTCCTCTGTGGAAAGCTTAAGTCTGTGTGTCTCACAACAGACCTGATCCGAGGTTGAAAATTGCAGATGGCTATCGAGGATAACTAGCCAAAACAGTCACCGCATGGGGGAGAACATTCAGTAGGAATTCAAAGCACCTCTTTTGGAGAAGTTTGAACCAATGAAAAAAGAGAAACAATCGGTCCGCAAGGGACTTTTCCGATACTTTTCAATCGTTTTCCGCGGGACGTATCAGAAGTTCTAGAATGGTCTGGACACCCACTTCACACGGCGTTTGATCACACACTGGCTTGCCGCCGCGATATCCTGCTGGCTCCTAGCGAGAGGAAGGGGAGACTAAGGTCAAAATGGAAGTCAGGATTCCACATGCTTTTATTTAGAGGACGACCTCCATCAAAAACCCACACCTGTCTTTGAACCGAGATTAAACGCCATCAGAAAGAGAGAGCAAATAAGTGAAAGCAAGGGACAGGTTAAAAAAAGAGAAGAAGGAAAAAAAAAGAAGTTTAAAAAGTTTAAAAGATAAAGAGATCGAAAAACTTCTGCTGAATGTGGGCCTGAGAGAAGAAAAAAAAAAACGTAACTGTCATAGCTTGGTGTCATTGTGTCTCTAAAGTCTGCAAAGGGAATGGGTAATTGGGCCTGAGATGAGAGACGGTGCGAGTCTAAAGAGGCGTCATGGCTGTTAGCTATGCTGCATGCGTCCATCCTGCCCCCTCTGACTCTTTAAGCTTGGTTTCACCATCATCCAGGGGATGGCTGCCTGGGCAACGCTGCCTTACCTACGAAAAAATTGGAGTAATGTCGAAAGGAGAAGGAGGAGGGATGGGTCTTCCATGTGGCCCTCTGGCCTTGCGGGAAGAAGAAAAAATTAGGAGAAAATGACAGGTCTTCCCTCTCTGCCATGGTCCAGGTCCAGAAGAGGGCAAAGGATTTAGATTTGAGGAGAGGTATTTCATAGTTACAGTAACCAGTAATCCAGTCATCCTAAGAGAAGCTACCATCAACTATTCCTTCGACTGTGTCACAAAGGACCCACAAAACGTTTGTGGTTTGGCCCCAAAGCAAATCCACTGAAGATAAAAGGAAAGTCATGGAATCTTCCAGAAAAAGACACAGCAGGGGTTCCTCAAGAAAAGGCAAAAGGCGAAACATAAAAAATACGAAAAAACAGGTAATAACTCTCTGATGTGATGGGCTATTCTGCGCTATTCAGCAAATGTCAACTCCACTGCGGCAAGGCCTGGGCCCTCGTGTCTCGGGTGTGACAATACCAAGGTCGTCGACTTTCATTTCTAAGCCCCCTTCTTTAATTTCCCCACGCTATCAGTGGCGAGGGGTCGGCCCCTCCGAGTGGAGACACTGGGAGGCCCAGGTGGATCAAAGAGCGCGGCAGAGCGAGCGCTGCACTTCAAAGGGGATGGCCTGCGAGTGCGAAGGCGGGTGGAGGGGGGGGGGGGGTGAGTGGGGGACCTAGGCAAGGCTAACCTATTGAGTGCAGCGGGGCAGGTAGACTCGCAGGGTGCGGGGGCAGGGCGGGGGGGATGATTGCGGCCTACACGCTATCCCAGCTCGGTTCGTGTCCAAACACAGAGGAATTATTATATTTATATATATTTTAAACAGTCGTCTCTCTTTTTTTCTTTGATCATAGATTCCATTTGGCTACAGTTCAGCTGGCCCTGATGCAGCCCTGCTTTCACACACTGAAACAAAGCTATTTTCCTAAGTCGACGATCCGCAAAAGACAGATATTGTAAATCGTTCCATTGTGTGCTTGCCCACACAAGACGGTTAACTAACGACGAGCAAACCTCATTATTTGGAGGGGAAAAGGAAATCTCGCGCTGCAACCTGACGCCGAGAGGAGCGTCTGTGGACTCCGCCTGCCAGTCCCATAAGGTCCCGTCCAAACACGAGGGGGAGGAAAGCGAGGACTTGGCGCTCGTCGGATTCCTGAAGTTCCCATTATTCACGGGGCCCGACGACATCGCTCTGACACAAACGTCCAAACAATGGAATTCCCAAACGATGATGGAAGGTCCCATTAACTATTAAAGTTGTACATTAAAACCGTGGCGGTTACATAAAAACGCTTCAGCCCTGCCAAGTCCCGCTCCGAACGTCGGCCAAAACAAAGTAGCTCATCAAATAAAACATGCGGCGATGAATATTTCACGGCGAAACCCGAGATACATCAGAACCATATGAGAAGTGTTGTAATCCTAGAACAGAATGGGTTGGCTGAGGTAACGCTGACCGTGAAATATGCGTCTCTTCAGTCCAATGACTTTATTTGGTTATCCTGTCCCATCCAGATGGCGTATAACGGTCTACTAAGATCATAAAAGACGAAAGGGAGGTGTTTAACAGTCAGCTAAGCTTCGCAGCAAGCTTCAGATTTGAGTGTGTGTGTGTGTGTGGGGGGGGGGTAACACACCCACACTGTCAGGGACGTTGAAACTTCGGTTGAAAGGTCATCTGTAACGTAAAATATGGGGCTTTTTGGGAGACGGATGGAGTCTACGTGTGCACGCATGGAGGTTGGGAAGAGGAGGAATCACCAGATATATGACCTAAGCAGTGGGCGTGAGACCATTGTGCGCTAGTGTCAACCCAAACGTGTGTGTGTGTGTGGTGTGTGTGTGTGTCTCCATCATAATGCAGGCACACTCTCCCCCGCTGCACTATGTGTTCTTTCAGTGCCGAGAGAGAACACGCACAAGGCGGTACGGTCTGTGTGTGTTGGTCCCTTTTTATATTTTTTCCGGCGAGGCATCCGGCGTTATCAGCTTTGTGTCCCTGACACGCGTGTAGGTTCCCCAAGCTCTTCTCCACAGCGCCGTGTCGCCATCGATTTACCGCCGAGCGTGTGACGGCTTCCAGTGCGCCTTTGAGGATGTGTGTGTGTGTGTGTGTGTGTGGGGGGGGGGGGGGGGGGAGGGCTACTTTGTGAGCAATCCCAGCCTGCCTCAGTCTGCCTCGGGAGAAGACTTCCTGTCGACCCAGTTGTCTTCTTGACCACAGCGGGAGATAGTTTCTGCTTTTTTTTGCCCAACGATTCCAAGCAAATGTAAAACCGGGGGTGTGTGTGTTTGCGAGTGTGTGTGTGGGGGGGGGGGGGGGGGGTGGGGGGGGAGCTAATCATAAGATTGTTATCTCTGCAAACAGATGCTGTGCAGGGTGCGTTGAGCTTTCATAAAAATAAAAAAACTTTTTGAAAGCAAGGTTCTCTTTTCTGAAGGCCCAGAGAATGTTCTGGTCTATATATATATCTTCTCCTATCAGAGAGGTCTGTTTTTAGTCCTCAGTATGTAATGCCATGTGTGTGTGTGCCCTCACAGACAGCCTTCTGCCCAGAGAGAGTTGAGAAACTGTTTGAGGAGAACAGGCTCAATTAGAGATAATCTGTTTCAGGGGCCCAGAGAAAATGAGCGTCTCAATCCAGCTCTGGAGTGTGAAGGTGTGTGTGTGTGTGTGTGGCACGTGCGTATAGAGGGGCATGACCTCTCAACTCTCACAAGATATAGCCTCGCGCAAGCAAAGCAGCAACTCAACACCTAACAGGGGCCTCACACAAACCCCTCCAATCCCAGAATGCCATTAAAGGGAAATAGACACTTTTCTGGCTCACACACACACACACACACACACACACACACACACGCGTCCCCATTGTAAATCATACACGATGCCCTCTGACACTGTCTCCATGGACAATTCCCAGACTACACACCATTTTTTTATTTTAAACATTGGAAAATGAAAATGGACCCTCCCTCTATCCCACTCCTCACCCACTAGATAAAACACAGCCCAGAAACCATTTGCAATGCTAAACCCATATGCCAGCAGCTGTAATGGATGCCACATCTATCGTGCTCCATGCGTGGTCCGCACACGCTCGCCCCGTGCTGAGGCACAGCGTAGCTTCTGGCTAGGCTAGCCACGGAACCACACACTGCGTAGGTGAGCTACCTTATTAACTCGGGCCTGACGGCGTTCATCCAACCTGCTTTATATGTGCGACGCGCTTTCCCACCCCCACCCCCCCCCACACCCCCTCACCCGCTCTCAGTCTGTCTCTCTTTTTTACTCCCTCCGTCTCTATCAAGATCTTTGGCTCGCCGACTCTCTCTCTCTCTCTCTCTCTCTCTCTCTCTCTCCCACTTCTCCTCCTCTCTTTTCCACAACCCCGACCGCCTCACCTCTCTCCTCCATCTCTCTCTCTCTCTTTCTCTCCATCTTCCCCCCTTTCTCTCTCTCTCTTCTCCTCCGGCTCCTCGTCTCCCTAGCTCTCTGTCTCATCACCTCACCGTTCTCTCCATCATCTCTGTTTAACCATCTCAGGGTGATCCACCTGACCACCCAGGGTGTCTCCAGTGGACTCCTGCCGTAAAGACTTATACACCCCCCCCCCCCCCCCCCCCCTTGTCTAATTGAATAATGCATTGTTGTAGAAATCCTTATTAAAAGGCTTCTACAGAGGCAACTGCTGAGGCCCGCAGATTTTCCCTGTGCTGAATCCGGTTCATGTGTTCGGTTACCTTCCGTAATGAACCGAGAACGAAACCAGACCGACGGAGTCCAATTTGTGTGGCTGTGGCCACAGCACTGCTCGCATTACGTGAGGTGTTTTTAGGTGGCCAGGTGTCTCTGCGGGGGGATAAATACATACTGTATTTCTATCGGTATAAAATAGGTGGCTCAAAGCAAGCAATCCGATTGGTTCACACCAGTGGTGTGTATGTAGGTGTCCGTATAACAATATTAGGTGTAGAAGTGCGGCTCATTCGCACAATTCAGTATCACTCAAGTATCACACGAATATTATTGTCGGCTCGATAGCTAACCAAGTTAGCTGGATAACAAAGTTGAAAGAGTTGAGGTTAACACTGTGAGATGGCTTAGCTTAGCTATTGCAGCTCCAAGTTTTGCGAAAGTAGATTAAAGAAATGTAATATCATGCCAGGCTGTGATGGAAAACCAAACAGCAGTTAGCATGTACGTTGCATGGCAACCCCCCCACAATACAAGGCAGCCAAAAGGGCCTATTTCATTTTTAACCTTATTATTTAAGAATAAAAACTATTTAAATGGTTCCTATTACTATTGTTACACACATCAATGGCCTGTCATGAGCTCTTGCTTAAATATACTGTGTATATGCACGCATGTACGTAAAGTATCAAAGAAAGCACTTCTGAATGTCACAGGAAAGGAGAATGCTGTGTTAACGGATGGAAAATAACCATAACCTATAAGAAATTGGGTTTGTTTCCATAGCTACTGCTTAATGTCACACATTTTATTTTACGCACGTATTTTCTGCGTTAATATAATAAAGCAGCCGGATTTAGAAGAAAAAATACATTGAAAAGAACATGTTTGGAGGAAGGTTTGAGAAAACACACCTTATTTGGGCATCTGAAGGACGAGCAACTCGGCCAAACAAGTTGTTTGAAGGTAACAGTTTACATGAGCTCACAGACGGCTGTATTTCACAGATGATTTGTCTAGAACATGAATACCAGACAGTGTTCTTCCAAACAGGAGAACCTTATGAACCTTATGAACTTATGAACGGTTGCACAGGCCAAGTACACCTCGTTTCTACAAGAACAAAGATCCCAAGAAATGTGAGCATCGTTTGGGTTCAGATGTGCGAGTCGTGGGGTTCGTGGTGAGGTCGTCCGTACTTCAGGGTTTTCCGCCAAAGTCGCTTCTCTTTGCAGAAACCTTTCGCTTTGTCAAGCTAACTTCACACAAGAGTGTTAAACTCCAGATTAAAAAACATGTTTTTCCCGACTTTTAGTTTGTGTGTCCTTCATTTGTTGTTTACAATAGCTTTTGCAGAAAGTTTTTTTTAAGTTGTTTGAAGCTCATAGTAGCTAGTCCATTTAGTGAAGCGTAAAGAATTATAATCTTGTTTACGTTAGGCATGAATGCTCTTTCTTAAAACACAGAACCTCAGCACAGTTAGATGACACATGCCAGACAAGCCCAGGCAGGTAGACGTACACACACACACACACACACCAGAAGACTGATAAACATCAATACCATAGCAGTCATTCCTCCAAGACACTAAACAGCATAGTGCTTTGTTTGCATAGAGCCATTGTACAAATGTCGCTTGAAATTTAAACACCTCAAACACACAAAATCATTACTAACTCGATGCATAATGCATGTTTTTTTTCCCAGTTTGCACTTTTCCATGCTAAATGATCAAACCTGAACTCTCTCTCTCTCTCTCTCTCTCTCTCTCTCTCTCGGAACAAAAAAAAAGGATTCTCTTGAATTCTCTTGCGTTGCAAAGCTGGAGGAGATTTTGTGAGGTTAGTTTTCCAGATCAGATCAAGGCTGGCTACTCTACCAAGGTCTCCTAGGTCGAGGCTTCGCTATTTTCGATTCACCTTGAATCTTCGCACACGAGCACAGCACAAACGCTCGCTCTCATGGCCTCGTCGAATCATTTCACTTTGGCGTCACCGGTAGCTTTAAACCAAGGTGCTAATAATTCAGCGCAATTGTTGCTTACCTTCTCTGTGAATCTATTGGTTTATTTAAATAGAAATCCCTCATTTCCATTTTGCCTCTCAACCGCATCCCTGGGGAGATGAAGAAGTAGGTTTCTGCTGCTTTATTACAATAACTGTAATCGTACACAGTGCTTAATGATATTATTTTGTTTGGTGCTTGTTTTAACGAGTAGCTTGTTTGACTCAGTAATTAGCAATCACAAAGAAAGCCTTCAAATACTTGTTTTTTTTTGTGTGTGTTGTTTTTCCTCTGAATCCTCTCTCCTCTTTCCCTTGGGGACCGAGAGCCTGGTGCCCAAGCTGATTGCATGTACTGAGTGTCGCCACCGAGAGGACGTGGTTCTGTTATCGTTCTTGTCAAGGTTCCACTTCCTATCCGTCACTATGACCCTTGTCTGACCTTTGCGCAGGTGTCTCACGCTCCCACACCCCTGAAGCCAGACACGCAACCCTGCTATGAATCACAGGCTCGTCTGGAGCCGTGTGGGTGCTTGTGAGGGGAGCACCGATGGGCTGAGTTGTTGTTGTTTGTAAGAACGTCGCTTCTTCTACCCCATTGTAGTGGCAATCCCTGTGTGCAGGCATTGTGGAGGCATTGACAAGCGCTCTGTGACCATGGTGTACACGGTTTTCATCCACCTCTCACTGGAGCAAGGTAACATCTGTGGGTGGTCAGGGTCTTGGGTTTGATGATGCGGGCTGCTCCGGCAAGCGCACGGGGGAACAGAGGAAATGCGCAGGAAGCTGGCACCGTCACATGTTCTACCTTCCGAGAGCGGGTATCTACCTCTCTTATGGCCGCCGTACCTTGCTCGTTTCATCTTTGGTTCCCTCCCTCGCTTGTTTTCTTCCCTCGTGAGTGAGTTTGGAGATAAGTGGGGGGACTGGGAGGGGGACGGGGGGGGGGCGGGGGGACGGGCTCGCTCTGAGCCCAGACAGCTGGTCCTGAAGGGAGATGTTTTTTTGGCACGCCTCGCTGTTTATGTTCCACTGGCTTCTCTCCACGGTAGGACACAAAGCAGTATGAAAGACGGGGGGGGGGAGGGGGGGGGGGGGGGAGGAGAGGGGAGAAAATAAAAATAGTTCTCCTTTGGAAGATTATCTGTCGATTGACTGGCAGGGAATCTCACATCCACGCAGGATTCGAGAAGAAAAAAAACCGCTGCAAAAACCTAGCCTGCTTTTCTCTCTTCCTCTATCTCCATATCCTCCCCCTCGCCATTTCTTTTTCTCCTCCAATGTGTAACTAGGAGTCCTCGTTAACACCTTGGCACACAGGTGTTGTGCGTGTTAGAAGCGTGTATAAAATCCACGTATCGTACCTCGCATCAAGTCTCGCACTGACACATCTGGTACGTTCCTCGAGCCGTGAGAGAGACAAAAGAAGAAAAAAAAGTTGGAAACTAAACTAGAGAAAAACGAGGGATTCAAGCCAGTCGTCAGTCTGCGAGCGACTTTCTTGGGAAAACGAGTTCGTCGGGAGGGTGGGATGGAAAGACCTGGAACATGTTTACCTTGGAAAGCAAAGCGATAACAGACAGCCCGGGGGCTCGCAGAAGTCTCGTCTGTCTCACGCCGTGGCATCTTGACGATGCCTGACCCTGGCGGCCTGGACACCGTCTGGGGGGAGACAGGGTGTGTGGGGGGGGGGGGGGAGGGGTCACCTAGATGGACGCGGGGGAGCCAGGAGTCTGAGGAGAGCCCGGTGCTCTTTGTAAACACTCCCCCCCGTCAGACACAGAGGGGCCTGAGGCTTGTTTGAATAACAGTCCAATAAGAATGCCTGGTGTTTATCCTACATTGATCACCCTCCTCCATTTCCCACAGGCTACAGCGAAGGGACCGGTCCTGTCATCAGCTTGACAGCCATTATAGGAAATCCATATGTAATATCTCCCTAATTATAAGGACCTGTAAAAACACACTGTCCGTAACAACAAACAATGCCTACAGGAATAAATATAACACGTTTTGGTTTCTCTGACAGATTCATCTGCTCTGGGTAAGATTGGATAAAAGATTTGCTTCTGAACAGCGTTAACTAAAAAAAGAAAAATCCCAGTTCTCGTTCCCGGGATATATCTGAAAATAACAAATATATTTGAGGCACACATGCAGCATGTCTAATGTGCTGTATGGAAACTTGCACAGCCAGTGGAGGTATTCAACCCAGAGATCCCACAGAAGGAAAGAAAAAAAGCAAGACGCGTTCAAAGAGGACGACAAGAAAAAAACCGTCAACAAGCCATCTCCCTGCTCCCCTTACGACAACCCCACCCCTAAACCCCATCCCCAGTCGTTCTCTAACACAGCAAGAATTCTTTTTCTGTGTGAGTGTGTGTGTGGGTGTGCGCGCATAAATACACTCCACATACTGTGTGAGAGAGAGAGAAGATGTAAGATGTATACATATCTCTGATCTATACATAGTAACATGGGGGCACTGAAGTCATTTTGCCAGTGATGAACATTGACCTGGCTGCTACCAAATTTAGAGTCCTGCCTTCTCCTGTGGGAAGAGGCTTCTTTTGGGATAGAAAGGCAAACGTGACCCTCATCTACCGGTTCCTCACCTTCCACTAATTGAATCGAGCAGCTGAGTATGAAAGTGGGTGCATGTGTGTGCGTGAGTGTGTGGTGTGTGAGGCTCCATGGGTGGTTGTGTGTGCGCTGGAAAGATTTCATTAATCCGAGTTTAGGATCATTTAAGAAGGAGGCGTCCTCTTTTTGCCTGGACATTGCTCTGGATCCAGCCCCACCCGAGCAGCAATACACACATACACACACACGCACACACACACAAACAGACAAGCATACCATCCCAAAGCCCCAGAGGCGGTTACATAACACAACAAATAACTCCTTCCTTAAGTCATAAGCATCACTTTCAAAAATATCTCCTAAGATCCTTTTTTTTCCCCAGCTGTCCCCCAGGACTTTCCCAAGGAAATTGTGTATTATGAGTTTTTCATCCTCTCTAAAACGCTGATACTCCAAGTATATTCCGATGCACGGATTTAATTACAAAAAACATTGAAATAAACATTAAAAATGTATGAGTGGAAATGGCCTCCAGTGCTGACTTGATTTCCTCCAACCCTTTTAATACGAATAAACAATGTTTAAATACAGTTGTGTTTTCCTCTCAGGCATTAATTAGGGGGAGGTAGGCGAGGAGTTCTGCCTTGTACTCAACCAAAGACAGACAGATCAGAGAGAGAGGAGACTCAAGGCCTGGGCTCAGTCTGCGGGTTATGTAACGAGATCAGCGTCGCCGCGACCTGAGAACAGCTTTGACCAAGGCGGGGCCGAGCACTGCGCCCAGATGATTGCGCTTGGGAAGTGCGTTGAGACTGAGGCGGAAGAGGGGAGGGGGGTGGGGGGGGGGGGGGTGGGGGGGGGGGGTGGAGACAGGGTTCTCAGACACCGCCGTATTTGTACAGAAACTGGGGTTGGGTCGCAGGAGGACAGGCCGCAGGTGCGGGCTTGTTCTGGTTAAATAGCTTTTCGCCGCAATATCCGATGCGCCCTGAGGGGCAGGTCCCTGGATTCTTCTTTCGGGAACAGCAGGGAGGGAATACCACCAGAAGGTATCCTGGAACGTTCTCCCGGCTTCCTCCCCCCATCGTGGCTGATCGTTCCTCCCTGGCCGCTGGGATCGGCTCGTCACCGCCCCTGCTGATCGCCCCAGCAAGGCCACATCAAACAGGCAGCGGCTACACGGAGATCTGGGGGGCCTGAGATGTGGCGGCCAATACAGCAATTTGGAAGGGAACAAAAGCAAACACACCTAGAGCCAGCATTATGGGTTTAAGCTTGAAATAACCGCAGAGCGCTCGGAGCCCAGCAGAGAGGGGTGACTGGTGGTCTGTGTGTGTGTGTGTGTGTGTGAGAGAGAGAGAGAGAGAGAGAGAGAGAGAGAGAGAGAGAGAGACAGAGAGAGAAAGAGAGAGAGCGAGAGAGAGAGATAGAGAGAGATAGAGAGAGAGAGAGAGAGAGAGATAGAATGAGAGGGGTTAAGGGATAGAAAGCCAGTGATTATGTGGGAGAGAAAAAACAGAGATGTGGAGCACTGTGGTATAGGAGGTGATGGAGCACAAGAGTGGGAGAGAGAGAGACCGAGAGAGAGACAGAGAGATATATATATATAATATTATATATATAGTGAGAGAGAGATAGACAGAGAGAGAGAGAGGAGGAATGTCGATACAACCAACAGCGCACAGCTCTTTTTCCCGCCCCCTGCCCTCTGCATCTGCAACAGCATTCAAACGCACGCACAGCCCCCAGCAGCCTTCCAGCCTGCCTGGTTTCATCATTCCTCAAGCCTGTCACTTCCCTTTGTGCGCTGGTGTAGCGTGAGGGGGGGGGAGGAGCTTTACCTTGAAACAACGTCACGTCGTTGTCGTTTTTGAGAACACACTGCGAAACATTGCGTCATCTCGGAACGTCTTCGCCAATCGTTCCCATGATGCCTTGCTCTGGGGGGGGCGACTTGGAGGATGAATCGGACGAAGTGGCTTCTGACACGTCACCTCAGGCCGGCCACGCTAAGACGTGGAGATATGTGGGGGTGGAGCAGGAAGGCGTGACCGAGGAGGGGAGCCTGGGAGCTGGAGATCAGCCTCAGGACGCTCCCTGTTCTGATAAATAACCGACGTGCATAATAGGGATGAATGAAATCAATCAATCAATCATTAAAGGCCACACAACATAGTTGGTGGAATTTGCTTTCGATACAGCAGCTAAGCTCACATCTCTCATGGAATACATGCCTTTTCCCAGTTGCTTGGAATTCCAAGGTGGTCGTCTCTCTCTCTATGTCTCTATCTCACTTTCTCTCTCTCTCTTTCTCTCTCTGTTTTTCACTGTCTAGCTTTCACACCTTCTTTGTGTTGATGAAAACGCCTCAGTCTCCCTCTCTCCCCCTCTGTTAGAGGCTGGAGCTATAACCCCCCCCCCCGCCACCCCCCCCACAGTCCTGACAGCTACAGGCATCTGAAATTCCGTCAACGCCGACCGTGGTGGGACCTAGCACGCAACGCCGGGAACGTCTTGTGCACACACACACACACACACACACACATAACTCTGTCGAAATCCCTGCCGGAGTGTTCATTTTGAGTCTCAACCTGGCGACAGAGAGGCCTGAAGACGGAGCTGAGGCTAGTAATCAAAAAGCAGACGGACACACACACACACACACACACAGGCACTTTTCTTTCTCTACCTGAAGTCCCATTGCTGACAACCAAGCCCCCAGAAAGAAAATTTATAATCTAGAAAGCACATTATAGACCACATGACATCAGGGGGGCTGAGCGGTTAGGGACTAGTAATCAGAACGTTGCCGGTTCGATTCCCGGCCGTGCCAGATGACGTTGCAGACTTGGGTCAACTCAGTTCACCCTACTTGCCTCGGGGGGGGGGGGGATGTCCCTGTATTTCTGTAAGTCACTCTGATAAAAGCGTCTGCTAAATGACTAAATGTAAATGTTTAGTGTTTAAAATGTTTTACTTGTATGCAAATGACCTCAGGTAACTCTACAATACGATGACATGTGGAATGAAAATCGGTTTGGAGGTTAGCTGAAATGCATGCTTCTATCTTAACAGACATACTCACACACAGAGAGACAAACAGGAAAAACACCTCATTCCTTGCTAATGCCTTATTTCCCGTCCTAACCGGTCTCTGTCAAACACAGCAGCACTTTGACGTACAATAATCTGTACTCCTGTCAACACCATCGGATGGTTACTGCACCCCACCATCCCCCTCCACCCCCCCCCACAACCCCCACACACACACACCCCCACACACACGCAAGCACGCAACTCTCCGAGTCCTGAGCAAATGTTTACAGCGCGTACACCCCTATTTGATCGGAGACACGGATACGTATTTGCTCTGTCCTGGGCCCACTCATTCATATTCCCTCTCCCACTTCTCCTCAGAGGACCGTAAGACAGGGATGAATAGGCAGCCAACCTTTTTACTCGTTTGTCGGGTTGAAACCACCGGGTTCCTACGCGGACGCTGGCTCGCTTGATGCCCTCGACCTTTTGCCGTGCGTGGCCTCGTGAAATAAAGCAAAGATTTTGCGAAACGCGGGAGAGTTGACCCGCATCAAGCTCATTCGCTCCTTGAAATCCGCCTGGGAAACACCACGAGCGCACTGCACCTCTTGAAACACGTATGAAAGGTTTAAAGCTGCAAAGTCAGAAGCTGGAAAGTGAGACAGGATTCCCACTCTTTAAATCGTTTTGAAATGTATTTATAATTGTTTTTACCTCGTGGCTTGAATTGTGATTTCAGTCTATGATGCTAGCCATGATTCCTTTTCACATGAGAAGAATTAGCTGTGCCCACATACTGTAATCAAGTGGAAGAGCTGTAAACTAAAACTAAAAAACTAAAAACAGTTAACTAGCAACTGATGCGGACTTGAAGTAAACCTCCACCCCCCCCCCCCCCCCCCCCCCCCCCCCCCAACAATGTTTAGCCCTCAGTACAGAGCCCCTGTGAGTTATGGAGGGACGGGGTCCTTTCATGGAGGACGTTTTTCTCTCTCCCCGCCTCGCCTAATTGAATTCCTTGAATTAAAGGTTGAATGGGGGGTGTGGAACGGAACATTACCGCCGTCCCAGAGACAGGCCTCAGACAGGCCTCAAAGACAGGGGGGGGCGACAGGCCAGGGGGGAAGCGGACGTTGATCTACGGGAAAGAAGCTCGCCAAACCGACGCTTGAGCCGGCCCCTCTTTTGGAAACGCTCCCCTCCTGTCCAGGTGGCTCCATAAAACCCTGAGCCCCCCCCCCCACACCCCCGACATTATTTTCTCACGCCCCGGGAACGCTGTATCTCGCCGAGCCAGAAGGCTCGACGTCATGACAACGTCGATACAGCAGAAGAGGAGGGGGCGGTTTCCAATAGTGCCGGGGAATGTAATGGACCCCGATGTGAGGAGAGACTGCTGTGGCAGGCTAAAGAGGGAGAGAGTAGGGGGGGGGGGGGGTGGGGTTCTGAAGGTATTACCATAGTAACACAGCGGTGCCGGTGGAGAAAGCCCACCCAGGGGTTCAGAATGAACACCATGTTCTGGTAAAGAGCAAATCCTCCCCCCCCCCCCCCCCCCCCCCCCCACCCACAGCTCTTCCACCTGATTACAGTATGTGGGCACAGCTAAATCTTCTCATGTGAAAAGGAATCATGGCTAGGATCGTAGACTGAAATCGCAATTCAAGCCACGAGGTAAAAACAATTATAAACACATTTTTTTACGATTTAAAGAGTTGGGAAACCATGAATACATAAGGATTGGTCAGCAGGGGTGTCAAGGACACAAAATGAATTCGAAGAAAAACTTCTGATGATATCCAGAATAGAGGAATGTCGTGAGAAGCTAATCGGGCCCTAGGAGCCGTCTGAGGAGGGGCCCGCAAACGATTAAACGTCGGGGTAACCGTCTCTCCTTATTCCATAGAGGCCCCCGCCACATAAAATGTCACCCCGTGCTTCCGCTTAGATCCTTGTCGAGAAAGCCACGAGCCCTTCGAGCACGGCGCCGTTTTGAAAGAGCCCTCGCACGCACGCCTCACTATTCACCGTACGAATGCTCCCAGCATGCCACCTCATTTGACAGAGCCCAAGCGTGTTATTAATACTTCCAGAGAGATTTAATGTCACCCGGGCCCACTCTGACTCTGAACCACGAGGGAGAGGCAGGCGGACGGAACCAACGCAGACGAAGGGCAGGGGGGGGGACGGAACGAGGAAAACCCCCGGATTCTGAAATGCTCTGGCCTTCGTTAAGACTAATCGCCTTATCGCCTACAGACGTGTCATTTTGATCGACTGCCCTCCGCACCTCTTCTTCATTCCCAGACGTCAAGGCCCCCCCCACCCCCCCCGAAAGAAAGCTGCAAACGGTTTCTAATTTCCACGCCTCTGTGAATTTGCCCTGTGTCCCCCCCCAATTGAATGCTACATTGAATGCTACTGCACAAACTATTAAATCTGGCAGTGTCGTTTACAAACGCCTATTATTTTCCTCAAGAGCAGTGTCGGTCCAGCCCATGTCTCAAACTGGCCATGGCAAACACCAGCGTGGCTTTGATTGGTCTTCTCCCATCTGCTCCTGTTTGCCACTCGATTCAAAAAGGAAAAAGACGTGCAAAATGGCTGCGGAACTATCCCAGCTGTAATCTGCGGTCAGCACATGCACTGTGTGTGTGGGGGGGGGGGTATTACTGGGACAGGATCAAAAGAAAGGGATGAATAACAGTCTCACACACACACCACCCTCTCCAAACACACACATCCACCCACTCACTCACAGACACACACCACCCTTTTCTCATATCCAGGAGATGAAGCGAGAAAGACAGAGAGAGACAGAGAGAGAGAGACTGGAGTAACCACTGACAGTGAGAGAGGGGAAAAAAGAAAAAGAAATTGGGCACCGCAAATCAATACCCACCGACCATATTAAATGGCCGGCTTCACCATCTGCAGGAGAATATTTCCATCAGGAGGTAAACGTTATGAGTCGAGCTGGACGCTTTGGCCATTTACAACATAAACCTTCAGCTACGGAACATGACTTCATGGCAAAACAATGCGAATGGCCAACTAAATGAAGTTAGCCTAATAGCATGTAGCGCTCTCTCATAGACACACATACATGTGGTGTCCCACAGCCCACCAGTTGAGTAATGGTATGAAAAGGACCGGGGCTGCAGCAGGCCCTCTCAATCACTGCATAATTCCTCTAATGATGTGACAAGTGCTGCATACAGTAGCTGCTGAGAGAGAGAGGGAGAGAGAGGGAGAGAGAGGGAGAGAGAGAGAGAGAGAGGGTGAGAGGGAGAGAGAGAGACAGAGAGAGGGAGAGAGAGGGTGAGGGAGAGGGAGAGAGAGCGAGAGAGAGAGGGAGGGAGAGAGAGAGAGGGAGAGAGGGAGAGAGAGTGAGAGAGAGAGAGAGATGGAGAGAGAGAGAGGGGTGAAAGGAGGGAAGAGTGAAAATTAGCATTCCTGAAAGGGCCTGCGGGACTTCATAATGCAGTAGATTTGATAGCAGACATGGAGTCGTGGTGGGGGGGGAGGGCGGGGGGGAGAGGGGGCCCCGCTCATGAACTCCCAGGCTCTCTCGGTGACCTTCATTCGCCGGGGCGGGAGCGGAGGAGCCGGGGTGAGCTCTGCCACGCCAAGACAAGATTTATAGGCGGGCTCTAATAGCAGCTCTCTGCCAGGTAAAGCCTCATCGATACAGGACCGCCCCCCCCCCCCCGCCCCATCCTGCCCCTTCCTCACCCGCCCTCCTCCTCACCCCGCTAATGAATATTTCTGCTGTGGTGCACACATCTCGGGACAACGATTCTTCGAGCAGGAGAGAAGGAGCGATGTGGGCGTGTGTGTTTAAGTTTGCGTGTGCGTGAACAAAACACACACACACACACACAGGCATGAAGATGGGATATGCATGCGCGCGCGTGCATCAACACACTCTTTATCGACAGGTACAGTAGATTTGTACGGTGAAAAGAGACCCCCACGCTCACAAACAGAAGCTTTCAAAGCCCCTGCAGTACCCACTAGGGTTTACCTTCACAGACACGCGCGCGCACGTGCACACACACAGGATATTGAAACTCTCTCAGGCATGTCTGCTGTGCTTGTGCCTGGTGTGCTGGATGATGGAGAGCTTGAACTGTGGAGAACCCTGTTGCTCCCTCCTCTTACGCTGTCTGCTCAGGAGTCCTGCGCGCACACACACACACACACACACTCGCTCGCACCGTACCACGCGTAGACAGACGACGCGCGATCTCACGCGGGGGGGGGGGAATCAGTAACCGCCCCCCCCCCCCTCCCTGTCGCCAACACCGCACACACACACCACACACGCGCAGCCAGCCAGCAACCCTACAGCGTGATGGATGGCTGGTGAACGCTCCACCTCCTGTTCCACACACAGATCATCTCATTAAGAGCCGCGTGTTGGTGGGCTACGCCAGAAAGAAAAAACGAAAAAAAAACAAGAGGCTAACAGGCACGTTCAAGTCGTCCTCAATCCCCCCACCCCCAAGTCAAGTCCCATCCATTAGACCCACCCCCCCCCCCCCAACAGCAAGGGGTCAAAGTTCCCATGCACGACTGCGCCTGCTAATAAAAAGCTATCCTTCCCAGACAAATATGCCGGGGGTTTTTAAAGCTGCATTATTTATCTTGGCTCGTTTTCCTTAATCCCGTTTATGCAGTCGGAAAGATCTCTCATCTCTTTGTCTCTCTCTCGCTCACCACAGAGCGATGGAACAGGGGAACTGGTGCCAGAGGGGCAGGGTGGGAGTGGGTAGTAGAGCGGTGAAATATAGACAGCGAGGGAGGGTGATAGAGAGAGTGAATGCAGGTGTCAGTCCAGGTGTCAGGGCCCCCTAAGAAATCAATCTGCTCGTGAACTCCAGGTGAAGGTTATATCTATTAAACTGGTCGGACTAGAGAGGTGAACTTATCAACTTTTGCTCGGCTGTCAGCAAACCTAGATCGCAGACGAGCGTCGTGATCTCGCTCGCCAGGCAAACTTTCTCTGTCTCCATTCCCTTTGCTCTGTCCGTCTTCTAAATCGCATGCCAGTCAGGCAGAATTTTATCCACCTCAACAGCCTCTTCACAAACAGGTTCGGCTCCCTGTAACGGCCCCTTTCCGATTGGTCGGCGAAATGGGCCGGTGCCGCTGAGACTAAATGATGGAGCTAAAGTGTCTGGCTCCGATGGCTGTTTGTCTCATTTTCATGAAGGACGTGCTTGTGTGTGTTTGAGCGTGTGTGTCTCTGTGTCCGTGTGTCTGTGTGTGTCTCTGTGTCCGTGTGTCTGTGTGTGTCTCTGTGTCCATGTGTCTGTGTCTGTGTGTGTTTGAGCGTGTGTGTCTCTGTGTCCGTGTGTCTGTGTGTGTGTGTGTCTCTGCGTTGTGGTGTGTCTCTCTGTGTCTCTCTCTGTGTGTCCATGTGTGTGTGTGTCTGTGTGTGTCTCTGTGTGACTCTCTGTATGTGTCTCTGTTTGTGTATGTGTCTGTGTGGGTGTGTGTCTCTGTGTGACTGTGTGTGTGTGTGTGTGTCTCTGTTTGTGTATGTGTCTGTGTGGGTGTGTGTCTGTGTGTGTCTCTCTGTGTGTGCGTGTGTGTGAGACTACATTGTTGGGGTGGTTTAGATCACCCTGGATGAGGCCAGGGACCTTTTGGCAGTTCCCTTGACTCCTGGGCACCTTCATGTGAACACTGTTGACAGGGAGTGATTCATCGGATGTCGCAAGTTGCTCACACCTGTTCCCCCCCCCCCCCCCCACACACACACACACACACACACACACACACAAGGCGGCTTACACAGACACCTTGCAAATAACCCACACGTACACAACACAGCGGTGTGTGCAGAAAGACACCTCGTAAGGCGACACAAACAGGGAATGACACAACCTGTTACCTAACGCAATATCACACATGTTCCTTGGCAGTACTACATAACTAGGGAGTCTGTGAACGGTACGATTTTCCTGAGGAGCAGCAAGAGCAATGGTGCGGCCCATTAAATCAGAAATAAAGAAACAAACCCAACTGTGTCTGGTTCTTGTCTGGTTCCTCCAAGTTGATGAAGAATCATTCCCACTGGGTTCCAGCGGAGCAAAGCTTGGGGCATTGTAGTGATATCTCTAACCAGCTAGCCAGAGACGCTACCGCACGCTCCGAGAGACGGCCCTGCTGGTGAGCGGCGCTACGGGTGGAGAAAATTGCGTCTCTCGTCGGCTCTGAGCCGTGAGACGTTTCCAGAAGCTCGTGACGGCCCTGAATGCCAAGCGTGTTGCGAGTGGCAGAGATGAACGTGAAAGAGAAGAATTTGATACGCTAAAGCGAACAGTTACCCCGGCGATATGAAGCCTTTATTTCCTCCAGCTCAATCTAATGCGCTCCCATCGCAGAAAATGAAATTCCATATTGAATGTCATCAAATTGAATCCACTGTAGGAGGTGCTGGAGATGGAACTCAGTGATGGGAGATGTCGACATTGCCACTTACAATCAGGGGAGAGAAGAGCAATCGGGCAGCGCTTCCACTGCATTTCTGACTTTTTTCCTCTCGCTTTCTTTCTCCCTCTCTCTGTCTCTCCATCTCTCTCTCCCTCAGTCTCTGTCTCTCCCTCTCTCTCTGTCTCTCTGTCTCTCTCTCCCCTTCTCTCTCTCTTGCTTTCATCCTCTCATCATGACGAATGTTCCGGATGTGTCCAGGTTGATTCTCAGTCAATCAGTCCTATTTCCCGTTCAATCGTTCCGTGCCTCGGGTTGCAGCCACAAATGTATCGTAGGGGAGAAAAAGAGAGAGAGAGCGAGAAACAGGAGAGAAAGCAGGCGGAAGGACAGGGAGAGGAAGAGAAACATGACTCAAGGTCTCCTTCAGCTCGGCGAGTGAATAGAAGTGGATGAATATTTACCGCTCCTCAAGACGAGACTCTCCCTGACATTCATTTGCACGTAACTTCAGGGCACCGTAGCTCCTTCGGCGCTATTAGATCATGTCAATAAAGAAGTTATCTTACATTATTACCACAAAGCTCAATAAGCTTATTAAAAAATATCTCATCAGTTACAAACGATCATCATCTATGAAAGAAAGGATTGGAAGGGCTCTCCCTCTTCGCTCTCTCTGCTGTTTCTCCCTGCCTCTTTTACTCTTCTTCGTGGATCCTCACTACGTCTGCCAGGCTGTCAAGTAACTCTAATCCTTTGATTAGTAATTGCCCTAAGACTAATGTATTCAAATCACCCAACTATATTATGCTGGATTCTGCTGGCCAGTGCAATTTCACGATGATTACCTCAGATTTTTTCTCTCTCTCTCTCTCTCTCTCTCTCTCTCTCTCTCTCTCTCTCTCTCTCTCTCTCTCTCTCTCTCTCTCTCTCTCTCTCTCTCTCTCTCTCTCTCTCTCTCTCTCTCTCTCTCTCTGAGGACACTTTATTCCACAGTGAAGTAAAGTCAAGGGGGGGATTTGAACCTGCAACTTCTTGATAATGCATCCAAATGCTCTACCACTGAGCTAAACAACATGCCCCACCCCCACCGAGCGTTAAAAGAAGCCACCCGCAACCAATTTGATCAAATTAGTGTCGGTCGACCGTAAACGCATTGCACCAAGCGAATAATAATAATAATAATGCTACGAATGTAAACAAACCTGCTGATCTTCCTTCTCATTGGCTGTCTCGCACCAGGATCATCCCTCAACCGGTCCTCTTTGATCACTGGTTTGTAGTGAGATCGGATTAGTGGTTTTGGATTAGCAATTGTTAGTCACACTCCATTCCAGTCAAACTGCAATCCTAACTTGACCTTCTCTCCCTAAAGCAATGATTGAAACAGCAAGTCGTAGTAACGCAGCGTGTCTGGTTCCAACGTACGATTACATATTCAAGACATACCGGACAACTTGGTCTGTAATGGCTGCCGCGTTCTCTGGCCAACAGAAGCGACTAGTATCAGCAACCACGGGGGAGAAAACCCAAAACACCAAACATGATAAAGCTCCAAACAGGAACTCTTATCAAGTAATTACCTTATTGAGCAGGGCTGCAGACGGAACGCCTCGCTTGTTGGCCCAGATACTGATCTGAATCGCCGACTCGGGAGCCACGCAGCGCTCCGCGAGGCCCGGGGAACGCAAACAGCCCCGGACCTCGCATCGGGAGAGCAGCGGGGGTACGAACAATGTAGATACCGGATTGTTTGCGGTACGCCGGGGGGGGGGGTCGGGCAGACGTTGCGTTACGGGTCACGGAGGGTCGTGCCGATAATGAGGTCAGCTCAGAGTGTGAAGTGTTTCCGTGGCTACAACTCCTGTTTTTCGGTTCAAACAAATCAAGCCCGAAGCAACAACAACAACAAAAGAAACGTCTGATTTGCATATTGGCTGGCTCTCGCAGGGACAGAGAGAGCGCTGGAGGGGGTGTGTGTGTGTGTGGGGGGGGGGGGGTGTCATCACACCCTCTGTTTTGGCTGGCAAACACAATCCAGGTGATCCCTATTTGCATGCGGAGATCGTTCGTTCATCGGGAACCAGGCAGAGGTGATGCCATTTGCAAAGGAAATGCCCCCACGAACGCTCCGAGCCAGCGGCCGGAGCACGAGGGGAGGAGGGGCAACAGCTGTGTGCCAGGAGGCGGAGGGGGCGAGAGTCTGGGATAGGGGGTGAGAGCCGGGGCGGGGGCGCTGCCCGGTCAAGCACACAGCGCCGACCCCAGACCCGAGGGGGGAGGCAGCCTCACATGACCCAGTTGAGGTGTGTGTTTGTGCGTGTGGAGGGGAGGGGAGGGGGGGGGGGGAAGCGGCCTGCCCTGAGGGGCCTGGTGTGACTGGGACAGATCCTCCTTGACCAATGTCTGTGCCCCTGAAGGTCTTCCCACGCTAACAGAAGAGCTGCTAATGCGCTGTGTGCGAATGTGCTAATTAGCCATCTAGTTTAATCAAAAACTCCCACACCTTAGGCTTGAACAACAATGCAAGGGCAGCAATAGACCATTACAAAAGAAAATGAGAGAGAGAGAAAATCATCCAATTTGTGAAGTTTTCAGAGGGGCATAAATGTCAGCTCTGTCTCCCTGTCTTCTGGCCCGCGACAGGTGCTGGGCGACACGTCGGCCTCTCTCTTTTCATGTTCTGCCCGGTTTAACAACCTCCTGAATGTCTGATGTTCCAATAAAAAAGGGAGGCTTTGCTTCGCCGCCGGTTGCCTGGTTACCTGTGGTCCTGTGGTAATGTGGCCGCGCAGCGCTGTGTGGTTGTTGCCAGACTTTTGGAAAGTAGAGCAAGAGGAGGTGCAACCTGATACACAACATTGCAGTCAATGGGTCTCTCTCGCTCTATGTGTATATATACTGTATCTCTGTCTCTCCCTCCCTTTCTTTCTCACTCTGTGTCTCACTCTGTGTGTCACACTCTGTGTGTCTCTCTCTGTCTCTATCTCTCTGTCTATCTATCCCTCCCTCCCTCTCTCTCTCTTCCTCCCTCTCCCTTTCTCTCTCTCACTCTCATCTCGCACTCTGCTCTCTCACTTGTGTTCTCTCTCTTTCCATCTCAAGTACAAACCTTTCTGTGTAGCACTATCAGCTCTCCCTGTCTTGAGTCTGTGCTTGTTTCCCTTCCACACTGATAAGGTTAAGGAAGACCAAGAGAAGGGAGGATACATTGTGGAGTGTAAGACAGACATGAGCCATCTCTTAACATGGGTCTTCACAGAAATCCCGTCACAAATGCCTGCATTCACTGTCAAACCGATCAATGTTTTTGTCTCTATATAAAAGTTATTAAAGAACAAACCTTCAAATCCAATTTATATCCAATTTCAGGCGGAGGATTCAGCTGTGTTTTAGAATGACATCACATTCTAGCAAAAGCACAAGCTTCTCAATCCTCTTCTATTCTTCAAATGGAGAGGGGAACTCTAAATCCTTAATCCAGACTCCCACAGTTCATAGAACACCACAGGAAGCACAGAATGAACGAAAGACAATATCGGCGCATAAGAATACTTATGAACCAAATTACTTTGAACCTGAGAATCAAGTAGGTCTAACTCCATTGACCTTAACTGCAAAAACAAGACTTGCCCCTTTAAAGTCATACATTAGAACTAAACATAAGACCTGGGGGGTAGAGCATTCTCTGCTGCAGCCCCCCACCCTCTGGAACTTTCTCCCCAAACGCATCAGACTTAACCTCATTTGCCATTTTCCAAGAATGCCCTAAAAACTCACCTCTTCATATGACTATTTTTCCTTCTAGTTCTTTCTTTCTTGTTGTATTCTTTTGAGTATTTTGTTTGGTCTGTAATGTGAAGCGTCTTTGAGTATCCAGAAAAGAACTATATAAATGTATACAATTATTTACAAATGGTATTATTAATATCATACTCAGAAGAGCGCACAAACCAATAAAGGTTTTTATCTCTGTAAAAAGCATCATTGTGTGGCTATAGACAGCTATGACCTCCAGAAATATCCACCTTTCGTCTGAACAGAAAGTTTTGACGGTGAGTATTTCAGCACCTCGGATCGGAGCCATGTGAAAACGCATTCAGAATGTCTGCTTGGCACAATGGCATTGTCCTCGTGTTTCTTTGAGAGGCAGCTAGCCTCTAGCAGCGTTCGCAATCGACCGTCCGTCGAGGAGTACGCACCGCTGCGAAGTCATACCGCAGGCACGCGGCCTTTATCTTCCAGCTCGCTGGCGGGGAGCGTGTTGATCGGGGGGCTGGACATACACACAACACGCGAACGAGGACACGTAAAAGCTGTTGCTGTGTGCACGGCGAGGTAAATAAAGAATTATTTAAGGGGGAGAATAGCGACACACAATACATGCTGCTGCTGCAGCATCGAATAGAGTGCCCTTTTAATTATGCATGAGACATCAGCAAGCAACAGCACTCCTCACACTCAGCAGAAACCCGCTGAACACACCATATTGGAAGCCGTTTGAGAAGCGGAGAGCAAAGCAAGACCTACAAAAGGAAGAGAGTGAGCGGAGAGAAAAAGAACGAGTGGGGGAATGGCAGGAGGGGAGATGGGGAGTAGAAAGATCTTGCAAAATAAAAAAAGAAAGGATGGAAGGAAGGAAGGAAGGGAGGAAGGCAAGGAGGCACAGATGAGACTGTAGCGCGTGAACAGTGATTTGGAGGAGACAGAGGCATGGATTGGTATGCTGGTGTGGGAGATGGTGAGAGAGAAGAGGGAGAAAAGAGAGAGAGGAGGGAGGCCGAGCGAGAGACGGAGAGACTTAGGGAGGGAGGGAGGGAGGCGAGAAATGCGGAGGCAGATAATGCACAGCAAGGGACAGGCAAAAACAGAACACAGGGCCACAATAAAGGAGTGGATGGGAAGAGAGCAGGAATTGGAACAGACACAGGAGAGAACAGAGAGAACAGAGAGGGAAATGTAGAACCCGAGGGTGCGGGGGTGAGAGAATGACAGACCAAGAACAACAGAGAGAATCCAACCCAATGCAGAGGGAACAGCACTCAGGAATGCACGATGAGTAGCTGCTTACACCATGTAAGAGAGCGATCAATAATGCATTAGACTGCCATAGAAAAACACATGAAACAATAAGGAAAGTGTTTTCTTCCTGGCAAACGCACATGAAAAGACACAGCTTTTGGAATGCATTAACCTAGCTTCGCCTCACTTGACTCCGGGTGGGGAAAAAAAAGAAAGTAAAAGACCAAATAATTATATGAATTGATTAATTCACACCACACTCCCTAGGATAGGAATGCCCTGTCGTGCCTTCGAGCCACAAAAGCCTTTAACATTACAAATGGAAGCAGAGCGGATGATGACGGGGAGAAGAGAGAGAGAGACAGAAAGAGAAAGAGAGAGATGGGGATGCTGGTGAGAGCCCGTAAGAAAGAAGGGAGAAGAGAGGAGGAAGATGGAGAACAAGGAGGAGAGATGATGGGGTGATGGAAGGATGGATCGATGGGTAAAGAACTTGGGCAAAGACAGAAAAGTAGAGAGAGAGCGAGTGAGAGAGAGTACACTGCTGGGTGGGTGAATTGATGGACACACCAGCGTATAGGAATGTTAACATGACCTGCCGGTCCAGATGTTCCTATTCAGACCGAGGGAGCCCTGTAAAACACGACACCCCAGCAAGCATTCCTAACACCGCCACTCCTTGCTACATTTCCAGCTTCCTAATTTCCCCCCTTTGTTTCCATCACACAAAAAAGGGCCAGTGTTGTTTTATGAAGTGGGACCGGGGCTTGACTTTGCTGACAGGGGGCCCTTACTTCCAAGGCCTCCCCAGGGATCAAATAACTGCAAATGAGACCCTTGTGTGAGCTGTCTGGGACCCCCACCACTAATGTGCACAGGTCAGCAAACGCAACGCCCTCCAGTAGGAAAACAAACAGGCCTCAACACTAGCAACAGGGAGGGAAAAAAATATGCTGAGTTGAAAAGATATCCAAACGGGATTTGCACATTCTCATCTTCCTTTTCAATAATGCCACGTGAATGGCACTCCAAACCCAAACAGATCAATACAGCTAACTTGACGCACATTAGCACCATAAAAAAGCAACATGGCTATTGAGACTAGGCCTGTCAGGGAGAATTATGATCGAGATCACACTAGGGAGGGAGGAACACACAGACATTTTCGAAAACAGAGAGGATACGGACCAAAGGATAAACGTGGGAAAAAGTCATGGTGTCTTACCTGTTTGTTGTACTTGTTGATGGTTTGACTGCTGTATTCAGAGCAGTGGTCAGATCCAAGGGAAATGTTATCTCCGGTCCCCACGAACGTGTTGGCAGGGGGCAGATCCTGCACCGCCTGGTGCTTTTTCCCGGCCGTGGGAGACTGTGGATGAAGCTGGACGGTGGGGAGGGGCGAGCTGGACTTGTAGTGGCGGGCCAGATCTGGGCTTCCGGGCCCTCCGTTCACAGAGCGGTAGCGGCCCATCCCGGGGCTGTCTGACAGTTTCTCGTTGACCCCGTCGTAGCGCTGCCCGTTGGGCTTGGATGCCTCCACCGTCACGATGCTGCTGTACAGCGGCTGTTTGGACTTCTTCTTGTTCTTGTCCTTCTTGGGTTTCTTGCTCTTGTCGTGCTGCTGGGGCGTGAAGAAGTCCTCGTGGTCCTTCTTGCCCGCCTCGTAGCCGTTCTTGTTCTTGGGGCGGCAGTAACGGGCCATGACCACGATGAGGATGATGAGGATGACCGTCATGATGCCCGACACCACCCCGATGACGATGCTCAATCTCTGCTTGCCCAGGTCGTAGTTGGGGTCGCCGGCGATGTTGGTGTTGAGGGGGGTCCCCAAGCTCTTGGCCACCTGGGCCTCGACCACGGTGGAGTTGGACAGGGTCTCGTTGACGTAGACGTGGACGAGGGTGGTGGTGCTCTGGGAAGGCTGCCCGCTGTCGTTCACCTGGACCACCAGCCTGTGCAGGCCGTAGTGTTTCTGCTCCAGCTTGCCCACCAAGGAGATGACCCCGCTGCCGCCGTCGATCTCAAACAGCTTGAAGGGGTTGCCGCTGATGATGCTATAGTTCAGGTCGGCGTTGATGCCCGTGTCAGTATCGGTGGCCATGACGGTTCGAACCACGGTCCTGATGTTGCTGGACGGGGGGAGGAGGGTGTATGAGCTGTTGATGGGGAAGGTGACCGTCGGTGGGTTGTCGTTCTCATCCATCACGAAGAGAGAGACCGTGGCCGTGGCTGACCTAGGCGGATCTCCGCCATCCACCGCCTTCACCCGAAAGGTGTAGGCGGTCTTCAGCTCGCGGTCGAAGGACATGGTGGAGAAGATGGTCCCTGTGTCGTTCTCGATGGAGAAGATCTCCTCCTCTTCCTCGACAAATAAGCTCATCTGGGCATTTTGCCCCTTGTCCGCATCCACCACTGTCACCATGCCAACGGGGCTGTTGGGCTGAAGGTTTTCCCGGATGTAGAAGGTGAAGACGTCCTGCATGAATTTAGGCTCGTTGTCGTTCTTATCGGACACAAGGACGACCACTGTGGCGGAGCCCTGCAGAGTGGGCACACCTTTGTCTTTGGCTATCACTTTGAACTCGTGCCTGTCCGTCTGTTCACGGTCCAAAATCATATGAACTCTGAGGTCACCGGTGTCTTCATCAATGGAGAAAATTCCATTCACAGACGGGTCCAGAGAATAGGCAATTTCCGCATTTTTGCCACTGTCGGCATCGATGGCCAACAAGGTCATGACCCTCTCACCAGGGGCGTTGTTTTCGGGAAACACTACCTCCACAACGCTCTGGCTGAACACAGGTGGGTTGTCGTTGGTGTCCCCCACCTTGACGATGAGAGAGTTGTTGCTAGCCAAGCTAGGGCTTCCCGAGTCCACGGCAACGATGACAACGTTGTACTCCTGTATGGACTCGTAGTCCAGCGGGGCCGAGGTATGGAGGAAGTACTTCTTTTTGTTCTGCTCCCCCTCCATCTCGCTGGCTGGTTTGAGCTGGAAGGGGACGTCGCCCACCACGGTGCAGGTAACGATGCCGTTCTCCCCCTGGTCGCGGTCAGACACCTGGACCAAGGCTATGGGGGTGTCCACCACCACATCCTCGGCCACATTGGCGACCCCATCCTTGAGAAAGATGCGTCCGATTTTACGTATCTCGATGGCGGGGACGTTGTCGTTCTCGTCCTTGATGTTGAGGATGACGGTGGCCTTATCTTTCGTGGGCGGTTGGCCGCGGTCCCTGGCCATGACCGTGAACCTCAGCTGGCTGACCTCTTCGCGGTCGATGCGGTGCAGCACGCTCAGCCAGCCCGTGCTCTCGTCTAGTCTCAGTAACCTCCTCACCGACTCCGTGGCTGCCCCGAATACATACTCAATCTGCCCGTTCACCCCTACATCTGCATCAAAGGCTTTAAGCTGCAGGATGGGGGCGCCAGGGGAGCTGTTCTCTGGTAGGTCCGCCTCGTACACGCTCTTCTCGAAACGTGGGCTGTTGTCGTTCACGTCGGTGATCATCACCCTTAGAATGGCCTGGGAGGAGCGTGCGGGGTCGCCTCCGTCCCTGACGCGCAGCGTGAGCTCGTAAGAGTCCCTCTGCTCCCTATCCAGCGCCCCCTTAATGATGAGTTGAGGCTGCTTCTCGCCGTCAGTCGTATCAGCAACTTGCAGTTCAAACACGCTACTTCTGCTCGCCCCCTCGTCAAATCTCCTCTTGCCTGAGAAAGAATCACCGTTGTCCGCACGTCCCCCTGAGCTGGAGCCAAGCCTCCTTGAGCTGTCCCCATCCTGAATAAGCTCATATCTCTCTATACCGTTTCGGCCAAAATCTCTGTCGGTGGCCGGGGGTAATAGATACAGGGTGCCAATAGGTCTGTTTTCTTCCACAGACAAAGTCAGTACAGGTGAGGGGAATGACGGGGTGTTGTCATTGATGTCTAAAATGATCACTTTTCCTTCAAACAGATCGACCCAGCTCTGAGCCGGTCCAATAACGGACACTTCAAAATCAATGAAACATTCATTTTCATCAAATATCATTTGGCACTGTTGTAATTTCTCACGGTCTATCCGTCGTTCATTGGTGGTGAGCTCGCCCGTGATGTTGTCTATTTTGAAGTAATCGGAGCCGGACTCGAGCGTAAAAGTAACCTCACCGGACACCGCCACAATCCCGAGGTCCGCGGCCACGTTCCCGACCCTGACATCGGCCGGTCCCTCCTCGGCCAGGCGGTACCGGAGCACCTGCTTGGCATGGGGCTGATTCAGCAGCTGCAGGATGATCACACAGTACCATAGGTAGTCCACTGCGCCAGTAGTCCTCATTGTGTCCACCTGAATGCAATTACTTGATTACGAAGCCGGGAATCGAATAGATATTTGAGTGTTTTCTCCGCTGAGAATCTTTATATGGTGGTCAGCTCAACACTGTTCGTTTTTTTCCGGTTAAGGGGCTTTTTAAGTCCTGAGATTCAGGATGCGTGAGACTTCATTCTCCGGACGCCTTCCTTTACGCCACCTCAACTGCAGGGGAACAGCAAGTGCGCGGGGCTGTTCTCTCTCGCTTGTCTGTCTTTCGGAGGAACAACTTCGTTCTTTTCTTATTTTTATTTTTAATAGAAACGCATTCCGCAACAGTCCGTGCGCTGCAGCTGCCGTGAAATCATGCAAATGTTCGCGATCATCCAAACAGTTTGGTCATTTTCACTTCAAATTGAAATCATGTCCATTTCAGTTTGGTAAACGTATCCTGGAATGACGGTTCACAAAAAAGAACAAATCCTTCCTTTTCGGTGGCTGATGACTCAAGATGACTCCGTCCACAAAGATATTTCCAAAATACAGAATAAAGACTGATGAGAGAGAACTCTTGTAAGACCCAGCAGCCTAGAGATGGAGATGCCTTCGTCCTCTTACCTTGAAGATGCCAAACAAGCAGAATGTGATCTTCTATCCAAGCCTCCGTAATGTCTCAAGTCACTTTCCCCCTATGATAGTTCGCTCACTTTGCAAGGCAACGAGGAAAAACTCCCTGGCAAAAGAAAATATGTATAGATAAATAAAAAAACAATGTTAATGCGGAGCTCAGGGGGAGGAAAAAAAGAGAGAGAGGAACACAGAAAATAATTCCGATGAAGGTTTTGGGAAAGATTAATACGATATTAACGATGGAATGCTCATTCCGTCCCGCATTCTTAGTGTGGTCTCTGGTTCTCCGCACCTCACCTGCATCAGCGCTGCGTGCGTTTGCAGCCCCTATCTGCGGCACTGTGAGAGCGATTCACAAATGATATTGCAGTCTTGCGCGCTTTCTCCACCCCCCTCCAGTGTGGCTCTGCCGAGCGCACGTACAGCAGGGTTGAACCTGATCGTTAGGTCTAAAGGGTAGTCGACAACTATTTGATGAGGGACAGAGAATACAGGGAAATTCCGTGTTGGGTTATAGGACGATAGAACAGAAAGAAAGTGACTGTCGAAGGATAGAAAACGCAATGTTCCTGCCTTTTGTACCTCACAACCTGCACGGGTCTGGGTGGGGTGGGGTGAGATTTGTGTTTTTTGGGAGAATGTTGTCTAAATAAACAGAGGGATGGTCATGTTGACAGCGTGTGGCGTATTTTACTATCGAATTGACATGATCTATGCATTTAATGCAGACACAAAACCCTGCAAGGAGTAATGTCATGTATTTTTCGGAATGTGGACAGTTTCTTGGCAAGGCTCCACCTGCCTTTAGTGTTCCCCCAAACTTTTGCGCAATTCGGTAATCAAATAAATAAATCTACAAAGGCATCGACGTGAATGTCTTACAAAAAATCTCTCTCTATCTCTCTCTGGCTCTCTCTTTCTTACAGGGTACATATGCCAGTGGAGAGACTGGCTGGAATCTGTGCACAGTCCTGTGGCTTGACTGGTCACTTTTTGAAACGGTTACCCCCCTGTCATTAGATGTATTCTCTGGTAGCATGTTCTCTGTCACACGGTGACCGAAAAACACCTAATATGTAACCAAATAATGTCACATTTTTGCGTTTATAGACGTGGTGAAGGGTGCTGTGCGTGCAGGTGAATGGAGCTGGACATAAAGGCTGCTGGTGTTGTTCATCATCATAACTCGCTGGAGGGCTTCCCTTTATCAGTTTGAAATGTGAATGAGGATGTCCAAGTCTAGCCTACGTGCGGTTAGGGCAGAGTCAGTGCCATAAAGTAGGATGAGAGCGAAATGGAGAGCATAGATGCATCTAGTACTCTCAATCTGAATTCCAGCACTGCTCTGAACCTTACCTACTTACGCCCTCTGTCGTCTGCAGAAATATATCTTCTGATATATTCTTTCTGTTTTTTTTTTTTACCGTTGACTTGCTTGCACAGTAGTGTTGCAGTTATGGATGCACATTAGTTCACCTTATTTATTTGTTAACCAGCAGTGAGTCATTTTGTATCTTGAAACCGGCAGTTGGGTGTTTGAAATTTTGGTTTGGGCCATTACTCGACAAGGTAGGACTTCAATAAAGTTTCCCCATGCCACTAGAGGGTGTGCACCTGGATAATTCATCATAATACTGTTGATATTTGGTGATAGGGCCAATAAGAAGTATTTGTGACTGTTTGGTTTTGAAACTGTTCCCTGACTTTCTCTAACACCATTTCAACACGATAGTTGAATGGAATCCACATATGTAGGCTACCTAAGACATCTGCAACATGAACACTGTTCGAATTATTGGAAACCATCAACCACCCATCACAGTGAAAAGCAACAAGAATCGCCCCATTTTGTGTGTTATATACCATAACATGGTGTGACTGACACTATAACAAGTCTGAATAGTTCAATCTGTCATCCTTCTAAAAAACACCTGCTGGAACTTTGCCCCCCCCCCCCCCCCCTTGATAAAAGGGAGGGAAGTTACTGCAGCTGAACAATATTTCTGTTAATAATAAATGGGCCAAAGTTGCTTTGAAGTGGGTGCTTGTCTGATCCCAGCGGTGTGCTCTCAGAGTGATGCTACAAGCCACCAGGTGTTTGGACTTTAGCAAGGCTAACTCGCTCCATTAATTATGGACCCGCATTGCAGCGTGCGTGGGTCCAACTAGGGGGAACTTCTCCTTCATTTGCATATCAGCACAGCGGAGGTTTTCATCCACCTCAACAGTCGTTGTCGAATAAGTTCGTGTGTGTGTGTGCGCGCCTGAGTGTTTGAGAGAGTGTTTTTCTCTCCTTGGACTGTATTTAACACTGTTCTTGATTTTGTTCCCGATTGGTGCTGATAAACTGTGTGTTGGCGGTGTTAGCAGTGTGTGAACCAGCAGGGGAGGAAGGAGAAGAATGTGTTTTTTAGACACTTTTTTGGGGATCTTGTGAAAGGTGGAGGGGCAGTTTATCAGGCTGTGCTTATTACAGTTCCTAGCTCTTCAGTATCTGTCTACATGGGTTCATTTACAGCATCCTTGCTCTGCTGTTCCATGTGGTTTCCCTTTGCTCTCTCTTCCTCTTTATCTTTATCTCTCCAGCTGAGGTATGGCAGTCAGATGTTTGTATGTCCAAAGACCAGAAACCCTTTGCAATCTCTCCTAAACAACACTGCATTGTATGCAAATATTCCTCGTGTGTGACTGAATTAGGATGTGAGTGGACAGTTATTAAGACTTGGATTTACATGCAGGCGTTTGTGAGTGTGTGTAGGTGTGTTTGTGTGTGTGTGTGTGTGTGTGTGTCTGTGTGTCTGTGTGTATGTATCACCTTTTTGCAAACCATGAAATGGCCCTGGGTCAAACAGAACAATCCTGTGAGAATGTGTGAAAAGCCCCGCCTCCGGAACCTGTCTGACCCACTGGTTGAGTAACTCTTTGTAGTGGTGCCTAGGAGCTAAACTGTCATGGCCTTCTACCTTCAGAAGTAGAAAGAGGGAGGAGCCAACGCTGCACAGTGACTTAACACGGGGATCCATATATGGCACTACGGCGGAGTCTGCCAGTCCTGCTCTCCAACCCCCCTTCAGCTAGAACTATTCTGGGACACTCAGCGCCTTGTTCTGCCCACAAACATCTCCCACATCTTTTCTCTCCTCATCGATTCTTGTCAGCTCCTTATGAAAAGAGTTTCGCAATTCCATTGTTGTGTTGTTTCAAATCTTGAATGACTATAAGTCATTCAGTTTTTATGATTCAGCCTAACGATTTGTCAATATCAAGGTTACATTTTAGAGTCACTGTTGGCATTCGTAATTCTGGTGGGATCACAGAAGGCATCACTGGGCTGGTGAATATGTGACAAAGTCACACCATACCAGAACACGCTAATTGCAATGGCTCTTGGGTAATCCTCCCACCTTGGGACATGAGTTATATGGGAATGGAACCAAATCGCAGGCATATGTGTGAAAACTGGTTAAAAATTCCCTTCGGAGGGATGTGATAGGCTGAATATATACTGCAAACACGATTTCCAAAACTTCTGAAAATGTTGCATTTGTGGATGGCGCATAGTTTTGATGGACACCTGTGATTCTTGGGTTAATTTCAGGTTGTAGAGAACAGTGAAGATCACCATCTACTGTGGCGTGATGTGACAGGGAAAGTTGGGTTTAATGTGAGTAACCCCGCTCGCAAAGACAGAACGGCTCATAGTTAACAGGGCATCGTCAGATTTACGATCTGAATGGATCTATTGAAGTAAAAAAAAAACGTACAGTCAGTCAGTACAGTAATCGACCCCCACCACACACTTAAAATGTCTTCCTGTCATGAGGGGCATGTATATATTGCTCACCCCCGCCCACACTTCTAGACAGACGGTCACATTTCTGACATCAGTGAATAACATCAGACAGCCAACCATCAACCAAAAGCCCTGGAAGATCTAAGGAAAGAGGCTGAAAGAGCCCTTCAGAAGACTGGCCTGAAAGGGATGAGGCTTGTTCGGGGAACCGGGGGGCAGCGGGAGACACTGAATGGGGTCGTCAGAGGGCGGGGGTGTTGAGTTAGGACGGAGGCGGTGGGACGGGACGGCCCCTTTTTGGGGGGGCTCACGGACTCAGTGCCATGCCCTGCTGCTTGAGTCTCTTTGAGTCACATTTCTGTGGTTTGGGCTTGTTGGAGAAATCAAATACCCTGTTGCTCATCCATCCCCACTCACCCCCACCCCCAGCCAAGTTACCCAGGAAGAGGGGCTAACACAAGACACATTATTAGGCGCAATGGAGGCGAGTATAGCTGGTGAATTATCCTCAATGTCTGTTTGCTATTTGCTCGCATCAGCATTCACGTAGAGCAGTCTTTTATAATTATTACTTAAGTGAAGATGGTCAGCCATTGTCTGGACTGTATCTTTCTCAGGTTCAGTGGTCTGTCACTAGGTAGTGTCAGTGTGGCAGGGGTGCCTTCGTCCTTCAGGGCTACTCTTGTTTCGCTCTTGGTTTGTGGGCATGTGTACTTGTGTGTGTGTGTATTTGTGTGCCTGCGTTTATGCAGTGTTGGAGTGCACAGAGTACATGCGTTGTCCCACTGCTAGGGGTAGAAAATAAGAAGACAACTTCTCTAGAATTCTAGAGTCTCCTGTCAAAAACAGGCAAAGGAAGGTGGGGGGGGGGGAATACCCAGACATCCAGGAGATATATCTATTTCAGCTTCCCGCTTCTCTGAAAAAGGTAGGAGACTTCAAAATGGCTCCACTCATTGCCACAGAGCAGGCTCTCTCCCTGTCAAAAATGTCTTTGAATGGAAAATACAGGCTGAAAGTTGATCTTATTTTTTCCTGGTGCTTTTTTTTGCTTCTTTTTTTTGCTTCAGCGGTCCAGCCGTCATCTCACAGAAGGACATCTCTTCTCTTAGGCGAGCCTTCACCAAGGGCTCAGAGAAACTCTCCGGCTCTTTCTTTCTCTCTCTCTCTCTCTCTCTCTCTCTCTCTCTCTCTCTCTCTCTCTCTCTCTCTCTCCCCTCTTTACTTCCTTACCCTTGCACGCCCACGACCCTCTTCTCTGTCTAGGTGAGGTATATGCCAGTCAGTCAGAGGCTTGTTCTCCTACAAAACACAATACCTATCTCCCAGGTGCTGCTCGGAAAACGCTCCAGGTCACCGTACCTTTGTCTCTTCTAATTAGGATCTGTGTAGTGGACTGAATCGCAAACAAATCGGATGTGAGGAGAAATGAACGCGGTGAGGTCAAGCGGAAAAGGTCACTGTGTCACAAGGTAGTTTCTCTGTCGGTCACGTCAGTTGCAGAAGTTGTCTGTAATGTCATAATACAAATTAGGGACAGTATGTTCTTCCCACCATATGTATCAAATTCGAATGAAAAAAAAAATGCCGACTAAAGCCCTAACACTCGTCATCAGACGTCTTTTCTTGCCTCTATTGAGAATTCAGTTTCAGACTTTCTTTTTTCATTTTAGACGTAATATAGAAATCAATCTCATTTACAACCTATGCACTCGAGGCTAAACTCCTACAATGTTTATGGTTCGCTTAATACTTGTCCCAGGATGTGACCTAAAAGTGTAATATCATTTCCCCTTGCCTTATTTCATTATTCCAGGTGGTTTCATCACCTGTGGCCAAAAGGAATCCGTAATGGCCATTTTCTTTTGGTAATTGGTTATCTTGACATTTAGAAGTAGGCTCGTAATTTGTACGTTTCAATTGTGAGTGGAACTTTAATTAGGCGGTGTCTGTGTGCTGAGCTCATCATTTCTGGGAAGATCTTAGGTCATTTACTGAATTACACGGATGGCATTCTTTGGAAGGATTCATTAAAATGATGATTCGGCTCCATCCCGCTTTGTGGAGGAGCTTCCCTATTCCCCAAGGGCCTTCTGCACGTGTATGCTTATGGTTAAGGTCTTAGTGGACTAAATCATCGAGGTCTTATTGTGAGGACCCTAGCATCTGTATGTTACGGTCCACATGGAGCAGACTGTCAAGAATCCAAACAGGAAATGCCAGAGAAGAAGAGTAGAATAATCTGTCTATATGTTGTCCTTGAGAGTCTACTATTTCAGATATTCTATGGGGTTTGTCTCATGTTGTTTTCTTACATTCTTCATCCTAAAAATGGCTTCTAAATTATGAGAAAATCTTTTCAAACATTAGGGTCTGTACAAAAATAGTGTTTTTCCCGCTAATGCAATCCACGCATTCCCTCTGCATCACCATGAAATGGAATCATGCGTGAGGTTCCTCTGAAATAGCTATTGTTCTCTCAGCTAATTAATAAAATACTTTTCAACGGTTGCAGGGGGGGGGGGGGGGGGAGATGGGTATTACTATTATGGGATGATAATGGTGTTGCTGAATCGCAGCCGAATTCATATTTTGGTGTCATTAGCATTTGTAAAGATGTATGTTTCATAAATAGAAGGACGCTGTCTGTGTGCCAATGGAACAACAAAAAAGGCGGTACTGCTGAATATTCAACATCCTGACAGGAAGTTGGGCTGACTTCATGGAAGGATTGCAAAACTGTGTCACGAGTGCGGTACGCGCTCCTCAACTTCCTTCTTAGCCCCTATGAAAGTAAGTTTGGCATTTTGGCAGTGCTTGAACGTTCTGTTTCTACGATTAAAACCGGTATATTCTATGTCCATTTCTAGTTATTCAGACAACACATACATACTGTTGATCTACACTTAGTCTAAATGCTTTACATACTCTGCATATTTCTCTCTCTCTCTCTCTCTCTCTCTCTCTCTCTCTCTCTCTCTCTCTCTCTCTCTAAAGCGCTTAACTCACACAAGTCCTGCCAAAAGCTTCTGAAGCTCAAGGATTTAATGTCCCACACTGCGCTGCACTTTTGTTATGATATATATGTGTGTCTACCCACTGTGTCATATAAATATGATATGGAACAATAGAGAGAGAGAGTTAGGAGAGATATCACATTTTGTGCTTTAGGACTGAGATCTATGTTGCTCAAATACAAATCCTGGGCTGTGTTAAGTGCTTTTGTTCTGTAATGTACGTGTTGAGCACTTTGCTGTTGAGAAAAAACCTTTGTGTGGGAATATCACGGCCAGTGATTTGTCAGGATTAATGCGATCATAGGAATCGATCCAGGGATTAGCCCAAAGAAACGTCGCAGTTGAGCGCCGCCTCGAAGATGACTGATTTTCATGCACTTTGACAAGCCTCTGGGATGATTAGAGAGGTTATTAATTCAATTCCTGAAGTGTTATTAATCCCCAGTCTGTTTTGCCACACCTCCGTTTTTCCCATAATGCACTGCTTTTCCATCTGACTTTGGATGTGTTCCCTCTGGGTCCCGGGTTCTTTGAAGATGGCAAAGTTTAGATTTAGTTTTTTTCCTCCGAAGATTAAACCATTTTATTTTCCATTAGGGATTATTGTTATTTAGGGTTTGCTGATTGAAATCTTTCACATGAACGCTTTTGTCTTTAATTAGTGATGCGAAATTTGATGGATTAAACATGAAATGTTGATTTGTGCCGATAACTGCAGATTAATTAGAGCCATAACTGACATGTATTATCTAGTGTATGTTCACGAGAAGGAATTAAAATTGTTGCAAGACACAGACTGCTTTGCATAACCTCTGTCGTTCATAAAAATGCCTGTCTTTGGGTCATTTGGGTATTTTTCAGGCTTCCTTATCCCTGCCGAGTAAAATCTCTCCCCCATCTAGTTTGGGTCATGTCTGAGGGAGTATCTGAGCAAATCACTCAACTCATCCAAAGCAATTTCAGCCCCTCTCTCTTATCTGCTTCTGCGTACCCAGTCTATCCATTTGGCCCTGTCCGCCCTAGGCAGCTAGGTAACCATGGGGTGCAATCTGTTGTCCTCCTTATTTCCTCCGGGTGTATTGATCAGACATACAAGGCTTGATTAGCACTGTGGGAGATAGGCCATGGTTCTGAAGTCCAACTCTGGCCTTCCAATTTGCCGTCCGGGCTTGAACTGATCTAGGGGTACTGTACCTTATTGAAGGCATTGATTGGATGCAGCTACAACCGCCTTCATAGGTAAGGTTCGAAAGTGGCCAAAAATCGGGTGATTTTACCACTTGATTTGATGTCAGTAGGGTTTTGGATGAAACTGTTAGGGAGATTGGTCAACAATTAACATAACTGCTCAAAGGTTCCGAAGGTACATATAACCACGGCTATTTCACGGTTTGATGAAATAACGATGTTTAGATAAGCAAAGGCTTCCGCTGAATGGTCTGTCGCACGCCCTCCTCTTCAACATCTTTCCAGGGAATTACAATCAGAAAAGAAACGAATCCTAAAGAGAGAGAGAAAAGATCCCAAACAACCAAAGAAAGAAAGAAAACCTAGGATGAGACAGAGAAGTCGATAAAGGAAGTTCAATCAACTAGGCCCTTCCAACTTTTTTCTCATTTGGCGGGTGGAGGAAGGAGACGGTCTGTCAGCGTGACATTGCCGCCTAAATGTCTGCCGCCCAGTGCCCTTGTCATCGGGCAGCCAATTAGGTGGAGCTGTTCAGATTTAATACGTACTGTAAAGGTTGCCATTGTGTGCCACCCTAATGTTATTTCAGCCTTTCAGAGTTTCATTAAATGCAGCAGATTACGAATCCCATTCAGTCAGGCGCCGAGTTCACATTTTCTCATGCATCTAGTGTATTCATACTCCCTCCCAGTTCACGATACACCGAGTCACCTTTAAGAGCAAAAGACGGAAATGTATTTCAGTGAATTTCTCTGTTTCTTTTGACCGTTTTTCGATTTGGTTCCGTCAGCCATGCAGGGTTGTACAGAGTTCGACTTTGCATGGGTCAGAGTCCTTGTAACTTCACCGTTTAAAAAACAAGTGGAACTTTTTGGAGACAGCTCGCTCACAAGACTCTCATGTGATTCCACTAGAAGTGGGGGGGCTTTGTAAGTCCGGACAGAACAAAACATAACAAAAAAAGGACAGAATTTGACATTTGTTTCCTTTTCCATCAGAGAGATCTTTACCACAGCTATTTCCACTCAGTTCATCCCGTGCTCCGCAGAAAGACATTATCAAACAGTGCTTCCATTGAGAATGAATTTGACAGTAAAAAAAAGAAAAAAAGACTGAAAAATAAATAAAAAATGACATCCGGTTGAAAGCATTCCATCGGTCATGTTCATTAGCCTCTCGCTTGCTGCGATGCATGCTGGGTAGAATCGGCAAGCTTGGCCGGGTGTCTCTCTCTTGTAGCCTGCCACGCCAGCAGATGCAGCGCGGTCTCTCCCATCCAGAGAGAGAAAGGGGGGAGGGGGGGGGGGGGGGGGGGGGGAGGCGGTTCAGACTCCTCCACTCGGCTGGAAGTCTCCTAGGAGCCGGCAGGGGTAGTGAAACAGAAGGAGTCCCTTGGGTGATCGTGCTCCGCGTCTCCCTCCGCTGGGCCCTCTAATGCCTGGCGCTCAGGAGATTGACGGGCTGTAAAACAACGTCACCAGGGACAACAACAAAAAAACAACATGGAGACTGAGTCCAGATGCAGGAAAAAAAAGTGCTAAAGTCTGAGGACTGAGGAATGGGCCTGGGCTGAAGGAGGCAGAGGAAGGTGGATAGTCATCCAAATGATGATGATGATGGTGTCAACAGGTCCAATCAGGATCATAATGACGTGCTGATGAAAAAAAGGAAGCTAAATAGAAAGGGGGGAAGCACGATTTATCCACGTATATAAAAAATGTATATGTCGTTCTCCATCTGCACATGATTTACATCCACATTCACAATAGAGGTGACCCGCGTATTCCACAGGAGTGCTCATAAACCAACAACCCAAGCATGCTCCTCCATCACGTCAGTGGCAGATGAACATGTAATTGACTGCAAAACGGGTGCGCTTGATTCGCATGTATCTCTTTCAGGCTGACCTTCAGCAGTGACAGAGTGGATGTATAGTAAAACAGGCCCCCGTAAAGATGAATGGCACTTCCAAACGGCTGTTTGAAAACGACTATACGACCAGACCCAACTCCATGACTGACACTTTTAATGGGGCCATGATGCTCGGCTAATCCTTGTTTTAAAGCTCTCATCATCATCACCAGCGTACACGCTCAGCACGCTCAATCATACAGCTGGATGGCGTGGTGGGAATCCATCACACATGCATGCACACACACACACACACAAACAGTCCTGAACCCATCCTGCATACATATGTGAAAGAGGCGGGGGGAATCCACACACACATCCACACACACACCCAGCCCCTGACATGGCGCGGCGCACACACATGTTTCTTTTGTTATACTCTTGACACAGTCACCCCCCCCCCACCACCCCCCTCCCCCCCACCATGACAACGGAGTCGGCGGAGAGAGGGAGCCCCGTGTGGCGAGGACAGGGACACCCGACACTGTGATAGCCTCCATATGGGGGCCATAACTCCTCATCTAGATTAGCATGCAAACAGTCTGCTGGGAGTCTGGTGCCGGTCGCTAGAGCGACGGTGGGAAACCACCAGAGTAGCGACGGAGGTCGCCGCGGTTGTGCGGATTCGGCCTGTGAGCGCATGGCTTGGCTCCTCCCCCTCCGCTGTCTGATCAGGGGTTTTGCCAGGTTGTTGTTCCAGTGAACGGACGGGGTCTTCTTCATCCTGGTGGCTGAGAGGACTGCACTGGCCATCAAGGGGGAACTGAGCGCTTTGTTGTGAAAGGAACTGAAATAACTAACTACTAAATGACTAATTGTAAATATATGTGATGTGATGAAATACTTACAAGTATTCCCCCGCCCAAAAACTTGACTCATAAAACCAATGACAGACGTCCGTGCATCAGCGTGAATAATTTCATCCCAGGCCTAGCGTCCGATATCATTACGTAACACAGGCCTGAACATTCCCACAGCACGGATGCACGCTTGCTTGTGACTTAAGCAAGTCTCATTCTTGACTGTCCCCCCCCCCCCCCCCCCCCCCCCCCCCCCAGCGTCAGCTTGTTTGTCAAGATGTGTCAGCTCCTCCGTGTAAGGTGTCATCTCAGCCCGCCGTGCCGCTCAGCGACCACGTGACGCCCCCACACGTGGAGGCGATACACGACCGAGCCCGTCGCTCCTCGTCTGCCGTCAGCATCTTTGACTTCGACGCACAACCTTTTATGTCGTGAGGGCTCTCAAAACCAGAAGGCCTGTTCTTTTCTTCCTTCTGACAGCGAAAACAGGCTCACACTGTGTCAGTATTATTTGAGCCCGGTTCAAGTGGAGAGGATTGGAACTGTTTATTTATTAACAATTAGCTCCTTGTGTGCGTTTGCTACATGATACTGCAGCGCTGCTGTTGTGTACATTTCTGTCTGCAGGAGCTAAGCTGGTCTTTACATTAGAGAGCCAGGCAATTACACTGTGTGGATTAAACCTCAATCCTTCCCATAATGAGAACCAATCACTCTATCCGCGGGGGTAGCCTAGCAACAGCGAGAGCTCAACATGGGGTTGCAGTTATCGCTGGTGTTGTTATTGTTTTCGCGAAGAGGAGACGACTCGCAGAAGCTCGAGAACGAGACGAAAGGGGGTTGCGGAGGAGAAGAGGCTGAGGAGAGACGAAGAGAGTCGGAGGAATAACGTTAGATGGAACGCCGGACACTGGGGAAACTGCTGAGGTGTGAGGTGAAATTCAAAGGAAAGCGAGAGAGAAAGGGATGGAGAGAAATGGAGAGAGAAGTTTAAGCAAAGGTCTAAACGCTGAGGTATTGGGGGGGTTAAGAATTAGACATTTTAGGAGGCATTATGTTAGTATAGACAGGCTTTAAGGTTTAAATCAGGATTACGGCCTTTTGCTCTTGGAAATATGAAAAATGCCACCGTAGAGCCAACAGCTCCCTGGTGAAGGTCTGGTCGGAAGCTGGTCGCACAATCTGTTCCACTGAGAGATTCTCAGTCCTCTCGGACGCCAACCAACCTGGTGTGAGCACATTGGCACACCTCCATCCTCGCCCAAGTTGCTGTACTCTATACTCACACAAATGGCTTAATGGTTTTTCAAGGCACTACCCATGTGTTCATAGTGTTTTGGTCGAAGAAAAGACCTGCCTGCAATTGGACCGGCAGTGGTTTTCCTCTCCCACAATAATGCCGGCTTCACGCCCCGAGAACTCCCTTTCAAACGGCGGGGATAAGAAATGGGGGGCCATTTTGTGGAGTGTATTAGCCTAGATAGCTCACACTCCCCCTGTGGGTGAGGATTGTGTTTACTTGGGGGGGGGGGGGGGTTGCAGGGGGGAGGGAGGGGGGGAGGAGAGGCAACAATACAGAGTCAAGACTGTCACAGTATCGTGCAGCTGTTTCCAGGAAGCGGGCTAAATCGCGGGGGGTCCCTTCCATTGAAAGCTGTCACACAAAAGGTGCTGGCTTGTGGCTCCCACTTAAGGGAAGACTGCCACGAGAAAGTCTGCCACCAGCCACCCCCAGACACCCCACCTCAACCCCTCCAACCCCCCCCCCCACCCCCCCCCCCAACCCCCCACCAGCTCCAGAACCTACACACATGCGTTCCTAAACAGAGCCCGACTCAGAGAGCAGAAAGCGTATCAGAGCCCCCCGAAAATAAATTGATATGGGAGACGCTGTGCTGACCGAGTGCTGCCATGACTCAGAGCCCCCCCCCCCCCCCTCGCCCCCACCACCACCCACGAGGATTCGCTTGTGTGTGGCGACTCTTAATGCTGCGAGCGCCTCATCGTCAAACAGCAACAACTTGGAGAAACTATTCACTTTCCTTCTCTCGTTCTCTCTCCGGGGGGGATTCCTCCGGCACACGCTCGCAGAATACAGGACGGGGCGGTCCGATTGGACCGCGTCTCAAAGGCAGTGGGCGTCACGGCGACGAGCGCATGCTGTGTCAGTGACGTTTATATGTGTGTCTCACAGAAGTCCGTGGGCTGTTTTTTTGGAGAAGAAAATATGACAAAGTGGGATTGACCAAAAAAATTCTAACGATAGGACGGTCTTCTTTCACATCTTTCTGTGATGCATTAAATGATGCAAAAAAACTACGGGACACTGAAACAGTGGAAAGAAAGGAGTTGGAAAAGGCGGAAAGAAAAGAGAAAGGTCTTGTGAAAAAAGAGGAGAAAGTCTGCTTTGATTTACATGGTTATTATCTCCGGCACCTGTGAGGGTGAATCGAGGACCCTGTGCGTGCAACATACGAAGGGAGGCTGCAAGTTCTTGTTGTTCTTATTTGGGGGGGTGAGGGTGGGGGTTAATTTTACATTAACACTCGCTGGTTATTAGACTTGAATTTTCAGCTTGTCACCCTAAGACATATGTCTCCTTTCCCAGCACTACCACCACGCGCAATTAAGGCAAGGACACAACGTCATGTAGCCACAACCGGGAATTGAACTCGCAACCTTCCAATCAAGAGCCCAACGTCTTAACCGCCGAGCCACCCGACTCCCCCCCCCCCCCCCCCCGGATGAACGGGGCTCTCAAGTTTCTCTAGCAACAAGAAGAAAAAAATATATACATATCCTGTATATATGAGTTGGGGCCTCATACGCTGCTCTACACTGCCACCAACAGTGTGTCTCCTCTTTCTGTGGCGCACCCGAGAGCCAGCACTTTGTTAATCATGTTAATCACGGCCCCTCCAATTTTGCAGTCCGGCACCCCTGCGGTCGGCGGTCAGGTCGGGTTTTCAGGGGTTGGCGGGGGGGGGGTGATGGTTTGGCGTGTTCCAGCGAAGCTCTACCTCTCAGGGAGGTGCAGTTCCTGGGGTCTAAGAGTCGTATTACGCTGGTCTATAATCTGGCAGATGCTACGGTCCACAAGAGCTAATGAGGGGCGAGACGGGGGGGCGGGTCAAAGTTCACCAGTGCTCTCTGCTATGGAGACCTGAGTCCATTTGGGTCCTGGCCTCCACCGAATATCGCCTTGAGCAACGCAGATGAGAGCTGAAAGAGATCACGGAGGTCTGAGACAATGTACCGCTGAGAATATTAATTAGAAATGCTGGAGGTGATTTTTATTTTAAATGTTTTTGCAATGAGCGAGTGTAATTTTAACAGCCAGTACTTCCCTTTTATGTTTAGATTCAAAACCATTATTTGGGGTGGAAGGGGGGGGGGGGGTTCTCTCTGGGGAAAAAAGACACACGTTAACAAACGTCCACGTAAAGCCAATTGGAAATACTCCTCTATTACTACCTGAGAAGCAGACAAGCGAAATCTTTCTTCTGACCCTGGAGTCTATGCGTTGAAGGAATAGTTGATTTCACTGACTAAAACCCAGGAAAGTACCAGAGAAGGATGACTCATGAATATTGGATGGGTTCTAATGAGTGTATGCTAGATAATTACTGCACAGATGTTCTGTTAAACATGGACCGCGGATAAATCATGTCAAGAAAAGTAGCCTTCTGACAGATTTCCATCAGACGAGTGTTCTAATGAAAAAATCTTCCGATCTCAGCGCCCCTGAACCTAGGCGAAACATGCTTAACCCATTACATTCGCATCACATTCACACAGTGGCTGACTGAAAGGTTATAACTTGGGAATTCGTAAGTTTTTTTTTCTTTTTTTCTTGCGCTCTTAAGCATGTTCTTAGTAGCGTGTCTGCATATTGAACCAGTTGACCCGGAGGCTGGTCTTTTATGGGTGACGTGAGTCTGGCGTGTTGCCGTGTCGCAAGCTAGCCTTCAGCGGGTGACAATACCATGCGACAATCAACGTGCTGTTTGCAGTCAAGGGGCATTATGGGAAGAAGGCTTAATATCTGATTTTAATTACCAGTTTTAACACAGCCATCTCAGCTCATTAGTGAACTGTGCAGGCTGTTATACCCAAGCTGTAGAGAACAACTGATGGAGAAAGTGTGGATGTACACTGCAATGTTTTTTTTCTTTTTTTACAGGCTTTAGTCATGAATAATGTAGTATTCATTTCACCATTGCAGCAACCACACATTATGAAGTTGAACTTTGATTTCAGGGCAGTTCATTTAGAGAAAAAGAGACGAACACATAACTATAATCTCAAAGTCACAGATTTAGCGAGTTACTTGCTCTAAACACCTCTGGCTTGGTGCCATGTATTCATCTGGCTGTATGGATTTCCTCTTAGCCTTGGCCCTGGCACGCCGATTTAGGATTTACAGCCAGTGTATCAAATCTGTGAATAGTTGTCTCCGCCACAGGATAAAAAGATTAAAGCCATTTTAACCCCTCGAGGAGATCTTACGACCCTCTCTTCGACGCCACCCAGGAATCGCTCCAACCTCCTCCACTTGGGTCCCTCTTTTCCTGGCTCTGGCAGCAAAGAGGGAAATGACGGCCGCGCTTGGTGGCACCGCCAGTGTGCTTGGCAATGTACCCAGCATGCACTGGGATTCGTCGAAAACAGCCCTCCCCTCCCATGTCCCAGGAACAGGATAATAGGGAAGGGGAAAAGGGCTCCAGTGCCCCCAACCGTAACACATCACTGCCCTTTTCTCTATCCCCTCAACTCACCCTTTCGTTTCTGTCATCCTGGTCATTGAGTCACTCTCTCGCTCTCTAACTCTCTCTTTCACTCTTTCTCTCTCTCAGTCTTGTTCTCCCTTTCTTTCTCTTTCTCGCTCTCTCTTTCACTCTTTATTTTTCTCTTTTCGCTCTCTCTCTCTCACTCCCTCTCTCTCTTTCTCACTCTCTCTTTCTCTCGCTCCCTCGGCGACCACTGGCTCTCTATATATAGTGAGATGCATTCTATCCACTTTCAATCCTCTGGGTTTAGTTCAGGGGTCTTATTCGTTTTGTCAGGGGTTGTATTTTTTCTCTCTCTCTCTCTCCCTCCTTCACACACATAAATCTCTTATCCTTCGCTTTATTTTTCACTTCCACTCTCTCTCTCTCTCTCTCTCTCTGGAAAGTAAACACACCTCTTTTTTTCTTGCAGTACTCCATAATGTCAGGTCGCTCTGAAGCATTTTTTTAGCTGGTTTGAGGGTTTCCTTGCATGTCAGCAAACATGGATGTGACTGTTCAGGCATGTGTCTGTCTGAAACGGCCGTAAACATTTCCTGCACACAACTGACTTTCAATGAAATGCAACATAAAAACATTAATCTTCGCAAACAATCATCGGGTGTGTAGAGAAAAAAAAGAAAGAGATTTGTAAGGATCCTAGAGAAAGGAAAAAAAAAGATGACGTTAAAATGCTAGTAATACTCTTAGGACTGCATTAAACTGCGGGATCTGGAAGAATTAGATCAAGATTAGGGCTGCAAATGCGCCCTTGGGAGCTTTGCATCCAAACAAGTACTGTATTGACACTGGCCCCTCCACCAGATGTTACCCCCCTTTCATAACATGTTTGCCCTCTATAATGCCTTCATTTGATATGACAATATCTTTTAAATGGATCCCTGGAGGATTACGTATCCAGATAACTTGATCATGAGCCCTATCCAGATGATGAGTATCTGACAGGATTTTCTGACATGGAATTTTAGCCGTGTGGGATTGAATGAACAGGCGATGAGCTTTTCTGCTGAGTCAAACGTCTCATTTACAGGATCAATCAAAACTCAAGCTCGTGTCTCCAACCTTCCCCCATCATCAACCTCATGTGAGCCAAGGAGCAAAATGTGATATTATTTCAAGAATAGTGTCAAATAAATAATTACGGAAGGACCGAATCCCCCTGTATTTCTTTCCCGTAATAGTCTAAGCCCTATTGTGATCAGAGCTGAAGGCAGGTATTGTAGAGAACACGGCTTGTCTTCTTTGTGCTGCTCGTTGTGCTAGCCTTTTAACACACCCGTAATTAGTTTTCCGGAAGCCTCCGGCCCTTGTGTCTGGTCCTGTGTGTCGTCTCTCCCGGAGAATCGAACCTGTCTGACAAACAGAAACAAACTGCCCTCCAAGTCTCCACCCGTCCCCCGTCCCCCCACTCGCCCCCCCAGATTGCTTATTGAACAGAAGGGGCGTAAGGTGAGGCCAAGGTGTGTGTGGGCGCGCGTGCGTGTGTCTGGAGGCGGGGGGGATGTTCCCGCCAAACATAATGTTCGGCGACACCTCAGATTTTGTTCATAATTTCTGTTGTCCTGCAATTAATCTCCTTGTACGTTTAATTAAAAAGAAAAGTTGAGTGGGTAATTGAAAGTAATGCCTTCCTTGTGCAGCCTCTCAGGGTGAAAGATGCATGCGGTAATGTGCTATGGCAGCCTGGATATATCACGTTGGTTAATCTCAATTTGACCTCCGAGCCACTTAGGGGAGATAAAGGAGAGACCTTACCAGACTGGCTTTCCTTCTAAACAACATGAAATAAGACAAGAGGTCCAACCAGAAAATGACATGGTGACATTCCTTGTTTTAAGTCCAATAGGACAAAGAACTCTTTTGTGCAATCAGGTTATTACATTTGCACAATTCTTGCAAGTTTTAGATGAGTTTTAGTGTAACAGTGTTTTTAACTAGTCTGTGTTATGTGTATGTAGATGTGCCTTTTAACTGTTGTGCTATCTCTATGTTTTTTACCTGCTGCAAGACAAGTTTCCTCCTTGGGGGACAATAACTGAACTGATGGTGTAGGGCTGTAGGCTCTTGGCTATGCAAAAGGGCCAGACTGCATTGAGAGTATAGATGTGTACCTTCACAGCATGGCAGTCTGCACCAAAGAGCAAGGATTTAAAGTCTGCTTTCAGAGTGAGTTCAAAAATGAGGTGATCCTCTTTACGCCAACGGATGATAACGCTTCAAACTCAGTGTTTCAGCTCCAGCGGGGATCAGGGTTGGGAGTTTGGTAATATATTGTAGTTTGGGCGAGGCTTTGCAGGATCTTTACAGTGTCGTCCCCTAATCAGTATCTAGTCCTCCGTCTCATGAGCCAAAAAAGACTTATCGGATCAGGATAGCAAATCGTGCTCGCTACGAACGTCCAAGTTGTCAACAAAGCTCGGGCGCTCTGCCACAACACAGCGGAATTGGTTTTCAATCCGGCTCGCTTCCTCTTCTCCTCCGTCCTCCCACCACCCCGAAAAAAACAGAATGAAAAATAAACAAACTGTGCACAGTCAGCTCGATCGCTAATGGCCAGTCATGCTTGATTTCGGCGCGCAGCCATTTCAAACGACGACTGCGACATGTGTGTGCATAGGAAGGAAAACAAAGCAATTTCAGGAGGCATTTAAGCCGAGCCAGTGATGGTCCAGTGACAATGCTTTGTGTTTGTTGTCAGTAGAGAGAGATGGAGAGCGAGAGAGAAGAGAGAGATGGAGAGAGAGATGGAGAGAGAGAGAGAAGAGAGAGATGGAGAGAGAGAGATAGAGAGAGAAAAGAGAGAGAGACAGAGAAAGTGAGAGAAAGAAAGGGAAAGAGAGAGAGAGAGAAAAGAGAGAGAGAGGGAGAAGGGAAGAGAGTTGGAGAGAGAAAGCAAGAGAGAGGGAGAGAGAGAGAAAGTGAGAGAAAGAAAGGGAAAGAGAGAGAGGGAGAAAGGGAGAGAGTTGGACAGAGAAAGCAAGAGAGAGGGAGAGAGAGGGAGGGAGGGAAAGAAAAAGAGAGGGAGGGAGGGAAAGAAAGAGTAAGGGTGATGAGGGGAAAGAAGGAAGGAAGGAAGGAAGGAAAGAGTGGAATGGGGGGAGGTTGTAAGCTATTCCTTCATCCTGGAGGATCTCAGTCACTATCGGACTGACAACAGCACGGTCCCCTGTGGTAAACATCAGGCTCGTGGGTAGTGTTTGTTGGCCCTGGGCTCACCTATAAATTCCTATACTAACGTGTGGGTGGAGGCTGACGTCTGTGTTTGTAAAGTCCACTTTACGCTCTATTGCCCTGTAATACGGCAAGACCCCCGAAAGAGAAATATTAGTGTCTTATTTACAGTTCCGTTACGTGCAAGAAATATGGCGTCGGGGTCGAGTTTAATTAACCCACTGGCAATAAATGTAAATGCCAAACGTCCGGCAGAGTTAGAGTACGGACGCTCATACATGGAGAGAACATTTCTTCCCAAGCTCCTACTGGGATGTAAACTATTAGGTCTGAGCTGTCTTATATTCTGGATATACACAGACTCCAGTGTTAAGAGAAGAGAATTCATTAAGAGAATTGGAAACAACCTTAACTGCCTTTGTATAGTTTGAGCATTAAAAGCCACCTGCCTCTTCATTTTGAGGTGTTGGCAGTTAGATATATAAATCCTAAATATCCTAATCCTATATGTATCATGAATATATATTAGGGGATTTTTGTAATTAAACCTTATTATTATGGAATATTTTTAAAAAAATTGTAAGGGAGAAGGTGTTGCTTTTTTAATCAAAGTTATCGTTCATGAGCACGGAAGTACTTTACTGGCCTATTATAACTCTGTAAACCTTTTCACAGTAGCCCACTCCAGTGCTTACTGTGATATTACGGCCGACATGTCACAGTTGTTTTGTTTAACCCCGAGGACCAACTGCTGCGCTAAAGAAAAACTCATTTGAATACATTAGGTAAAGCAATTAATTAAAGCATTTTCCCCCTCGCCTTATTGAATGAATTCCTAGGAGATTTTTCGGCCACCAGCTGAAGGCACACAGCCTAGCCCGGCAGCTAATCGTACAGTAAGAAATAAGCAACGGTGGAGAAAGCCGTTATTAGAATGGCACCCAGGCTATTTTCTTTAAATCCTTTCATAAGCGTTCCACAGAAAACACCCCACTCGATGTAAAAAAAATTCTCTTCCCGATATTAATAACGATATTAATAACATTTCCACAAATCCAGGCAAATCTGGTAATATGTGAGTCCGATTACAACGCTACCTTATGGAAAGATTCTAAAAGCTTGTCTTAATCCTGCTCTGATGAGTGCTATGTGGCTAACTTGGGGCGTTAGATGGCTCAATGGTTAAGGCGTTGGCCTCATGATCGAAAGGTTGTGAGATTGAACCCCGGCTGTTGCTATATGACGTTGTGTCCTTGGGCAAGGCACTTCACCATACTCGCCTCAGGGAGAATGTCCCTGTACTTACTGTGAGTCGCTTTGGATAAAAGCGTCTGCTAAATGAATACATGTACATGTAACTTACAGGGCTCTGCTTTGAGTCGACACACGTTTTGGGAAGTGGACTGGGGTCGGACATATGAATGACGTACAGTGAGGCCCTATTAACCTTCCAGGATAAACACCTTCAGCTTTTTGGACTGTTCAGACCTACAGCTACTAGTACGACGTCTGGTTGCACAACAGTTTGTCCTGCTGCATGTGAAGACATCGGGGGGGAAAGGGAAGACCTTTTGACGAGTGAAGTCAAAGTTTCCTCTCTGAACGAGCAGTCACAAGGCACAAGAGCAGTCTCCACACACACACACAATTCCACGCGCTGTCCAACACACACACACACACAATCCCACACATCCTGCGGACACTCAGCGGGGTGTGAAAGGGTCGTGACGGATTGCAACGGATTGCCGCTTCCTGCTGTCCTTATCACGCAAACCCCACACACCTCTGCCCTCCTGGGTAGTGCTGCTCCCTGGCACTGCCCTCCTCTCCTGCAGGGCCGGGCAGGCTGATTATGACCTCTACAGCCAGGAGCACCGGCTCTGCTCAGGTGACCAGCCCCACGCTGGCCGTACCCTGTGGAGAGGCAGCTCTTTACAAAAATACCACACATTAGTGAAGTGGAAATAGGCGACAGAGTTGGATTTAAACGTAAAACCCTTGGTGAAAGAACACAGAGACTAGAACACAGGGACTAACACCAAAGTTAAAGAACACACACACACACACACGAACAAATCATTTTTGTTTAGTCATGCTTTATGTTTTCTAGAAGCTTCCAGGATTTTGCTTGTCCTCTTGACTAACCATGTGCCGTACATGCCATCCTAATATGTACACTGCTTTAATTGAATATAATTTCGAATTTAATCTCTACGTTTTCTACGAAAGTGTTTCCGAAAACAAAACACTTGAAAGATGAAATGTGAAGGTCAAGTTTGCCAGTGTGGTGGGGTCGATCAGTTAGAGAATAGGTGTTGCTGGTTAGTTATCCATTTAGCCCCTTTAAACGCCATTATAATAATGGCTTCTCTAAGCATGTGGGATATGACATTTGAAAATGAAATAAAGAACGTGTTCAAATGACTCTTGGCACTCTTGAAACATATTAACACTGTTTTCATAATGCAACACAGGTTGGTTTATTATTCATATCATGAATCCCACCATCATCAAAGAGTGTTTAAGTGCTTTTGGACATAGTGCGAAAGCCGTTTCATTTCCTTGGCTGTTATCTTTTTGCATCGTTTTTGTTTTCGCCAAAATTCCTACGCCAGTCGTTAGTCTCAGAAAAACGATCTGATTGGTCGGAAGACGTTAGGCTATTTTCACTAGGCAGTGTTTGCTTGTCTGTCTGACAGACTTTAGCGCTGAGGCCCTGGTTCCCATGACGCCATCGCTGCGTTTGCTATTTGATCAGGACTTTGTCCGTCGGCGCTTTATTGATTTAGATTGCTACTGATGTGAAGGGAAAGGAATAAGAAACAGGTAGAAGAAAGGTCAGGAGTCAAATTAATATGTGAATATCTCTGTTTGCTTAAGTGAAATTGCGTGCTATTTCGAAAGATCCAGGAGGGGAGATGGTGGTAGGATAAACCTTCTTATTAAGAGGTCCCATTGTTCAAAATCAAATCTCCCTAAAGAAAAAGAAAAAACTATTGCGGATGATCAAAATCCCCTCGCATTTGTTTGGCTGCCCTTGATGCCATTTGAGAATAGGGATATATCACGTGTTAAAGTGCTTAATTTCAAGAGTCTTAGGGCCATATTTGATATCACAGGCTGTCACGGAGCATCAAGACAGAAGCGCTCGCTCTCAACATCATTCCACACGGCAATAACAGCATTGATCTGTCTGATTCCTGCGGCATTTACCAAGTAAATGCACACTTTATTTTCTCTTCCCTCAATGAAATTAAATCAAGGCTCTCCTCTCTGATCTGGGCAGGCGTTTTCCATTTGTTTTGATGCTCTAAAGTGAAAGAGTCCATATGTAACGGGTCTATAAGCAAACTGTGGCGATGGACAAAGGGAGTGTGTCTGTAAAGCAGGTGGGTGATTGTTGCTGTGTCGGCCCCCGAAGCCAGATCATAAAAGATGGAATATATGTATTTTTTTTTTCAACCAGCGCCCTCTCTCCCTCTCTCGCAACAAAATCCACACAAAGGCATGACTACTGGTTGTGAGAATGATTCAATCTACACTACTGGATGCAGTTTGAGGCTGTTCAACGTTTACATTTTAGTCATTTAGCAGACCCAGAGCGACTTACAGCAAGTACAGGGACATTCCCCCTGAGGCAAGTAGGGTGAAGTGCCTTGCCCAAGGACACAACGGCTTGTTGACACAGCCAGAAATTGAACTTGCAACCTTTTGATCACTAGCCCAATGCCTTAACCGCTGAGCCACCTGACTCCCCAACATGGTTTGACATGACCGTGTATGATTCCAGTTAAGGAACACGCAGTTGAGGATGACTCGCAAATGTTCTCTGTATCCAAAGTAAAAAAGCTGGGGAACAAGAGCGATAAAAACTTGTGAATTTTCTCCATTGTCTAAGCAGGTTCTGAGGCGTGCGTGCGTGTGTGTGCGCGTGAGCACCTGCCTTCCCCCTCTGCCCACCTGATCCTTCTAAATCCAGGTTTCATCCTCATCGCTCACCTTTCCACCATCACCATAGATACAGGGCCGGCAGAGCAGCTGGGATATTACCTGGGATCAGCACAGTCACAGTCGAGCCACAGTTCTCTTCATAACCTCTCTGAACTGGCTTTCGGCCTGAGAGGGTTGTGTAGCGGTTTACTCCCCATTAACAATTCATGCTGACGATTGATGCGTCCACGCAGAACGGGCTGGGCTACCAAGCTGCTCCGTGTTAATCAGAGGTTTGAATGGAGCACCAGCAATGCTTCGACAGTTCCTCTCAGGGTTGCGCAAGACTCGATGCTCTTATGCGACCAACTTAACCCGGCCCCCCCCCCAAAAAAAACTGGACGCCAGTTATTTCTTCCTTTTCAACCCCGAACGAATTCCCCTCAGAAAAGAATCCCATTAATTTGCAGTTAGAGGAGTAGGAACGAGAGCTCTTGAGCGGAGGGGGCGGGGGGGGGGGTGCAGCTCTGGCACTCGGAGACAATAGAATGTGGAAGCGGGGCATAGACGGCATCCTCGTCTTGCGCCTCTCAACTTGAAAGTGCCCCCCCCCCCCACCTTCTACCCCACCCCCCTCCCTCCCTCTGCATTAATGGACACATGCAAGTTTTAAAAGCATTTCAATCAATGAGGGCCCGAGCCTGCTCTAATGGGGAGCTGAAATATACGTTTTCATTACCCGGGCCAAACTGCAGCATGCAGCACGGTCGGCCTCCGTTGTGTAATGAGAGTTGCATTGCATGAGCAGAGGAGGAGAGCGATGGAAAGAAAAGCTACTGAAAGACTGAGGGCCCAGCATTCATTTAAACCGATTTAACCCCCCCCCCCCCCCCCCCCCCCACCAAGTAGTTTCTCAATGCTAATAGCTTTGCATTAAGCTTGTACCCGACCGGAGTTTGAGAACACAGGAGGAAGAGGAGGAGGAAGATAATGAGAGGAGGACAATGAAAAGGAGTAAGAATACAGCAGAGATTATGATGGAGTTTGAAGAGGATGTGCATGATTACCAAGGACGAGGGTGGCCCCATAAGGAGGCTCGCTTTGACAAAACGCATTTTAGGTCAGATACTTATTCCTCTATTTCCTGTCCGGAAGCTCACTCCGACCCTGTCCCTGCTCTCCTGTTTGAGAGGCCAATATGTTATGTGACCAATACGAAGGCCTTATATGACCTAAACAAATCAAATAAATAAATATTCATTTAGCGGACACTTTATATCCAAAGCAACTTACAGCAAGTACAGGGACATTCCCCCTGAGGCAAGTAGGGTGAAGTGCCTCACCCAAGGACAAAACACCACATCGCCACAGCCGGGAATCAAACTCACAACCTTGTGGCCAAAACCTTAACCCGCTGAGCCACCTGACTCCTGTATACAACAACATGATTGTCTACCTCCATTTTCATTTAGCTCTTCTTATTATTTGCGAAGTTGCCTCATGGTTTTGGATGTGAAGGTAACAAACCCAGAGAGACTTTAATATTTATTCATATTGTTAGATTTAAACTCGGTATATTGCAGCGCTGTGCAAATGTGTGCCTGCATTGCGGAAAGCAGTAAGACACCATGTTACTGAAGTATTTGACTGGAATAAAGTGGGCGTCTCGTGAAAGATTTTGGATAGAATTATAACTTTTGGGATGGAGATACCCTCATTAAATAGCCATTATAACCATTAGGTATAATTACATGTTAACGATCTTCAATTTCCATTACCAAATTTACTGTAAAATAATTAGCCCGTCACATTTGTGTCACCTCACTTTTTGGTTTTAAATCATTTGCAAATGTGTGTGACAACAACTTAATGAAGTATTATTGCTTGATCATTTCATCACTGCCCAATTACATTGTTTTGGTTGACTTACAATTTTCTGGTCAAAATTATGTGAAAAGAAACATTGTCAGTTTTTATTCTTTTTAAATGCTTGAACACACCTAGGTATCAACATCTTTTATCCCTTTGTCTTCCATGCAGTCGATCTTCCTGCCTCTGATTCATAAACTCCTATGCTCGGCCTATGATGAGTGTAATATCTGACATCCACAAACACATTAGCTAGCCGGTAATTTAACAAGTCGTACATATCGGCGTACCCACCCGGGGTCGAAGTCCTCAGGTATCTGTGTGGGTGCGATCTGTATGCGACACCCCTACTGCGCCATCATGGTATGAAACACAAAGTGATTTTCCCAGCTCCCCTTGTCAACGGATGACCTTGCATGTGGGATGGGATAAAATGACTGAGTCCCTGTCTCTTTTGGTAGACACTGCAACCCTGCTTGCCTACTATTTATCAAGTCCTGGACAGTGATTAAGTGGTTTTACAGCAAATAAAAATATATGTGCTTGAAATGCTGTAGCTGTATTTGAGATGTATGAAAGCAGCAGGAACTGTTGCAGAAAGGTTTCGACAGCGCTAAAGATACTTCATCTGATCACTGCTATGAATGTTGTGTTTCGCCACACTAAGTTACGTTCCTCCTGTCAGTGAACTGGGCTGTCCATGTATCAGCGCTGACCACTCGTGTCTCACTGCCCACAGTAATGTGAAATGAGGAGGGGGGGGGGGGGGGGGGTGGAGAGAGAGGGAACGGGGTATTTCTAGAAATCGCAATCCATTAACCGGTATGAAATGTGTCTGTGCGTGGGTGTGTTTTGGGTGAGACAGAGAGATTGACAGAAAAAGGGAAACAGGGAGAGAGGGAAAGGGAGGGAGGGAGAGACAGACGTACAGACAGAGAGAGAGAGAGAGAAGGATAAAGCCACAGAGAGCGTGAAAGAGAACAGGAGAGACCAGCGTTGCAGAGGAGGGGATCCATTGTTGGATATCCTGGCGTGGCAGAGGTGGCCTCTCACAGGACGCTGGTAACCCTGGTGGGAGGTACAAACGCCTCCCCAGCTCACTAGCGCCCCCCCCCCCCCCCCCCCCCCTACCGACGACTCCCAGCTGCCTCGCGCCTGACCCATTTCAACACCGACTCCCAAGGGCTGTGTGTGCGAAAGTACGTGTGTTTGTGTGTCTATGCTTCCGTGCGTGTGCACACGTGCGTGTACTCCTCCCAGCATGCTCCCGTGAGGGTGTGCTTCCCACAGCGCCACGTGGGCGGAGCCTGCAGGGAGGGAAATACAGTGGCTGCTTCGGTCACTCAAGTGGCTCCACATAATTGTAACAGTTTAAACACTTATGGAACTTTCCATGGAAATCATCTCCCTCACAACCTCTCTCTTTCTCTCCACAGCTATCCATCTTATTTGCTCCAAAGCTCTCGCTCTCTGTCTCCCCACCCTCTCTCTCTCTCTCTCTCTCTATGTATCTCTCCCTAAGGCGCACTAACAGACCTATTTTGGCGTCCTTTTCTCTGTAGTTCCAGCTGGTCATATGCGATGAACAAAAATTTAAATGTTGGCAAATCCTTTAACACGGTAACTTGTGTGTGTTTGCATGTCTGGGCCAAGGCGCCCGGTTGCGGAGATGTCAGACCTAATTGTCAGTTTGAAGGCTTCAACTCGCAACCGGCTTTTTATTTGGATAAATGAGACTTTGTCAAACCGAAGCAGGTGCAGATTGTAAACAAATGCCTGTTACTATCAATAAAATAATACAAGTTATGCGACTTGCAAGAGTATATTTACCAGTTCCTGCTATTTGCCAATCCATCAGATTGTTTAATCTATTCCCTGTTTCTCTCTCTCACTCCATTTGAATGGATCCTCTGTAACAAATAGCAATATTAATAAAAATAAATAAATACATAAAGCCTTCTAAATTTGTTTTATCCAACAGCCCCTTATTCAGCAAGCTAAAGTCATTCATCTCCAAGGACAAATGAAGCACTCACAGGCTCAATAGAAAATGTGTAAAAATGATATGGTGGCACAAACACTGGGTCTCATACATCGGGACATTCTGCCATTAACAAGGTGTGCCTCGTTCAAGAACGCTACCTGCCACACATAGATCGAAGAATATCTCCAAACTTTCTTTTGTTAGCAATTAATTGTAGCGACCTGACAGAGAAGCGGAGAGAGAGCCAGAGAGCTCGTTAGCTGTAATAAGATGGAGAGCTTTTGTCACCTGTTTCTTTACCATGTCAGGCATGCTTTAGGAAAATCCCCAACAATCTAAAAGTAGATTTTGTTATTCCTTATGTCTGCGTTTGTATTTATTTATACATACACACATAAAAAAATTATATAAAAAAATTATATTAATTAATTATATTAAAATAAAATATATTCACACATCTTTTGTTATATGTATACACACATCATTCACATGCATCTAAAATCAGCCTGATTCTAAAAAGTCACATGAGTTTGCAGGCGCACTGGAAAACGACCCCGAAAATGAATCGATTCCTAGACGTTTCTTATCATCGCCATCTTTCTGTTGCTCAAAGTTCACCCTGGCGGTGTGGAGCACGCTGAAATCCAGATGAACTTCAGGGACTGGGAGGATTAGTCAATCGCTACCCTTTCCACACATATGAACTGAATACAAGTACCCTTTTACTCACTGTGGCCACAGCGCTTCCCCTTTACAAGCCCTCCTCTTTTAGAAAGACGTCCCCATTCCAAATGAACCTCAGCTAAAGGCCACTGGCATAACTCTCCGTACCAACTGACCTTTCGGTGGGGAAGTCATGGAGGGGCTGGAGTGCAGCAAAGTGACGTTACTGTTCTAAGTTTCACGCCTCATGGAATCCAACTGAAGTCCTCTCCGTCTCTCCTCCCGTACTGGTAACACCCAGTCATGTGACAGATCTGCCAGAGATTCGACAGCCAAACCGGCGAGCGCATTTTACAACGAGATCCGCAGATGTGAGAAGTGTACCGATGGCTTTCATTGACGGATAGATTGTTGGGCAGTTTTGTGATAGTGTTGGTTTAGCATGCTGTGCCACGGCACCGTAACCCCCCCCACACACACCCTCCCACTCCCCACAATCACGCCCGTGTGAACACGTGTGTGTGTGTGTGTGGGGTGCCAATCTGTGCCAGCTGCCACTGCAACTGCCATTCACCCAGCCTGCCCGCCTGCCCGGCGCTAAGCTTGGACACTCTGGCTAACGAGGTGAAGAAGGAGCCCCCCCCCCCCCCCCCACCCCCATATGCCCAGGCCTCCCTGTCGCCTCTATCACCAAGCCATGACGCCACAGAGGGAGATCATCATTTTCCCATAACAAACCGTGGATTATTATCATGCCACCGACATGGAAGCAGATTTACACAAACCGAGGCTTCCTCCGCGAGGCAATTTGCGGTCGTGAGGCCGACGGTCTCCCGAGGTGGAAAATGACTTGCCGCTGCACCGCCGGCCCCCACCCCTCACCAACCCCCACACCCCCCACCCCTTCTCTGTTAAGCTCAACCCTTACCGGTTGAGCACCCAGGAAATCCGCCCCCCCCCCCCCCCCCCTCGCTCCGAAATGTGACTAATGCCAGGAAAACAATCGTTTCTACCGAACTGCGACAACCATCGACCGCAGGAAGTGGCCCTGCGCCTGCCACAGGGGCTGCTCTGATGGGTGGAGACGAATTGTGGATCGGCATGGCGATCACCGTTCGTTTCTGTTTCGCAAGCAAAGATTCCGAGTTGATTGGATTGCATGCTGTAATGATTGTATTACATGGATGCCGTCTGTTGTCGGCCATTCAGTGGATAGGACACAGGTTGTTCTAATGGGGATTACCAAGCTAAACTGACTTCCAATATGGAAGACACACACCGCATTCACTCAGGTAAAAACATTTTGATAACAGGAAACCAGCCACCAGCCTTGGAGGTTATCCCTGGTGGGGATAATGCCATTGGAGATGCATGAATTGACGCGGACGCGATTTCTACATTGTTCCATTTTAAACAGCAGTTTGTCAGTGTCTGCCGGTTCATAAACAGTCCATATTAACCTTGAGTTCCCATTGAGAGGCTGCGCGATCGATTGATTGGCTGAGTGATTCATTGAGGCGATTCATTTCATTTTCATTGGATGATGGATGACTCTGGGTGGGAGGTGTGGTAGAGTCTCCATGGATTGGACCCCCCAAAAAATCCCCATCATGGCTTTTCATGCTGCAATGTGAAGACTTCATTGGTCATTTCATAGAGCGGATATGACTACCTCATCATATCCGGTAGCTTTAGTCAATGCTGAATCCTGAAAACTGTATGTCCATAAATAATAATAATAAACCAATAAAAAATAACTGCGTCAATCCTCTATTTACCTGTGTTTTAACAGTGGGCAATGACAGTATGTAAAATTGACCTTGTAAACAGTACCGCATGTTTAAAGGTCATGAATTCCGAATTCGCACCGCTACTAAAAGATGGTTGCTGAATAAAACTCCCAACTAACAAGGCCTACTCACAGGCCACCCACGTCTGGAAGCTTGCCTGGAGCGAAGCGCCAGAGCCAGAGTGTTGTGCTGCTAGGATTCCACCTGAAGCAGTGATCACATGCCTGTTCACCATCTCTGTCTCCGGAATTCAGAAACATGACCATGAAAGAAAACGATAACAAATAAATAAACACCCAATCTCCATTCACATTGGCTATTCCAGGTATTAGCATCAGCCCCCCCCCCCCCCCCCCCGAGAGCAGCGTGATCCGCAGCACGGTGACGCCCCTAAAGGCTAGCGAGGCAATTGCTTGCCTTTATCTCCATCCTAGCGAATACCAACGCTGACCCAATCAGCCCACACCTTGAGCCCCCGACTAACCAGCGGGCATCCTCTACGCTCAACACCCCCCCCCCCCCCCCCCCACCACCACCCCCCTCCTCCAATCTCCATCCACCCCTGCCAGCTATCTGACTATCATGCTCCTTTGTATTTTTTTACATTTTGACCCATGCAGCCCTCGTGTGAGACACGAGAGGTTAGCGTGTGCGGTCCTCTGGGAATTCACACAGTTCAGATGTTCGGCAATAGCCCCGTTAGTATGTCATTAGCCCCCCTGAATCTCAGGAACGACCCACCTGCTAATTAATTGAATTATATCAATACGTCACAAAGAGAGATGGAAAAGCCTGAGGTTATGAGCGGAGAGCGAGAGAGACAGAGAGAGAGAATAAAAATAAATGGAGAAGACAAGGGAGGAGGGGACCAGGGAAGGGTAGAGTAACCCCGGGGGTATTGTGGCTTAAGGCAACCTTTCCTCCAGGCTAAGGATCTGCAGTGCATGTCATTAGATGGGGGGGGGGAGGGGGGAGGGGGTTGGGGAAAGTGTTGCGTTTAATATATTGCTGTTATGTCTCGCCGTCCATGATCTATGTTAGAGGGAAGAACCGCTCAAATAAAAACCACAACCTGAACACCCTAAATTAAGATTTATTTGAGCGTGCAGGGGGGGCGAATATATTCAACGACTGACAAGGCACCTTGGTTTGGGGGGAATGTGGAAATGTATTAATGTTTTGCTATGCGACCATAACTTCATCTTTTATGATGATCGACACAACCGGTTAGACCTGTCTGTCCGTTGGAAGTTTCCAGAAGACATGGGTGTACTTTAGACACGGTCTGTTTGAGATGGAAACCCACAGACTAAATGATTGTAGCACGGTAGGCTTGATAAACGATTGATTTGCCTTGGTAAGGGTGAGTTTGTCTTCTGGGATATCCTGGGATGAATACCAGCGGGGCCCTGAGGAGAAGAACTCTAAAAGACGTTGTGCGTATCGCAGGGCGCATTCATTGTGTGGTGGAGGGTGAAGAGACAGCATGCGGGAGAGCCGGGCGCTTTGAAAGCACAGTGACAGGGTGAAAGGGATGGAGGAGGAAAGAGGTGGGATTTAAGAGGCAAACACACTGTGATGGAGAATGAGAGAGCGGTGGGGAGATGGGGGGGGAGCCAGAGAAAGAGAGGGGGGAGAGGGAGGGAGAGAGAGAGAGAGAGAGAGAGAAGGGAAGATAGGATTTAAAGAGGCAAACAAGTTGTCGTGACAATGTGAGAGGATGGGGGGGGGGTGGACGTGAGGCGAGAGCGGGGTGTGGAGGGGGGGTGGGGGGAGGTAGTGGAGCTCTTTATTCTCTACCACTCCAGGCAGTGTTCCAGTTGGTATTCCGTTCATGAGCTCGAACAAAGGGAGGAGCTTCACTCTTTTCTGTCTCCAGCCCGGAGATGGATGGACAAATATCAGCCTGCTATAAATCGAGATGTTGCTGTACATCTGGGAGCCAATTCACGGTGACTTGCTCTTCCCTGACACTGTCGTACATGCCGACAAAACACACGCACCGTAGTCCGGTTTTTGACAGACACTAGGTTGTCGGGCGTTGACATGCCCTCTGTATAAATAAATAATAAATTTAGCCGATGCTTTTATCAAGAGCGACTTACAGCAAGTACAGGGACGTTCCCCCCTGAGGCAAGTAGGGTGAAGTGCCTTGCCCAAGGACACAACGTCACGTAGCCACTGCTGGGAATCGAACTCGCAACCTTTCGATCAAGAGCCCAACGCCTTAACCGCTGAGCCAGCTGACTCCCTGATGTATGGTTTATGAGGAGGAGTAAGAAAGGAATCAACTTCGGTGTGTCTAGTAATGAAATGCCCAACACAGTTCACAGTTTTCAAATTAAGGCATGTGTTCTGGAGTAATTTAGCATGAAAAATAAATAATCTTTGAGGCAAATAAAGCGTATGGATTGAAGTATCAATTAAACAAACATGAATGCCTCTCCGCGGTGGGTGGGCGAGCGTATGAGTGTGTGAGTGCAAACAAGCCCATCTAAGGAACTCAGAAGACACACACACTTTCCTTTTTTTCTCATCCGAAGAGCATCTGTCCATCTCTCGCTCCCCATGCTCACGTCTCTATCTTTCCCTTGATGCTCTCTTCAGTTCACAGGACGCACGGCAACACACACGGGGACTTTAATCTGGCAAGCGTGCTACAAAGGCAACCTTGGGGGAAGTTTGATTGAGGTGTTCAAACCTCGGGGCGGAAAGCTGGACTGATAAAAATCAAGCCGGGGCGATTACTGAGCATTGCCCACGGCCCTCCCTTGACTCTAGGATACAGAGGGAGATGAGGCTGTACTACAGGTTGAGGAGGGAGAGAGGAAAGGAGGGGAAAGGGAGAGGAAACAACGGTGATTGAAAGAAAAAAAAGTGCGGGAAAAGTTGTGTGGGAGAGAGAGAAAGGGAGAGAGAGAGACAGAGACAGAAAGAGAGAGAGACCGAGAGAGAAAGACAGAAAGAGAGAGAGACCGAGAGAGAGAGAGACAGAGAAAGAGAGACAGAGAGAAAGAGAGACAGAGACAGAAAGAGAGAGAGACCGAGAGAGAGAGAGACAGAGGGAGAGAGAGGGGCACTTCTTCAGTTCAGTCTTCATAACTGTTGTTCCGTTTTGATCATGCGTTGAATCTTGCTGGCAGACGGCGCAACACAGAAAAAACTGCTTTGTTCAAGTCTGGGTTTAAATTAGTTCCTGCGAATCGTTAAAACTCAAGGAGTGCGTGACGAGACATTTCAGTATAGCATTCAGCGAATCTCCATTCTGGAGATGAGGTGTTTGAATTAGGAGGAACCAGCAACCAGAGACACTTCTTAAGCTGTTTGCTGAAATTCCTTCATCACACCAACGATGAAATCGCCGGCTCCAGCTCGCTCCTTCCGCTTTGTCTCCGCAACTACGATAACTAGGAACAAAGCTATTTGACACACATTCTTTGTTTTGTTACATAAATGCTCCTTTGTGTACCCAGTTCATTTCATCTTCTCCCATCTTGGAGAAATGAAAAACAAAAGTCAGATGTTTCCCCGTTCCTCAACGTGCCGTAGGATTCATCACTCATAAAAGGAAACACAATTATTTCTTCTTCTCTGTCAGAAATTCAACCTGCCAGAGTTGACTTACAGATGAATGGCTTTAGGCTCATTGGTGTTATCCTCCAGGAAATGTTCCTCCTCTCTATTTCCTACTCAATATGCGTACGTCGTTGTTTTGATTTGTCAGGATAGGCATGCTATCAGGGGACACTAGAGCTACTAGAACCTTCTAGTTCTTTCTTGAAAAAGAAACCTGATGATTTAAAAGACTCCTTGATCTTATATGTTGCCCCTATCAGAATGACTGTTTGCCACACATCGCAAGATCAAGTGGAAAAACTACTGAGTTCCACAGATTACATTTTTACTGTACCCTAAATGTCTCTAATGAAAGGAAATTTTAACTGAAGTTGGTATGGACCAGGTGTTTAACACGGACATATCTGTAACAAGAGTGCGAGGGATCATACTAAACTGCCCTGCCACTGTCCACTTACGGTCTATAATTGAATGGTAAGAGATGTGATGTGCCTCCTTGAATTTCCATTATGGGCCTTTTTCTTTATGTCTGTGGTCGTTTGACCGTGTTTAGCGGTCAAGCAAGGGGAGACCAGCCAAAGGTCCCATCAATTCTGATTATCGTCTCCAACCACATAGCCACCAGGACCAGCACTCAAGGCCAGACTCATTATTTTTGAGAGGAAAGGAAAGGTGAGGAAGAAGGCGGGCGGGCGGAGAGGAAGCATCTCGCGCCGGCGCTCGCCTGTGAAGGGACGCGCCCTCGCTTGGCTGAGTCAGGGTCTACAGAGGGAAAAGGAAAATATTTTTTGGTTTTGAACAGCTCCAGAGATGTATCAGAGAACAGTGGGAGCACGGGCGGAGAGCGGGAATATAGTGAGGGCGAGAGGAGGAGGGAGGGAGGGAGGGAAGGAAGGAAGGGAGGAGAGAGGGAGGGAGGGCAGGAGGGAGGGAGGGAGGAGAGAGAGAGAGGGAGGAGAGAGAGAGAGGGAGGGAGGGCGGGAGAGAGGGAGGGAGGGACAAGATTGTATCTGTTCTGCGAACGTATAAAAAGCCTGGTGCTTTTAATGCCAGTGGGGTGAGGGTTCCAAGGTTTCTGTTGTAAACAGTGATGTAATGCCCCAATGAAAAACAGTGGATCAAACACGAAACCTTATTGCTTGCGTTCACAACAACAACGTATTTGAATAGAACATGTTTACCGTCTGCTCCAAGTGAGATAGCCACACAAAATAATGTCATGTTTTGGTCAAATGCAGGCAACTCTTTGCAAATTACAATTTCCGTCAATGAAAGGTTACCCCAGACCAACATTCTTGAAATAAGATGTGTGTTTTCCTTTAATTCTGTCAACCTTCCATCTCCTTCTGTTCTTCCATGCGGATAGGCAACTGCATTCAGTCGTTTCATCCACAGAAAAATTCCTTCAACAATTTATTTTTACATATACTTAAATTGGATTAGAATGCTACAGCAGATTGACTAAAAGATATGCCAACTCTTTTCCTCCACTGACCCCATCCTTACCTTTCTCTCCTCTTTTCTCTTCCTCTCTATGTCAGGAAGGCACAGAGAATCTAAATCTCAACGTCAAAATCGCTTCGGTCTTTGCAACAGTCTCTTCAAAAAGAAAAAGAAAAAAACAGAAAATGAAAATGATGATTTCTTTCTCTTCAAGCCTCGGCTGTCGAATGCAATCTACTTCTACATTCCACCTCATCAGTTTCTCTATTTAACAATTTGGGCACAGAGGAAATAAATATTTAAAAAAGCCTGCAGACTGCAGAGAACGATTCAACCTCTGCCTATTCAAACAGTGAATATTAATGGGGGGGGGGGGGAGGTTTGGGGGGGGGCGAGAGTCCTAGGTGAGCTGCACAATCAAGGCCCTTCTCACTTAAAAGCACACGGCCGTTAATTGTCATCCGATTTTCATCGTCCGACAATATGTTTGCTCCTCCTCGTCCGTTTCCCCGAGAAACCGCTGCCGTCACCTCACGCCGTGAATGGAGAATGGAGATATGCATGGATACCTTCGCCAATGCACCTAACCGTACCTAACGGATAAGGACGGACCACTATCAAAGGAAATGTTCGAAACAATGAGTTTCCGATCATTTCTGGCTATCCGGATGACACCTGCATAGAAGGACCACCTTCAGAAATCCTCCCCGTCAAAACGGACGATGATGATGTTCTTCCAGGTCACTGAGTACAGGTCTGACCATCTCTTGCTCGTGCCTGGATGGCGGGGGAACTCGATTGCCAGACCTGGCAGGGTCAAGCGTGAGAGGAACTGCAGCCTTGATTTCATAGTTCGGCCGGAGATAGAAACCACAAACTCATCGCATCGAAAACAATGCGTTGATTCTACACCAGTGGTCCCCAACCCTGGTCCTCAGGACCCACTGCCCTGCATGTTTTAGTTGTTTTCCTGCTCCCACAACACCTGATTCAAATGAATAGGTCATTATGAAGCTCAGCAGAAGCTTGTTCATGACCCATTATTTGAATCAGGGAAGGGGGAAACATCTAAAACATGCAGGACGGTGAGGTCCTGAGGACCAGGGTTGGGGACCACTGCTCTACACAGATCAGAGCTCTACAAAAAGCAACCTTCCCTTTGTCTCCGAGGAAAGGTTGTCTGCGCATGGGAACGCAATTAGAGTACAATGAAGGGAGAAGTTTAGAAAAGATACAACAGCGTCATTGAGTTTCAGTTTAAAGTGAGGCCTTCAGGCGGAAGATTAGACAAAGGGCATTACAGTAGATGGGGGGGGGGGGGGGGGGGGACACTGAGTGGGCCATTGTGAGTTTGAGTGTGATCACGATTCATCAAGGCAGATGACTGATATATCGTCATATGGAGTGTGAAAGGGCTCTCGATTGTGATTGTCTTAGCGCCGGAGAGGGTGTGGGTGTACAACTTAGCAGAGGCGATACGGGAAGACGGTACATTTCCTATGAACTGGAGCCATTGCAAAAAAATCAATTTCAGCTGCTTTGTATTACTATTTGGTGGATTAGGTGGGAAATTAGTTTGAGCTAGTGTGACCATAATAAGACTCTGTCTCAGCATTGTGCATGGAAATTAGACATGTTTCTCTTGGTTGAGTGCGACTCACGCATGCAACTGATGACTGTGTTCAACAAACTTCCCAAAGTAAAAGTAAACAGTGGGATATGTTAACTTCCCCTCCTGTTCACTCCCTTCTTTAACACACAACTTTTCAATACACAACTCCTCTATGCGTTCCCTTGCACGCATTGTTTGTTTGTCTTGGCATTTAATGTCCCCTCAGTCAAAGCCATGTTGAAGTGCTGTATCCTTGAGAATAAACAAGGAAAACCTTCACCTCTTCCCTAATAAACTCTTACTTGTCATCGTACCCAATGAAAGCTACCATTTGAAAGCAACTGGGTAAGCGCGACATCACATGTAATTGATTTTGAAAGACGGGCCATGACACATTCGAAAGTTCAGCTGGAAGTTTTCACTTTTCAAACAGAAGTTTGATGTCTGAGTGTTTATTTCAAGTCGCTGACTGTGATACTCGCACGCTTTTTAATCCCCGTGTGGATTTAACCTTTCTACACTCGGTGGACGAACCCTACAGGCTAAAGGCAAAATCCCAGCTAGCAAATCGATATTTATTTCCCGAGTGAACAAAAGATTGTGGATCAAGTATCTCAAGGAACACATTATGATCCTGATTGTATGAGCCTAGAATTCAATACAGCTATCTGTCGATACTTTGAAACAGCCGAACAATAAACTACGAACGACAACAACAATAATGTGCGATAATGAAGAGGCAGAAAACGATCTTTAGCGTCCATTGTGGGCTACTTGATCGATCATTTAAATACTTTTTCTAAAAACCGATTCATGAAGTAAGAATGTACAGTAAATAAATGTATTCTTCTCCAATGGCTCATTACATCGACCCATTTCAAGCATCGGGATTGTGCCTTTGTTCTTCACAGTATGAAAGCATTGACCAAAAGAATCCTCGACATCCTGGACTAAAGCGAATGTGATGTGCAGTCTTAGTTAGCCTCAATCTTTATTGGTTTGTTCAAATTGCACAGATGTGTGTCCTGAACATACCTGCCCTGTACGGCTGAACACAACAGTGTACATTATTGCATGCAGACACACGGTCAAGATAATGACATAAGATGATGACGCACAGAAGGCCTGTTCCAAGGCCAGTTACAAACACACATTGAATCAGGGAATCAAGTCTCTCCTCCAGCCTTACACCCCCACACTCCCCCTACGGTCTTCTTCTGACAACCGTCTGGTTGTCCCACCCCTCAAGAGCGCCTGGTCCCAAAACAAGCTCTTCCCCTGTCTGGCCCCTGAATGGTGGAATCAACTCCCCCCTCTGTCAGAGATACTGACTGACTCCCCACATTCAAGAAAATCTCAAACAAATTAATTCTGGGAGAACAACGGTACTTAGGAATTATTTGCTGGACCCGATGTTAGTTTCTTCCAAGATCATAATGAGTCTTATCAAGGGACTTGTTGCTCTTGTTTGGTCAGTTGTAACCAATTTGAAATTCTTGTACTCGCTGTGAGGTGTATTATTGTTGCTTGATTTCCTACAGGCACACTCTTGCATTTTTTTCAGGTTCATGTTGTTTAACTGTAACTTGTTTAATTGAATGCTCTTGTGGTTCTTCCCTTTGGCACTTATTTGGTTTCTCACAATGTATGCTTCATAATCTGACTGCCCGCTATGTTTGGGGACTATGTCTTTGTTTTGATCAGTGACCAAGGCTCTTTTGTAAAGCTTTTTCTTGGAAGTCGCTCTGGATAAAAGTGTGGATAAATGAATACATGTAAATGCAGGGAGGGACAAATGGATCCAAATCACCCCAGTTGGGACACTACACACACACAAACACACACATGCACACAAACACACACTACACACACACACACAAACACACACACATACAGAGATACATACACACCACTGACACCAGGATCCTTCAGCCTGCTGTGATTTCCTCCTAATCTCCCTGCATCCTTATTGGCTCATGTGCTGAGAGTCGCCAAAGTGTGCAACTCACCCACAATGCACCAGCACCTGAGTGAATTAATATCATCTGTCAAAACTACCTCCACCCTGCTTCCCTCCCTCCCTCTCTCCCCCCCACCGCCCCCCGGCACACTACGTACGCTCCCCTCTCTCCACCCTTCGACTCCGTCTGTCACAAATAGCTGGCCTCGCCCTCCCAAACCCCCCCTCCCCCCACCCCCCCCATCCCATTAAACCACCTGCTGCTCCCAGCACCCGTCAGCCCCACACACGCCTGCCTAAACCCCCACTTACACCCCTATTTCATCTGTCACAGTCCCTCACACAAGCACACACACACACCAAAAGCACACATGCCAAGATGTACACACCAATTTTACACCAAGAATCACACCGGCTCATGTTCTTCATCATTGCTGTCGATGAGAGAAAAAAGTGATGAATCAACTCATTTAAAAATATGAAAAATACAGATTATTTATTTAAAATGAAAGGGGAATTTCTGTAAATTTCGATTTACAGTATTCTCTTCAAATTTATTCTAAATCTTAAAAAATAAAATAAAAAATAATATCTATAATTTTTATTATTCGTCAGGTGGCCGAGTGGTTAGGGAATTGGGCTAGTAATAGTAGAACGATGCCGGTTTGATTCCCGGCTATGCCAAATGGTGTTGTGTCCTTAGGCGAGGCACTTCCCTCTACTTGCCTTGGGGGGAAAAGTCCCCTGTACTTTGTAAATTGCTCTGGATAAAAGCATCTGCTGAATGTAAATGATTCATTTAAACTCATTGCATTAGTGGTGACATTTAACCAGAACTCACACAAGCAGCCAGATCTCCAGCCTAAATTCTACACCACTGTACCATCCAACGCATCCCAATGACGTCTGCAATAACAACAGTAGTTGTCCAAGGTGTGGAGCTGAGTTTCCCAGCATGCCTAGGTGACACTACCTGGCTACTCTAGGTGGCCCACACGCTCATTACTGCGCCGCTCGTGTCTCTCTCCCCAATTGTCTCTGTGACTTCCATTTGAGCTGTCAGCGCAAGAAAGCACAGGCATGGATGGTACTAATGAGCAGCTGGGAATATTCACCAGAGCACGTTGTGGCACGGCACAAACCAACCAACTGTCAGAGGGATTGTTGAGAAGGTTTGTTGTCAGAAGTTTGTTGGTAAGCATCTCAGAAGTAACACATCTGACGTGTTTACTTTTGAGATGGACTTTGTTTTGTGTTTTTTTTATTCCTAGTTCATTTCGCTTCATATGAATACATGTTTTTTTTTTTACACGTCTGCAACTCAATTCCATTCGCGAATCGATAACACGACGACCGCACACACGTTTTTTTTCTTCTTTTTCTTTCATTTCTGGATAATTCTTTCGTTTTCAATCGTTTCATTGTGTGTTCCTGAGCAGGATTTGACAGTTAGCGTGGAAATAGAAACGGCTACGACGAGTGCTGCTGTCGATACCACAACTGTATCCAGCCGCTAATGACTTAGTCCTCCACCAGGATGTCTGTAAACAATATATCCAACGGTCAGATATCAGTTAGGTTTGGTGTTAGAGGTGAGCTGCAGCCTGAGGCAGCTGTATTGGGGGAGATACTGCAGGGGAGAACACGTCTTGGTATCACATGTAGAAGGTGAGAAGAGGGGGACTTGCTTCTGCTTGTGAGACTGGTTTGGTATCTTGGATAGGTATCTTGTACCTCGACAAGATGGTTGTGGTGCTTTTATTTATTTTTTATTTTTGAGGGAACCTCAACAATATCCTGTTGCTTGTTATTTAAAATAATGCTGACATTTTATATGGATTTCTTTTCTTTTTTCGATGGATCATTGAATGACGAAATTAAACAAAGGAAGAGAAAAAGATTGAACGATGAATAGAAAGTGTACTCCGCTGAATCGTTTCCTGGGGACCCATCGGAGGTTAAAAGCTCTCGTCTTATTTCACACTCCATGGATTCTTTTTCACTCCACCTTCAAACGGTTGCTGTTTTCTTTTCACGACCAAATTCGTAAAGGGGACTGAATCTTCAGCGCCATTTCAGAAGCGAGAAACCTTTTAATCGTCGAGAAGTCTGTGGGACCAATCAGCGCACACACACAGCACGTGCCGGCATGCTGGCTCCCGCACTCTCCGCTAATGACGGCTTGTATCGTTAGCATGAAGCGACACGTTAAAGAGGCTTTGAAAGCAGGAAAGACTGACGCGTGTCGACAGTGTGTGTTCCTCCGCATGCGGACGAGCAGCTGTACACACCAAGACCGTTTGCCGCAAGACACCTCCCATTCTGTTGGGACCCGACACACTCATGTAATGTGTTGCGAGTAGGGTGTTGGTGGTGGTGTTTGTGGGGGGTGTCGTGGGGGGGGCGTGTCCATGTCCAACCATCTTGCATACAAGGCAGGGTAATCGCTCCGAACTGTAAAAGGCATACAAGACAGTGAAACCTCTATGACTGAATTATCGGTAGGCCAATCCATTAGTGAAATAAATGGCCGCTGTGTTGAACATGGCCTGATTATTATTCATACAGTGTTGTGGGGGGAAAGTAGCCTCTCTATATCTCTTGTCCACCATCTCCCTGTCCTTGCCCCCTTCTGCGGCTATTTTAAATGCTTTTTCCTGTTACCCCCACCCCTCCCAACCCCTCCCAATCTTTTTTTTCTTCTTCCCCTTTCAATGTTTCCCTCTGTCTCTCTTTCTATATCTGTCTCCCTCTTCCTCGCTTCTGTTTTCCTCACCCCCCCCCCCGCCACTATCCGCCACCCCCCCTCCCCCAACCCCTGCTCAGAGCAGGCAGTCTCAGCACTGGCGGGGGGGGGGGGGGTGGTGTTCTCTCTCAAACTGATCTGGAAAAGGTCGAGGGGATTGAATCTGCCCAACCTTCCTTCTCGAAAAGAGGCGGTGAAGCAAAGCGTGTACGAGTGCTCACACACACAGACTAGGGGAGGGCCAAAGCACAACACACAGATGTTGATGGTTCCCCTGAGCCATGCTGAGGCTGTTTTCCTGTGGCGGGAATGAGCTCATTAACATCCATTCTGTTGCGACACGTTCTCAGTATGAACCATAACGTTCCGAAGCTGAAGAGTACAGAGCATTCGGTCTCCTTCCTGTCACAGGCCCAATCCAGAAAGGCATTGGTTCACCAGTGCAACTGTTATTACTATTTCTTTCACAACTACTACGATACCGATGCATTGGGTAACGTAAAGGGTTAACGCAAGGTGCACCATACTTTTATTGTGTGTTCTTAATTTGTCTACCTGTCACAGGTGCCCTTGGAAACAAGAGTGCATCTGTATTTATATCTTTGGGCTCTCTGGCTCCATTACAGAAACAGGTTATTGCTTTTTGATTGTATTTTTATTTATTTTTCTTTTCATTTCCGCTATCTCTCCCCCGCCCCCCCCGCCACAACAATATTACACACCAAATAATCTTCCTTCTGTATGCCTTGTGCAGTTTGTCAGCGTTTGACTGATTGATCCTGAAGTAAATATCAATGCGATATTGCGTTGCTGTACTTGTAGTGTACCTATATTGTTGGGCTGCAACATTTAGAAATATCACCATGGGAACCAGTAAGTAGCCCCCCCATGTTTCTCTTTCCTTCTCACTCTCTGTTGTCAATGAAGGTGGGCGCCCGTGCAAACCACTTCAATCATCTCTGAACAATTAAACCGCTATCAATAATTTCACACTGAGCTTTGAGCTCAGGATCAAGCCTTCACGTATGGAAACACCATTCTGTACAGGATTCTATTTAAAGAAAGCTGTTTGTATAGAAAGTCTTGTCTCGACAACACTGAGGCAGTCGCTGTGAAATTCAGACAGCAGAAAGTCAGAGACAGACAGACACAGGCAGACAAAAAGTCAGACAAAAGGTGCTTATTCAGATGCTAAATAACAGGCGAGGTGGCAAAATCTGCATTTACGTTTAGTCATTTACATTTAGTAATTTTGCGGATGCTCTTATCCAGAGCGACTTACAGCAAGTGCAGGGACATTCCCCCCTGAGGTAAGTAGGGTGAAGTGCCTTGCCCAAGGACACAACGTCATGTTGCCACAGCCGGGAATCGAACTTCCATCCTTCCGGATCACTAGCCCAAAGCCTTAACTTCCCAGCCACATGAACCCCATCGATCATGAGAGATCAATGATGGAAGATGGAGGACCGGCCCTCCTCTACCACAGCAGAGCTGGGTGGGGGCCAACACTGAGCGGCCCTCCTCTACCACAGCAGAGCTGGGTGGGGGCCAAAACTGAGCGGCCCTCCTCTACCACAGCAGAGCTGGGTGGGGGCCAACACTGAGCGGCCCTCCTCTACCACAGCAGAGCTGGGTGGGGGCCAACACTGACTTCACAGTCCTTGTCATGGATCATGCCTTGTCATGATATAGCTGGTGTGTGTGTATGTGTTTCATACTGTAAGTGTGTGTATGTGTTTCACACTGTGTGTGTGTGTGTTTTTCGGAGGACGCCGAAGATCTCCTGGATTACCGCTGTGACAAGAACCCTGATCAAAGCCGCTCCACATATGTGTTTTCCCTGACGGGCAGATTGTTTTGATGGACGTCTTCTGAGGAGGGACCGAAAATCCTGAGCATCTTCCTGAGAACCTCAGCTCAGCGAGCGACAACCAGACTGGCAGGCGACAACCGCGGTGTAATCTCCGTCCCTCATCCAGGAGGCCTTTCATCGTCTCCGCTTCCCCTCCCATCAGATTATCCTTCCAGGATATTCACGTCCGTAAACAGCGGCGCTCGAAGGAAAAGTATCGGCGCTTCAAAGAAAAAACACGCTCAATCTACATTTGCTGGTGGCCGGGCGACGAACAAGCCTTTAGAATTGTTTACTTGATTGCACCCAGCGGTTGTACTTCAACGAGGAGGCAGTAATTTACAGATGGCAAAACTGAGCATTTCAAAATAGGCAGGAACCATCTTGATGACGGATCATTAAATCTGGAGTGTGTGTGTGTGTGTTCTGTGTGTGTGTTGTGTGTGTGCCTTGGCTGAGGGCGCTCACAATGCCCATCAAATTAGACGCACTTGTTTAGCACTTAATCCTCAAAGTGTCCGAGCGGTGACGCGCACCAAGCCGTGCTCCTTTTGTCCCTCGTATAAAGAGGTCTCTCCACAGAGTCACTTATTTTCATAAAGACCGGCTTGTAGTGTGTGTGAGTGTACGGAAGAGGGTAACAGACAGACAGGCATGGATACAGTCAGACAGGTTGATAGGTAGATACTGTAGGTAGAAAGACAGGCATGGATGCAGTCAGACATGTTCATAGGTAGATAGGTAGACAGACAGGCATGGATGCAGTCAGAGAGGTAGATAGGTAGATAGGTAGGCTTGCACATTGTGGAATGGAACCAGTTTGGTCATTCACAAGCTGCATATTTAAGCATCCCCTCCAGCTGTGCAAGGCTTAATTGCCGCAAGAAAAAAGAACTAGTGTGATCACACTCTTCAAGTGGTTCCCATAAGCGCTTAGGGGAAAAAAGAGACATCTGGAAGGTATTCTATTCTTGTGGCTGGTGATCGGTGTTAACCCTAACATTAAAACACCCCACCTTGCTAGTTTTCATAATGGCGTAACAAATTAAAAATGTCTTCACTTGGGTCATTGCTGAGGCACATATTTGCAGAGAAAGAGAGCGAGAGAAAGAACGAGAGAGACTGATAACGAGGAGGAGGAGGAGAGCAAATCTGGAATCACGGCATCGCTGACCTCTTCTCACAGACAGAATACTCAATGCCTCATGGATACACGGCGCAGATGACCTTGCGGTTAACCTTCAGCTGTCAATCCATGTCTTGTGGATTTCTTTAGATACCCGATGGCTTGTCACCCTCTCAAACATGCTGCGGGGGACCCAATCACAAATGTGAGATTTGTGATGACCACACTAGGAAGTCACAACTTTATTGTGTTTACATGAGCCTGCCTATACATTATTGATGTGCTATAAGACCAGTTTTGTGATATCTACACCACTCACATTGAAAACTTGTCTGGTGGATGATTACCAGAGGTTAAGGTTAATGATTACAAGGGTAAAAAAAGCTTTTTCATTCAGGCTAACTTGGTGTCATATTTGGGAGGCAACAAGTTTCAACATGCGGAAAGCTACAGTTTCAAAAGGCTCCCTGTCTGTCAGGTATTATCACCTCTAATTAAACGAATTAACACGTGCCGCTGTTGACAAAACCAAAATAAACGTGTTGTCCTTTGGGCGTTTCCATTTTCACGCCTACAACACGTACGCGAATAGAATGGGAAAAGTGTAAGAATCAAAGTGAAGGGCTGCGTATCGGTGGCTTCATGATGTCAGTCTTGTGAGCTGTCTGGACCAGCAGAGAGAGGAATCGGGCCTACGCCTGGACCCCCAAAAAAACAAAAAAAACAACGCCTGTGTTAGCCTGCAGCCTGCATGCTGAGAAGCCTGTCAGGATCTCATTCCAGCGATCGTGAACCAAACAAACCCCCAGCTGATTCACCTGCCAGGGAAGAATAGTTTCTCTCCCCTCCCGGCACACACACAAACACACACAAACACACACACACGCACAAACAAAACTCTGTCATTCCAGAGCATTAGGCTCGCACAGTTCGTTCGATTCCATTAGCAAGTTAGTAAATTGTATTTTTCTACTTTCCAGAACCAAACATTTCAATTGAAAAATGCCCAGTAGATGTGTTGGGAAACCAACCCCACTTTGGTTTGTGTGTATGAGGTTATGAGGACAGTGATGTAGGAAGATGTAGAGGATATGCTGTCAATTTCCTCCTCCTCCTCCTTACGCCACCTCTTCCCATGCACTGCTCATCATGGTGGGTGTACCGCAGCCCCTTAAACTCTTCACAGTGTGGAATTTCTGATCTGATATCACTCAAACCTTCATGAAGCATCACAGACTAGAACGCTGCACATTCAGTTGGTGACATCACTAAAATGTTTGGTCATGTGACTTGTACCACGCTGCAGGAAAGTCCACGGTTCAGCTCTCGCCTTGGGGGCTGTCGGTTTGTGCAGTTTTTCTGGTTCATGTGACCGCTCACTGTTGTGGTGAGTGTGCCGACTTCGCCTGACTAATAAAGTATCTGTCTTCACAAGGCATTTCTGGGCAGGCTCGAGTGCAGCTGGTTTTTCATGTCCATAACCATTCAATGTACTGTATGTTCTCAGTGTGAATATACCGCTTCTGATACCTCAGGCTAAACATTTCCTGAAACGGACGCCGCAATTATCATACATTAATAAATAGCAGAGGTCTCGTGACATAGAAGGCCACTCTGTGGACTACCGAGTGAGATTTGTTGTTGTCAGTGTTATAATTCGGTTTGTGATAATTATCTGTGTCCACTTGTATCAATCAATTACACACACTTAGCATTGCAATCAATTTTATTTCTGCGTTCAGTAGTCTAGTATGCTTGATTAATTACATAACTGAGTACTCGACTTGATTTATGTGGGATCTTTATTACCATTTTATTTATTTATTTGTCTGTTTTTAGAACAATGTGCCAATAATGAGTTGGAGTGTGTTATTGCCTAACTGATGATTAATTTACTAACATATCTGAGCTACGCCAGTGTTGCAGATTGCCCTGTGTATTCATTAGGCCATTAATTGCTAAGTTGCGGATTGTACAATTACTTTGGAAAACTAGCAAAGCAATTACTAAATAAATTACAGCATGGTTTAACGCTGTGGGTGGGGATTCAAATACTACAACAAGAAAATACAGTATATTACACTGTGTGCTCAAAGCGAGCAACATGACATTCTGTAGTGGATTCCGACATAGCTATTGGACTGTCTCAAAAGGAAATGTGTCATTTAATTTTATGACTATACTTATAGGTCTGTGTCTTTAAAACTTGAATCGTTTTCAGAAAAGAACAGAATCTCGGAGAGGGTTTCATTAGGAAAACTGGCAACCGTCTTATTAGAGGCCTTGCTGGGCATTCTTAGGCTGGCCAGTGTCTGTGACCAGCCTATTTCAGCACCATCAACCCAGGATAAAAGGCCTCCTGATGGTCCCTTATCCTCAAACCACTTAGACACAAAACATTGTGTTAGGGATGTAGACAATAAAACAATATTGTAGAAAATGGATTTGGAAGAAAAAAAAGATGGAGTTTTAAATGCTTTTGGTCTCCTTATTATCACCTTAATATCACTCGATACATAAGACAAGCGTAACTTCATACTGCAGGGAAAGAAAACTATAACTTGTCAAACTGGTAACTTCAGACACCTCTAATACGACATTGATTAAAGGCTGCACCTGAAAATGAATATGTCACAGGGAAGCTTAATGAAGGAAACTATCTTTTAATTGAAACCTGAAATATTAGTGAATGAACTCTGTTTTTATTTGGCTTGGGATCAAAATGATGCTACCGCAAGTCTCCCAGCTACACACACGCTCACACACACGCTCACACACCTTGGCTTATCACTGCAGCTGTCTGATAAGGGCACTTGCTGCAGAGGCGAGTGTGTGAGGTCTGTGTGTCCGCAGGGGAATACAGAGTGGACCCGACCGAGACACACACGGATAATCAGCAACACTGGGAGGATTAAGAGCTGTCACTGCAGAGAGAGAGAGGGGGAGAGAGAGAGAGGGAGAGGGAAAGAGGGAGAGAGAGGGGGGAAATAAAGAGGGAGAGAGAGAAGGGGAAAGAAAGAGGGTGAGGGCGAGAGAGACAGCGAGAGACAGCGAAAGAAAGAAGAAAGAAGAGATAGAGAGACAGAAATAGATGAGAACATACTAGACATATAGTGTGGGTGAGAAAGAGAGAGAAAGAGAGAGAGATGGGAAAAAGGAGGTGGCTGCACAAAGGTGAAAATCAATACACGACAGAAATTTTGTCAGCATGCCAAAACTCCTGGAGCCCACACCCGCCTGGCCCTCGCTGGCTCCACCTCTGCGTTTCACCGCAAATCATTTCTGTAGTTTGCGCTCCATTACCTCTCAGTATCACCTCCCTTGGCGACACGCACACACAGACTCCTCTGCCTTCCCCACTGCAGACCTCTAATCCCTCTCCTCTCCCCTCCCTTCTTCAGATGGGTAATATTGACCTGTTCTTCTCTCCCCTGTCTAGGGGCCAGCTCAGGCTAGCATGGGGGGATGGGTGGTGGGTGGGTGGTGGGTGGTGGGGGGGGGTCCGATCAGGAGACAATGTGCACCAATGAAGAAGCTTGACGCATCACTTCCTCCCCAATTCCAGGAACAAAGGAAGACGAGGGGATCGGAGGGGGGGCCCTGAGGTGCGCCGGTGGTATTTTTTGTCACCCTGGGAATTAAGATAGTGAGGCGCAACATTGATCCAGTGACACTCAAGAGCCCATTGATCTCGTGCAGTTCAAAGTTAAGGGTGTCTGGTGTGGAGGCCTGAACTCCCGCCTTGCGGTCCACAGAGAGAAGGGTCAGTTTCAGAAATCACAGTGAACGTGTTCGCTTCCGACCGTGCAGGAAGCATGGCTAGGTTGATGCATTGCTCTGTAAAAATATACACACACACACACACCCACGCACTCACACAGACACAGATGTACTCGCACTCGCTTTTTCAGAAATATATACTGTAGGTCTACCATATCGATGCCTATGTTATGATATGTAGTTTTCTTTATAGAGTAAATGTAAATATATACTCTGTAGATGTTTTTGTTGTTTTAAAAGGAACAACCTCAAACAAAGAGATCTCCAAAGTGAAGTCAAGTCAGATCTGGTTACCAGGCTTGTTATGTTTTGGGGCTGCTTTGCTGAGCTGGGCTCGGGGTGCCTTGAATCTGCAGGGAACAATCAAACCACAAGACTCCCCAGGCATTCTGGAGCCAAACATCATGCCCAGTGTCAGAAAGCTCTGCTTCAGTCACAGTTCATGGGCCCTACAACAGGATAATGGCTTGAAACTCACGGCTAAAAGCCCCCCAAGAATGGATAAGGACATAACGTTGGACTGTTCTGAAGCGCCAGTCTGTGTGTGCTGATCTGAAACCCATAGAACATCTGTGGTAAGAGCTAGAATGTTCAGTTTGGAGAAGGTAGCCCTCAAAGCTGAGACAGAGGGAGCAGTTTGCTCAGGAGGCGAAGGTCTAACTGCCCATTCAAACGCACAGAAACCTCGTTAAAGCAGCACGGTTTGGTTGCAAGGATTGCCTCCGAAGCTTACGGGGCTGGATATTAGGTCAGAATCCTACCAAGTTTGTCTATGCTATATTGATTTGTTGTATCATTTCAAATAGCACATTGTTTATTAGATATATGTGTATAACATCTTCTATTTCTACATTCCATTCAGCAGAATTAGCATTTCATGGACTTGCGGTAGCAGTCGGTGATGGTGATCAATCATCAAATCAACATTTATTTGTATAGCCCTTTTTACAAGCAATGTCACAGAGGGCTTCACATATGCCCATAGAACTGACCCTCAACCAACCTAAACCCTCAAGGAAGATCATCATGTTGCTCTTGTCTTGTGTGAGTCCGGCCCTTCAGAAGTTCCAGTTCTTCAAGTTAGACATGGAAAAAAAAAGAGAAAGGCAGCCCTACTTGGCTAGCAAGAAAATGGATCTGTTGTACACCGAGATTGGCAGAAGACCAAAAGAAAAAGACAGATGTGGAGAGCTCTGAATGTGACGTATTACACGTCCACTTTGCAAATTCACTCAGCACCTGGAACTGGATATAAACGTCTGGCACTGAGACAGTAAAGAGAGTTGTCTGCCACGGTGGTGCTATCATTTTATTTAGACTTCGAATAAAAGTCTTACTTAAAGGTCTCGCTCGTCCTGAGATTGAGTGCATCTACATACACATTGTTATATAATTCGCAAACCTGACAAACCCATATTCTTTAATGATCTGTTGGTGGTGCAAGCGGTGGGTGTACCAAAGTTGACATTTGCAAATGCAGATGAGATTGCAAATCAGGGTTTTACTGCTGTCTCACGGAAGGACAAGGCACATATTCATTTATTTATACTCCTAGATTGCTACCATCAGTCAAGGCATTATAAATCTCTCTTCTCATCAATACGCAATCTGCTAATGCATGCAGCGGATCAATTTCTGCTGGCTGAAGTCAACGCACAAAGCAACTTTCTCTATTTCCTTCCCCTCAGCAGACACACACTGCACTGACACTTTGAACATGCACAGACAAACCGCACACACACACACACACGTGTACAGACACATACGAATACACACAAACACAACGTGACCTATTTAATCAGAAGCATTGCTTCCAGTCAAGTGGATTGCCTGTGGTGGGAAACAGGAGCACATCTGAAAACTCCTGAGTGTATACCATCATGTTAATATCTTCTTCATTCTACCAGCCTTTAAAAGCCTTTTTCGCAGAGCTGGCCATCCATTTCTGTTGACCTGACGTTGAATGGAGGTAACCATGTCAACACTGCCTGAATGGATGGATGGGGGAAAAAAACGGATGACGTCTCAGAAAAAGACGCGTCCAGCTGCCCCTTCAGCGGCCCAGCCCAAACAAAAAACATCACTGGGTATCACAAAGGTCACAGGTTAGAATGACAGGTTAGACTGTCAGGGGCATTTCAGACCCATCTCAATCCTGACAACTCGAACGATGACAGGTTTGTAAGAGGCGCCTTCTCATACCACCTGTTGGGGAGTCATGTGGCTCAGCGGTTAAGGCGTTGGGCCAGTGATCGTAAGGTTGTGAGTTTGATTGTAGACTGTGGCTACATGGTACTTTGTCCTTGGGCAAGGCACTTCACCCTACTTGCCTCAGAGGGGAATGTCCCTGTACTCGCTCTGGATAAGAGCGTCTGCTAAATGATTAAATGTAAAATGTAATGAAGGTCGCAGCAAACAATTGCGGCTTGAAATGCGCTTCCCTGAATGCCGTTCGCACTTAAACTCTGGTGTTTAGAGATGCGCATGGTTGGCTCAGAGGAGTGTGAGAAGAACATCCTGAAGAGCCCTTGAAGAACAGGAAGATGTGACACGGGCTAAAGTTCAAGGGGTTATTCTGTCACCTTGGAGACAAGACGTAAGAGGCGTCATTGACCAGATGTGCGATCAGAGAAATATTAAGACAAAAAAAGAATGACTTTGCTTTGGTCTATTCAACCCACGCACCACGTTCAAATCCAGAGAGTGTTTTGAAGAATATATTGCCGATGATGAAAAGATCCAAGATTTATAGAAAAGCACAACCATATCAACTGGTTTACTTTTATGATAGGGTCAGTCATTCACACACACAAAAAAAAGCTCAAACACACACACACACACACAACACACTCTCCTACGCATTTACACAACACACACGTGCACATTTCCCCCACAGTCACACGCAAACACACGCACGCCCCTGGCCGAGCTTCACCCTAGAAGTGTGCGCGTGGGATGAAACAGAAAACATTGCCCTTGACTCCTCCTGAACCCTAATCTCTCCAACACCAAGGCAATTATCACGCCGTCTCTCCTCGGACATGAGTCTAATCATTCACCGCAGGACCAACCTGTTCAATTTAACGCAGATTAATCGCCGTGACAATAGGGGCGCAGGCGGTACCGGGCCCACCTCCTGCCAGACCCGGGAAGGAAGTGACCTCACAGTGAGTTATTAACGTGGACACAGATAGGAGCAAGAGAAGGAGGAGGAGGCTGTAGGAGACATCTGTGGCCACATTCAACCTGCTCAACAAGCTGGAGTGGGGAGGAGATAACGTCCCCGTGTGTTTTTCTTCCAGGGATTTGATGTTGAGTAACAGCAATTTGAAGCCTTGAACGTTTTCATTTTTTCACGTTTTCTTAAATGCCATTGGATGCCGGAGAAGAGACAATGGCGATGGTAAACCTACACACACTGATGTAATGGTTTCAAATGGGGGTGGAAGCGTGCAACTATGCAGTGTTGTGGCAGTTGTATCACAGGGGACATTAAGTGTAAAGCCTGATGGTGAAAAGGGCTAACGTGTGCACACGACATCTGCCCAGACACGCACAGATACACCAGGTAAACACACACACACACACACACACCTGGAGGGACACAAAATATCAACATCGCTTGATGGCAACTACCCAAACAATGGAACCAAGTAAAACACACACACACACACAAATGCACCTGTGTATAAACAAAAACTATCTAAGAAAAAACACAGAATGGAGGAGACGAGGACAGTTGTTAACTGCAGAAAGCTTAAGACACAGAACATCTGTTTTCTTCAACGCATTAAGGGGAGTCAGATGGCTCAGCGGTTAAGGCGTTGACCTTGTGACCGGCTGTAGCTATGTGACGTTGTGTCCTTGGCCAAAGCACTTCACCCTACTTGCCTCAGGGGGGAATGTCCCTGTATTTACTGTAAGTCGCTTTCGAAAAATGAATATTTATTATAACGTTAAATAAAGTAGAAAGTTGTATTGTATTGCTTTACATTATTGCCAGTTTTCTATTTGTGTGTAAAGGGTCCGGAAAGCCAACTAACGCCCATGTCTATCAGAAGAATCCGATTTCAGATATCTAACCAATAACAGCCACAGTGGGACTTTGTTGGTGCCAATCTGCTGCATCTTACTTCCTGTGGAGGGCTGGATCTCTGGCCTCTCCTGCCCCGTTTGACAGGATGGGAAGCAACCAACCAAGAGGTGCCAAACGGACCTCCCGCAACCAATCAGCAATGCTCCAGCAACATGGGCAGATCTCTGGCACAACGTAATTGGAAGAGGGGGAGGTACGTGGGCAAGGGGACAGCGGTAGGGATGCATTTAAACAGAACCGTGCAATTACAATCACGGTGGGAAAAACATGCAGATAATTGCTACCACGTTATACCCAGGCTAACCTGGGTTATGGATTTGAGAACTCGTGATTTGTTTGCATTGTGAACCATTTCTTTTACAGTAGATTGCATGTAATGGGTGTCCTTCTCGGTCTAACTATGGGATATTAGCGTAAACACCTTCTGTTCTCGCTGCGGTGCCGTGAAGAGAGGCTCGCGTCTATCAAGAGGATTCTCCGTCTCCGGCTTAGCAGCGTGCCACCTCCAGCGATAAACACACTTATGGTCACTTCCATCCATTAGCCCGGGCTCCACAGCACCATGGAGACACACATCGTTTACGTATTAGCACCCGCTAACGGAGGATGGAAGCTGGCCCGAGCGCTCTAACGTCACCTCGCAGCCAATCAGAGGGCCCCGAGAGGAGAGCGGCTGGCTGGCGGTGGGGTGGGGGTGGGGTGGGGGGGATGTTTTGCTGCCCGCACAATGAGCGAGGAGGTGATTTCAAAGGCTGAGCCTTCAGTGCTTTGAGGACACTGTAATGGTTCAAACATGCCATTTTAAGTTTAGCACACACTCAAAGGTAAAGCCCGACACCGAGAGAGAGACAGAAGTTACAGCGGAGGGTCCCTAACCATGTTCCATGTTCCAGGCCCTGACAAATGGACTGGAATAACACGGCACACAGAACTGGGCACACTCATTCCGTCTTTGACTCGATAACAAACGGGATGAACTCAAAAAAAGAATGCCAAAACAGATGAAGGTTCCACATTGACCTGGTGCTTTGGGTTTGGAAATTTTTTTGGGGGGGGGGGTGGGTCGCACAGACATACAGGACAGTTCGTATCGACAGGACCAGTGATGTACAGCGTGCAATCTTTAAAGCCTACCGCTGCATAATCCCAAATATGACACAATGATAAATATAGCTTCCCCTTAGCGCCAGAGAGCGAAGTCCCCCTCCTCTCTGTGTAACCAGTACAGCTTAAATCCTCCAAGCTTTCTCCCTCTTATCCCCCTGGGCCAAATTTGCAAAAAATCGGGTCACCCCCCCCCCCAACCCCCACCCCCTCCCTCACAAACCCCCCCCCCCCCCCTTTGCGTGCCGTAGCTTTATTCATCTATCATAAAGCACCCCAGAGGGTTTTTCATGCAATGTAAATTGGGGCTCTCACCCGAAAAAAAATACGTTTAGGAATTGCAGTGCAGGCTAGCCCGCCTCCCTCCCCACCCCCTCCCAACCCCTCCACACCCCCCATTCCACTTGCCCGCCCGCCTGCCTGCCTCCCTCCTTCCTTCTCCTTCTCCCCTCTTCCTTATCAGTCTGCCGCCTTTATCTGTTAGCCAAGGTCAGACAGGCGAGGGGCGATTGAACCTGATAAAGGGGTGGGGGTGGGGGGGGGGATGCTGCAATGGGTCAGGGTCAATCGGGTGACGTTTGGGTTGGTTCGCCGTCTCCTGTGAACGGTACAGAACTGCTCAGCTTTCGTCACGCGATGAGGGTATACGGGCTTGCAGGAAGTGGATGCAGCGGGACGGGGAGGGAAGAGGGGAGGGGGGTGTGAGAATGTGAGAACACGCAGACACTCGTGTTCCGAGACAGAAAACGGATCTCGTTTAGAAAAGTTCCTGAGGCCCAGTCCAGTCCGTGTTCCTCCCTACGGTCTGAGCTGTCAGGGTTCGAGTGACTCACTTTCTCAGCTCTGGAAAATGAATAGGAGAGGAAGGTTGAGATGCAATAGGGCAGAGCTTGTTAATGTTACTTATCCACATTCCAAGCAGTAGAACGGACGGATCATTTTCTTCTTTTTCCCCCCCCGCACAAGACACTTACTTAGCAACTGTGCAACTACAAAGACCTTTTCATAGTATTTTGTTATTTTATTTTACCGTACAAAGAGGAGTGACATTAGGTCTGTTTGCCGAACCAAATGTTCTTTTGATTCAGCCAGCTCAAACCAGCTCCCACAAACAAAACAAACAGAGAGAGAGGGAGACCGTTAAATAATTCAAATGGCTGTCCTAAGATGCCAATCAGAAATACAACAGCCATAAAAGCTCCGTCTCGCGTTCCGAGGCCCCGAAGCAAATGAAGGCATTCTTCTTGTTTTCCTCAAGAGAGACGCTGTATTTCTTCTTCGTTATTTTCTCCTCCTCGTGCGAAGAGAGCGCAGGGTTTCGTTTTGAGCGGAGAGACCGTGGGAGGCAGGATCCACCCTTAGTATAAACACTTTAAGATACCACCTCATGTTCACTTTCAGGTGAAACACCGGCTAGATTTAACACAACCTACTATGTTGACCGCCGATAATTTTAATGAGCAGTATTTTCCTAGAGCCTGTTCCGGTCACACAAAGCTGCTGAGCGTATTTCAAACTATAGTGAGCAATCCCAGATAACAGGTGAAATTCATTCTGCGGTATGTTATTTCCATGGAAACTGTATCCACGACTCATTTCTGCTGGGAGTGACCCATCAAAACGTCATCATCACCCATTGTCAATATTGATTTTCAGCATTAATAGAAAGCTTATCATAATGGTATCATAACCATATGTTGGGGGTCATTTCATGGCCATCTCTGAATTACATGTTTATAAATCACAATAAACATGACTGAATATTCAAATGCAGGCTGATCTATCATTTGAAAGTGCCAGATATGCCAGATTCACTAGTGTATCAACACATGATATATATTTCTTTTTTTTCTTCCAAACCATTTATTTTCCATCTTCTCTTAAATACCGCCAATGAACAAACGCTCTGATGCAAATATATAGGAAATGTCTAGATTTAGTCAAGCGTGGAGGGAGGGAGAGAGATGACGATGGGGGAGGAAGACGTGGATGAGGACGGTGGCAGAGCTGTCAGATAATCGTCTCCTGGAACAGTTCTTCACAGGCGCCTGGCAACCGACCTGTACGGCAGCGAGAGATAGGTGACAATGCGAAGGTGACGGCTGCAGCATTATGCAGAGTTAATAATAACGTGTGTAATGACAGACTTCAGGTGGAAGACAGTATAGACTGTACCTGTTCAAGCACCATTTCCCACTGGCTGCTTGGCTCTGAAGCACCCTGAATAGCTACTCCACAGCTCTCACAGAAGGACAACCAACCCGATTATATAAATTGTCTCTTAAAGACGTCGTCTGTCGAGGTGTTTAAGGATGAAAGAGGGTGGTTATGAGAAGAGAAGTCTTTCTTGATTGTAAAGGACTCAAGGTGACACAATCGGAGGATTTAACGAATCGGGGCTTGGGAGATTTGGCTCATTCTTTTCTTGCACGTTTCATTTTGTATACCGTTGCACAAATAGTCAATTCAATCAAATCGGTACGATGAGAGAAATCGCAACAAGCCTCCTCTCGAAGAAGGACAAATTAAGACATATCAAAGGCAAGAAAATGCGCCACAACATCCGCTGCTCTTTGTCCCCCTCTTCTAAGTAGCAGAACAGTCCCTGGTTGGACACTGAAGTCCCACCGTCTCCCAAAACCCATGGGGACGCCCTCTCAGATTCACGCAAATGGACCTTTTAAGTCCCCTCGACCCGAGCCCCCACTCAAAGCGCCCCCCGCTTATCCACTTGGTTACCTCGGCCAAGATAATGTCACTCTTCATGGTGGGAGCCTTAAGTGTCAAGGCAGGCCAAGGTCATTACTCATAGATAAGGCCCCTACGGTGCTCTCATGTTATCTGCCAGCACCCGGGGACTCCCCAGAGCAAACCTCCGCAATTAGCTAACTTCCCCTTGCCATTCATCTGAGTGACATCCCCCCCAACCCGACCCACCACCCCCACCATCCCCAACCACAGCCCAGACCCCAACAGGCTCCGGGCAGCCTAAGGAGCACCCGTCACCATCCATGCCAGTTTGTTTTATCCATCGTTTCAAAATGCTAGCCGTCTCTTGTATCGTGCTGCGCATCTGTCGCCTTGTTTGCTGGGTGAGCAAATTCATCCACCGTGACCAGTCTTGCTAGTTAGTATGAGAAACTACGGTGAACAATATTAATAAGCATTTAGTGATTCGATGTTCTCAGAGCAGTTCATAAATTCAGCCAACCTGCTAATCTGGGCACATTACAACTGACAACATTTTAATATTATACTAAACTTCCTTCGTAAGTCAACATATGTTTCTGTCATACCACTAAACTTATTAATATCTGTATGTAAGATGAAGATGCCTGAGGTCTTATCTAAGGGGGGATATTTGTCCGAGCCTGATGAATATGTCATTGGCACCATGATCTCTAGACTTCAATTCCCTGATCGGTCTCACACTGAAACCCTCACATCCTCACATCGCATCAAACCAGAGCTTTGCTTGAACTGATCTGCAAATCACAGGTTGTCTGTTGCTTTGAGCGCTCATTTAACACATAATCATCATCTTTGTATGCAAACACAACAAGCAGAATTGACTCCCCTAAGAACCCAGAATTATTCTACCGGCACAATACTTTGACACTCTACCGACCATCAGTATGTGTGGTATCCTCAGTTTGTTTAAACCAAAATAAAAATGAATGAACTTGAAGATATATCGCTGCATTCATTGTTACACTGAACCTTTGAAGGCATTTGCCCTCATTCCAGCGATCCAGAGTTCAAGCCTTGGCGGCCTTGGTTGTCGGCAGCTTTCATAATCAAAGCAAACAGTCTCCTTTTTTTATTATTATTCCAGGACACGCGCCGAGCCAATTAGTTAATCATTATGGCGAGGCAGGTGGTGCACTAATACAAGATAATAACACACCTTGGGCATTTCATGGCACAGTGCTGCTTAGGGCTTTTCACCAACATTGCACAGCACACACGTCTAATTGGGTTGTGGAGCAGGGGGCAAAGGGGGGTGGGGGAGGGAGAGAGAGGCAGAGGGGGACGGAAGAGGGGTTGTTGCTTTCCTTGCATGTCGCAAGTTCACTCGAGGAGCCGTGCTTGAGGATTCGACTCGGTCGGATTCAAAAACCCGCCGTCGTCTTGCGCGAGACGAAAGGACGTTTTAGTGTTCGTCGGAGCGTTCGAAGCGTCGGCGAAAGATGAACTCTCTGTCGTTCGGCAGGAAGAAAGGGTGAGCGCGAGAGAGAAGGCAGGAGAGCCACAGGTCGCCATCTTCCTTTGTCGTTCCTGATGAAAAACAAAAACCAACGGAGAACAGATTGTGCTGAAGTTTGACAAGGCGTCTGCCTTCATGTCTTTTATGTGATATCAAGCGCACGCGACGGAATAAAAGAACAAGGATCTTGCAAACTTGCTTTTGATGTGAAACCTACCGCTGTGTGAGCTTAGATTGTAGTACTTTTATTTCTTTATTTTTGCATTCCAATTTCCAGTAGTCCTTGTGCATGCAGAGGATTCTAGCACAGCCGAATCAAAATACTTCCACGTTTAAAAAAAAGTTTCATATATCTGGTGAGCTGGTTTACAAGGTTTTACAGTTTTAGATTTGCCTTGGAGATCTAAATCGGGAGTCTTAAATACTTTAGAACTAAGACGGCTGTTTTGATGAATCACTCTGCTCCAAAAATCTGTTTCGTAGTGAGTCCTCACAATCTGTTCGACCTGAAATTGGCTCCTGTTTTAAAACGGACGATGCAAGGCGGTGGCAGCTTGTTGCTGTTAGCATAGAAACCAGGGCGAAGTGCGTCAGCTGTTCATAACCATGTGACGAGAACGCCAAAAGTAGTTTGTTTGCTATTTAAAGCTTATCCCGGCTAAGTCACACATCTGCTAGTCATATAAACAGTGTTTGAACGGGCCTCAGCCTCACGCCTCAACTCTTTTTGGGGGAGTTTTTTTATCCGTTAGCACCTCCGAAGGGCAAGACGCCGACTCTTCTCTGCCCCTCGCTTGACTGACACGTTGGTTATGAGCGATGATGGCTGTCGAGGCTCGGAGGGTACGATCTAAATGAACTGACACAGGCAGTGTGAAGACACCTCATACTGGATCCACTGACAACCTTATTATGCTAGGAACTTTATATAGAAGGATGAAATTCAGAGATGTCAGGGCACTGGAAACAGGCCTTGATTATTTTATTCATGAAACAGATGTCCAGCTTCTTGCTGTCTTCTTTTTGATGTGACAGCCGCTGAACTTGATTCCTACCCTTGTGTGTTTCTTTATTAAGTTTAGAAACGTACCATTTTAGATTGAACTGTTATAAGTGTGTTTTAATGAAGGTTATTTGAAAAACTCAAACAATGTCAAATGTTAGGGAAATAGCAATTAGCACTGTGACTGCAACTATTGTTGCATCTCGACTGTCTAAAACAGCATGGAGCAGTAATCCCTGGTAGGGCAATGTGATAGGATAAAAGGTTAGGACACTGAAATTAGTAGAGGCTAAGTGTTGACACGGCCATATAAACGTTGGTGGTCATCATTTCCAGGAGAGCAGAGACAGAATGCAGAACACAGTCCAACATTCTGTCAGACACCATTTTGTAAATCTTCACTGGGGATGTCAGTGACTCAGAACTTCTGCCAGGTAAATACACGGCTGCCAGTAAAACCGGTGGACCATTGTAGGTTGTCGTAGTTTTATTCAAGTTGATCTGGAGCCAAGTCAATGAGGAGTTGCCAGTATCCTAACATTTTACCCCGGCCGTCAGATTGTCCGTGTAGAGCTTGCGTGAGCACACAGGTAAGGGTTAGTCCTTTCGTTTTGTGCTACGGTAGGAAAAAGTTGACAAGGTAGGAAAAAAAAAACACAACACTGAGGGTGTATTGTCATACCCTCCAAAAGGTTTATGGCACAGGTGTAGACGAAGGTTTATAAAAAATTCAACAGAACTTCGGCTTTGGCATGCGAGTCCCCTGTATTGATGGTCCTTGTCGGAGTTAAGACAATTTACAGGGAGCAGAGAGGATAAAGCTGTGTTCAAAATGGCAAAAGCCCTGAAGGTGGGCCAAAGCCATGTTGCCCCCATAAACCTTGAGTAGCAGAAACCACAGTCTATAGCAAACGCTGGTGCTAATAACATAACCAAACAAACGTCATGTTTACGTTGATCCATCCCAAATCTGCGATGAAGCATCTGTCCACGTTGAAACGATGACACGCAACTGCACCCACATTTTCCGATAGATTTCACCTCCCATATGTCCATGACAACTGTTACTCTGCTCTCAGAAATGCGTTCACTTCCCGTTGAGAAAACAAAAAATTACCAGAACTACAGTACGTGGTCAGCTTTAGCAATTGCCATGTTTCAAAAAAGATCAAACACAGACAATATTCACACATTATTCAATCAAGAAAATAGGACATGTTTCTGTGCATTGCATATGCAATGAGGGAGAAAAAAGAGGAGGGGGGGCTGGGACGGGGGATGAAGAGGGAGGAAGGGAGGTGTATTGTAAGGGTTATTAAGCTGCTGTGTTTTAGCACTCTGCTGGGTAAGGGAAATAGGCGCCCTCGGGCAGTATACCACCCTCGTGACTGCTCACTGAAAAGTAGGGGGAAAGATGGGAGAGTTGTGCGGCTTGAAGGAGAGGGAGAAAAGCGGGCTGTGTGTTGGTGAGAGCCGGGGGGGGGGGGGGGGGGGGAGAGGGATGTGTGAGTGAATCTGTGTGAGAGGAGAGAGGATGAGGAGTTAGTACGAGCCGAAGATAACATATGAGAAGAGAGTCTGCAGGGTAATCTTATTTGGGATTTGGAGTTTACATAACCAATCCCAATTTTAACAACTGTAGGGTTTTAACTGAACAGGTTCCCCTACTTCATTGGCATAAGGAGGAATAACAAGCATCTGCCCTCTTACTAAACAGAAAATTACCAAACGCCTGAAGTCTTATAAACCTCACAATTACCATGATATTACTTGCATGATTGAAAGATTCATTGTTTAGACTCCAAACACATTTATCACTTCCTGTACGCATCAAATTCCAGACCAGTACCGTCCTACGGAAAGATCTCAAGCTTCTCCACTTAGCTGGAGCGCCAGGTTGGACGTCCACACTGAAGGTGTAGGTGCGTTCGACAGCGGGGCCTGGGAATTTCCTCCTCAGCCTCCGGGGGAAAGGCACCTCACTGACCACCTGCTCCTTGAAATCTGTCTCAATTTACTCCTCCGTGTGCTGCAGACGCAGTCATTGGAGGCCCACAAAAAGCCGTTCATGAATAATCCAGTGGCTTGATTCTGTTTTTCCAGTAGCTTTTTTTTCGTATTATTTATCTGTTTGCCTGTGTGCACGGATGGTTAATGTGAGGCATCAATCACGGTGTAAAACAAGAACAGGAAAAACAAATGCTTGGTCCTTCCCCCCTGATATTCCCTCGACATTCCCCTAACAGATGCTTCCACACACTTGGAATGGGTTTATTGTTTGTAGGTCCTTCAGAGCAAAAGAATTAAAAGGGATAAACATGTCAAATTAATTGTCACTGCGCGTTGAGATGGGGCCGTTTGGATTGTTTTCAGGCCTAATAAAGTGGCAATGTTCTTGTTAGCGTTCGTATTTCAACTAACGCATATCGCATATCTCCCTGCCGTATATTTATTTGTTTAGTAGCATGCTTTTCCGTTTGGCAGATGCATGGTGTGGAGGGAAGATTCCGGTACAGATGTTTGTCTCTCTCATCCAGATGCACAACCAGCTGATTAACGGCAAAAAGGCGCCAAAACAACAGCTTTTCACCAGCAGTTCACTACCTATCCGGTGTGCATACGTCTCTTCCATTCAAGACATAACAACTAACTCAAACCTTTGACCCCCCAGTTCATAGCACAGTGGCTGCGGTTGTCATCTCCAAACAAGCGACCCACAAGTCCCTGCAGAGAATCAGCAGCGTGTGGCCCAGCGGAGAGACGCACCCGGAAGTACGCTTGAGAGTATTGGAGCAGGGAGAGACAACGGACCGTCTCACCATCCGTCCACCGAGCACGCCAGGGTGTTGGGCCCCTCCTCTGTCAACTCAATTTGTCCCCCCCCCCCCAAAATCACATGATGGAATAGCACTGTAGAGCGAATGTGAATCGCTTACCAGTCAGACCAGGGGGGAAGAAAAGGGGCTTGACAGCATCAGCAGATTCACACAGCGCTGATATGTGGAATCATGGCCCGCACAAGTGATTCTGATATTGTGCTTTTCTTCATGAAATAAACATGGGAGCAGGGAGAATAGAGCCGAGCATGGCTTCTCTTCTATCATCGAATACAAGAAAGGAAAAAAAAAAGTGTTCTTGGACAAACGCCTTCAAAATCAAGGCCTCCTCGGAAGCGTCCCCCCCCAAATTCTCACAAAACCGTGTTATCTTTGTTATGCCGTAAACCAGGAACATTTTGTCTCAAAAGTACAATTACCAGAGGCAAAAACTGAGAGGAAAAGCGTTATCTTTCGAGTTCACGTGTAGTTCATAGCGATACTGTTTTAATGTTTTAATATTCTACTTGTCTGAAGATTCCTTTCAGCTTTCTCCTCTGGCTAGCAGGCCCTCCAATAGCCTTCATGGCTTCTTATTTTTGTATTTAAAAAGAAAACCTGTAGAGTTGGGATCTGTTTTACTTCTGCCGTTGAAACTCGGTTAAATGTTGATGGAGCGTTTTAAGAACTAAACTTCAAATAGCCTTGAAGGGACGAGGCTTTGTTGAAAGTGAGAAAACCTTGAACATGCTGTCTTGTACAGTGCCAATCAAGCACAGGCCGCATTTTAAGGCAGATATGCAAAGACATCGCCCAGACTTGACAGAAAAACCAGAGAGACAGCCACAGAGCATTGTAGAGAGCAGACTGCGTGCCAGAATTTATACAGCATCAGGGATGAAACAGCGCCTTCTTCATAAGATGATTATGTTGTTAAATGAGATACGGCAATACTCTTGTAAGCGCTTAATCCAAGGATCTCCGGCTGCCATGCAAATGCACCAGATGTCAGTGAGGATGACACAAAGCCGGTGGAATGAACAGCAAAATTCTCGTCATCCTCCCGACTCCTTCTGTTCTGCTGAAGATGTGCTGGTGGACTGGTGCTGGTGGACTGGTGCTGGTGGACTGGTGCTGGTGGATTGGTGCTGGTTCCACTTAATTGTGCTTCATCGATTTTTGATGGGATCGATGACACCGGGCTGTTTGAGGAAGAACCGGGGCCAAACCTCTGGCGATTTTTGTCTGTCGTAATTTTGGCCAAACTGAGCTCACCCCCCTCCCTCCTCCTCCCCCCCCCCCGACAAACTCAGGACTACCTCGGGACTGCCTCTTTAAAAAGTTCCTCATAAACTGTTTCCCTGTGCTTTTCAGGTCACAGAACTCCCAAGGGTAACGTTAAAGGGAGGTGGACCAAGACTGAATCCGTTTCCTTCAGGAGGAGGAAAAAGTCAAACGTCTTTTCCCTAAACCCCCCTGGGAGCGTCACTGACGACACCGTGGCTGGGGAAGTGAGAGAGTGGCTGGGCCCCATCCATACAGAATCAGATAGCGTGAGAAATCCGTCTAATTTGCCATCAGTCCCCACTAATTGCATTTGACTGCCTTCCCGGAGAGTATTGTAATTTCCCTACATTGGTTTAAATGTCTGTGATAAGGTATGCTTGAACTTAGTTTCTGCAAATTGATATGCAATTTATTTTCCTCCGCTGTTTACTATTAGCATGATAGTCAGTAGCAAGGTAATGAATAATGGGGGGATTTTAATCAAATTATTGCTATGCATGGTGTTAAACGTTATGGTTCTCTGGGGTTTAACAGAAGGTTTTTTTTCCAGTCGAAGCCCCTTCCCTAAGGGATGTAATTGAAGTTCCGCTATATATCTATTAAACATGGATCACTTGATTCTAAATAGAATAATATCAAACAAGGGGGTCTGTCAAATCGAGGGACTGTACATTTGGATCAAGCGCGTCAAATCAAAGTCATTTATGAGTCCACTGAATGTGCATTTTTTGATTTCCCAGGAAAGCTGTCCCACGTCTGCGTAGCACTGATGTCGTTAACGACCCCTCGCTTTCTCTTTATTTCATTATTTGTTCCGGGGTTTTTTTTCTTTCTTCCTCTGTGTGGTGACTCAGAGCTCACGCTCATGTTTCAGCCCTCACTGGATGACAGGTTGTCACAGATAATAAGTTTTAATTCCCCATGTGGGACCAAAACTCACTTGGCTTGTAATTTTCCTCATCATTCCTCTCCCTTTTGAAGCTCTTATATGTAAATTGGGGAAAATGTCACTAAGAAGCGTGATAAACCTTGCCATGCCGTTAAATAGTGAATTCCATCATACATTTCGACGACTGACTTAATTTGGGGAGACAAAACACATTATGTTTGTTTTCACCCATTGAAAGGTAGGATTTCCTCACAAATGTCACAATTTGTCAGCATATTTATACATATATTAGCCAATTAGTTATTAGTCATTTTGAATTTGAATGTCCTTGACTAGTTCATGTAGTAGCAGTATTTTAGTGCTTTATATTCATCCATAGATAATATACCTTAATCAAACAGTATTATTTTTTGAACAGTAATACACAGATGGAATACACAAGTTCCTTGTCAGGTCATCCAAATCCCCATTTGTCCCAGGGTGACTGAACGCTCTATGGCAGTTTTGACGGACATCCTGCCTTGAGCTCTTGCAGTGTTCTCTCCTTTTCGTTCCTCCACCCGGTCCAGAATAACGAGCCTTTCAAAAAAAAATCCACTCAGGGATGCCATCTTGAAATACACGCTCGGCAGCCTGGATTTCTCGCCTTTCCCTCCCTGGCAAAGCCCTCGTCAGGTCCTGGCTCTGCAGGCCAAGTGCGGCTGCCGCTGTTTCTGAGGGATAAGTTGGCCTGGGGAATATTCCGGAACTGCCTGAATGTAAAATAGGTGCCCTCCTCTGTCGCACTGGCTGCCCAGCTTGTCTCTTGCATCGGATGGCTGGTTAGGCATTCTCCACCTCATAAAGGAGGCAGCTGTGGTACCCCCCACACCTTCCCCCCTACGCCCCCCCAAAAACTTCCCCACAAAGACAAGCCTTCCTATTTATGCCGAGGAGTCTCAAGCTGTCTGCATTCCGGCACAGAAGCACCACTGGTGTGGGTGTGATGTTCTCCAGCAGCCTTGCACAATGCTATCGCAAGACATGCTATGTTTCATTTCAGAATACGTCAGAAGAAAGCAGCAGAAGAAAGATGAAAGTCAACTGACTGAAAGGGTGAAGGTCAGATGATCACCAATCAGAGAAAAGAGCGATGACTGTGCACTTCCTTAAAGATGTACTCGGTTTTTACCCGAAGTGATGATGAATTATTTTTAATTTGGAACGTTAATGAGTGCCTGCAACTCTTCTAACACATTCTCAGCTTTTCTACCTGAAATCTGCTCCCCAACACAGCATCCAAGCAGGTCCAGAGAGAGACTGTGTGCTGGAATTGGATTTGAAGCTCTCAGGCAGGTAATAAAAAGCCTTACTCCCACACACCAAGGAATGTGATTTCCCCAAGTACCCCTGGCAGACATGTTGAATTTCCCCTTCATGTAATGTATAGCTCCCCAAACTGGGTATTACAAAGTAAAGACCAGATTAAAATGTTCTCTAATTAACATCAATATTTCAAGAAAATAAATTGCTTTTTTTTATACCTTGAACGAGGTGCTTAGCATGGCCTAAACCTCCACCCCAAATCAGATTCTCATTGGACAAAGGAGGTATTGCCCCCTGGTGGTGATGATGCTTGGACAATGGGTTTTGACCCAGTAAATCACCTATTGGTAACCAAGGTGATGAGTCACGCAGCATAGTCATGCTTGGTGTGATGAGGGAGGGCGAAGCAGAGCACAGCCAATGAGTGTACACCGTCCCTGCAGCGGGGAACAGAGAACACTTACCAGCACCCAGGAATAAAGGGGGACGGGGGGACGGGGGGGACGGGGGGTGGGGGGAATGAGAGAGACGCGATTAACTGCTCCGATTGAAGCAGGATATGTGGGGTCATTAATGGACCCCATGACAAATATATGAACCGTCAGAGAAATGGGAACAAGGGGAGGAAAACTGAGAGGGAGTAGCAGGAAGAAAAGCACCCTGTTTTAACTACAGTCTACGCCAGGCTACACCCTGCCACAACACTCCTGTTTGCACGTCTCAATCCGTCCACACAAGATCCTGCTCATCGCACCTGCATTTCAAAGACCTCCCCCCTCCCTCAGTGATTCATGCATGACGTAATCAGCCTGCCAATCAGCTCCTCTAAATAGATAGACGAGGATCAATAGCTGGCCAGCCGCCCCGTACTCATGTCTTGTTTTAACGCTACGAGTTTTGGCTCGATGACAGACCTTGTAAATTTGTAAAACTCGAGGACCCTACGCCTTTATTCTGCTCTCAATTCGAACAAAGAGGGTCAAGGAGGTGGAGGTGGGGATGGTGGGGGTGATGGGGGTGATGGGGGTGGGTTCCTGATCTCAGAATTATGCCTCTGGTCTCTTATAGATGGTGAATCATACATGGCTGGGGTCACCCACATCTCACACGCAGCATCCCTCCCAGTTCGACCGAGCGGGCTGCGGTAGCATATTCTCATTTCCCCTTCACTGGTTCTTTGGAGGTGTCCAGTGGCAAAAGAGAGGGAGAGGGGCTGGCGATGCTCGGGGGGGCCGGGGGAGCTCTATTCAGGCCAGTGGAGCAGCAGGGATGGCCTTAGGCTGGAACTAAGCCTGGTTCTCGCCTCTGTCAGTTGCGGTGACATTGATCTGCCTGGCCCTTGTCACAGCAGGGCTCACACAAAGCAAAGCCAGATCTGGGCTGCAGTAGAACTAAAGCAGAGCCTTGGCCTTTCATTTTCTCGTTAGCAAATGACAAAACGGCAATTTACCCCGGCACATCATGTGTGGAGTGTCAATTGAAGTTTCGTTAATTTTATTTAATCAACTTGAACTACGAATGACATTGCAAGGCTTGGCCCTGGAGAACAATGCAACTCCCTTTGAGTGTTGTGGCATTGAAAGGTTTAGTTTTCTCGTTCTATTTCTTTTCAAGTTCTCCAGTAAGTAACCAGGGTCAATCTCGCTCACTCAGCTATTACTCTGTGAGACATTTGCTGAGGAAACACGATTGGTTTATTTTAATGCACTGAGATGGGAGTGAGTGACGCTAATGGGACGGGGTAAAAAAAAATGGGTGTCAATCTGGCACCATCACGGTTCACTGAACAACACATTAATGCTTAAAGTATTTCAGGACCTTAAGTAGGCCCCTCTCTCTTCAGCCAGTAATAGTGATGGGATGGGCCACCAGGGTGATGTGAAAATGTGCTTCAGTAATAATAAGGGGATGGGAAGGGGAGGCGCACCCATCCATTATACAACAGACAACCTTGGATACAGACCCAAAGATGTCTTTATTGTTCTCCGAGTTCAAAGCTAATCCACTGCCTGATGTTCCCCTAGAATCCATTTCATCTCCGCACTCAAAACATCTCCGATCACCTGCACTTCTCCTCCGGACCACATTAGAGGCCAGCATGCTCTAGAGGAAGATAAATATATTAAGGGTAAATATATAGCTTTGTTGCTAGCTATCGGTCCAATGAGGCCATCTAATGAGATAATGAGTGATGAAGACAATGATGAAGATCTAAAGCAAGCTATGGTCAGTGGTGCTGGTGTTGGCTCAGGATAACATCCGAATCATCCAAGCTGTGAAGACGTGGTTTACACTGCGAAAACAAGCCATCCGCTGTATCTGCAGCTCAGACCACAGACGGAGAGAGAGAGGGAGGGGAAAAGGGAGAGAGGGGGGAGTAAACCGCACTCGCTTTGAAAACATGTAATAACCTAGAGGTGGCACAGGTCAAGTGCCTCCACTCTATCTACAGTCGAGACAATTTGATACCAAAAACAGATCGACAGAGAGTCATTTTACCACTTGACATTATTGCAAAATAAGCGATCTCGCTTCTCCACCTGCGACAAGTCATCTTTCAAGGTTCCGATTCACCCGCAGGGCAGATCTGACACATACTCATCGGTCAAGAGAGAGGGCGAAGATTCCGTGTCATTTTTATGATCGTTAAAGATAAATTTTTACATTTGTTCTTGGCTGGACCCCGGGAATTTGAGATAGGCCACGCAACACTGCCCTCTCACTTGTAGTGAAGCGTGTGGTGGGTTAAATTAGGCCCTGCAAGTCACTGGATCAACATATAATTCAAACGTAATATAGTGTAAAGCAAACAAATGTCCAGAGTATCTCCTGGGGAAAGGGAAAAAGCTGGGTGTATTTCCTCATTTCTATTATGAATTTCTATTTTCTATTACTTATATTTGCAAAGTCGTTTATTCAGTGCTGACAGCGCTGTGTGTGAGAGTAATTTAAAAGTATTTACTGTATATCAATAAACGGTTTGTCATGTAAGAGTAACTCTGATTTCACAGTCCTTTCAACCGAAAATAAATGGCTACATGTCCTTCCACACAATGTCTGTCTCACCAGTGACAAAGCCATCTCCTTGCATTATATCAGCTGGGACTATAAAGCTGACCCTGCAAACACTTAGCATGTGAATGTCCCTTCCATTACACAACATTACAAACCACATGTCCACTTTAAGTCCTTCACATTGCTCCCACCCCTCTATCCCTGTGTGCACTTTTCTAATCTTTTACCTCAAACCCTTACCCCTGTGTGCTTTTGCGAGACTGTGTGCAGTTGTCCCGGGATCAATAAAGTATTCTTAATCTGAATACTGTAACATCACTAAACTCCAGAAAAATTGAAAATATTTAGCCGAATCCTCATATGACCCATCTACTGAAGGCTCCTTGAGACCCAAGCCAGAGGTTAATAACCCCACTTTACTGCAACAAACCTCCAAGTGATTTGGTGCTGCTTTGACCTCAGAGTTGGAAACATGTTATTGTTTTCTTTACACTCCATCCCTTTCCATTTGCTGCTCGATGTGACACTCTGTTGTTTTGGTTGGTTGGTTCAGCCCTCGGTGGTCCTCATGGGGGGGCCGGGGGGGGGGGGGGGGGTGCTGAGCTGGACCAGGGGAATTCATCAGCAGCTGCCCTCTGGGGTCGGAAGACCTTGCGGCTGTGATCGTCCTAGTCGTCCTGATCCTTGGGCGTCCACAGGACTGGAGTTGGGTCTGTTTCCCTCGCATACATATGCATGCCTATCTGTGGTGTGTGGGAGTTTGCCGATCCCAGTTAGCTTTGATGGGCCTGTAGCCCTCGGAGATACACGTTCAGCAGAGTGAGCCATTTTTGCGAGAGAAAAACGTTTGGTTAAATGGTTGAAACATTTATTGAATCCCAATAATTGGTTCAAGGTTTGTACAGTGAAAGAGGTTTTCTTTTAACTTGAACTGTGGACATGTCCACCTTTAGCAACTTAGGTTAAAAGCTTAATTGGACTAAACTCTAAACTGAAAATGAAGTAGGAAGCTAAATTATTTTCACTAACCCCTCTTCTGAATGATGCATTCAGTCTTTTTCAAGCTGAGCTCATCATATGGAATTTGAGGACTGTGGGCAATGTATGAATGACTTGCATATGGTTTCTGCTTGCTCGTAAAATAGTGGGTCGGTTATCTCAGTCGTAAGATCAATTGTGTTGTATTTCACCAGTTCTACAATTCTACAATGACATTTGGAGTCACATCAAAATAAAGCTAACAAATCAAGATCAAACCTTACGAATTCCAGAACTTTCCAGATTACATGTAAATCGGAACTACACAACTGTACTGTAGCTTTTTCATCTTTTCACATCTGCTTTATCCCTTTTCCTCCAATAGAAAGACAAAGGTCTGGAGAGAGTTTAATGTGCACTCTTGTCTGGGGCCGACACACACGCTTGTCCCTATTCATTGGCATTACGTTCAATCCATTCTCCAGCGACAGTGGGAGGGCGGAAGGACATAAAAGCCCTGAAAAGAGAAGTGCCCCCAGGCTACACTCTTCATCCAGAGGGGCTTTCCACGCTAGTTTCCGACCAGATCAACTCTAGCACCAACCCCCGCCCCCATCCCCCTCCGACCGAGGTTCGGACTGACACTGCCCCCACATAACGATAATGAGCCTAAACGATGCCCGTTCACATGGACACTCCAGACAAAAATGCTTGAGACGTGCAGCCCGGGCGAAATGTGGGAAGTAGCCGACCTCCAAATCTCTCAGAGGAGCGCAGTGTATTAAAGCTCACTGACGGACGCGCGGCTAATCCTCCGTGGCATAAATGACCTTGGCGACGGTGGGTAGGAGATGGGAGGGCCCCGCCGGGCACATCTCCAATAATAAGGGTTCAAGTGGTTTCGTGTTGACGCTAAATAATTACACGAGGCCCTGCAAACTGGAACACATAGTTTGATTTTGCTGAATTTGATCTTCGTAGAAGTGTAAAATATAAACGAATTTGCCTACAGAACTAGGGCTCACTTAAAAATAAAAGCTACTACCTAAAATTGCACAAAAATTATAGTCTTTAAAGATTAAAGTCCTATTCTGGAAAATGAATCAACTAGAAGTACCAGGTCAGGCTCATTCAGTTCTGTCATTGTCTAAAGGCCTACTTTTCGGATGCTGCCTTCCATTCCTGCCGTAAAACTCCCACTGCCAGGCACTGTAGTTACATCAGGACACAGCTGTCTCACCTTGCTCGCCCTGTGATTACTCGCAAGAAAGTGGAGTAAAACTGAGGAGCACAAAGGAAGGAAGAGGGATGGTTTTCATACCTTGAGTCTCCCGCGGCCGCACACCAAAGAGCACAGCTTAATTGTGAGGCGTCGGAACGGAGAGCCAAAGAGAGGGAGGGAGACAGATCGAGAGACAGGTGATATACCTCGCTGAGGCGAGCGACAAGGACGGAAACCCTGGCGGGGCCATCATCCTCCACCGCCGACCACATCCTTCGACCCACAAACACTTCCCTGTGAACAAGGACAAGGAGGGGTTTTTTTTGTCTAGAGAAAGGTGCACTGATGAAGACAAGGGGGCGGGGGAGGAGGAGGAGGAGGAGGGGGGGGGTCTAGTCTTGCAGTAGACATACCTGAGGGAGAAAGCTAAGCCTTACATGGAGACAGATTAGGATGTTCCACATCGTCTGAGGGACTGACGGTAGACCGAGAGGTAGAGACACCTCACAGTTACAGGAGGTCTGTCTGAGAGGACCCAAAAAATGATTAAAAAGCGAGACGGCGTCAGACGGTGAGAGATGGTCTGGGTGGAACACGCCGGAAGGAGGAAGCGAGTGTCGCTCGCAGAGAGAGGAGGGAAAGTGAGTGGGATAGTCTGAGATGGAACAGAGGATAGGAGAAATTGAGAAAATGGAGGAATTCAGTGAAAGTCAAACCGAGCCGTGTATTATGAATAATGAATTTGCGTGCCTTGTTGTGACCAATAGGTTATGTCTGGGATTTGTGGCTTCAGTCTGTAGAGGGTGTAATTTAAGTGGAATAGGCTATCAAACAAGCACACTCCATCACCTGGCCAATATTAGAAAAGGAGCTGATAGCAGGGCTTAGAATGCCTTCCATTTCCTCCAGTCACACAGGGATTGTGGTGTCCCCAATAAAGAATGATGGGTTCTGATCTGACACCTACATGACGTGCTTCCATGTACTCTACCAACATTTCATTTCAGACACTGACGGTTCTAAAACAACAGCACGTAGGGTGTAAGAAAACTTTTGCTTTGTTTTGTTTTTTTACTTTAAAGTCATGATTCCCTTTGGAGAACAGTATGACACTAACATCTCACATTTCATTGGAAGTATCATATGCCTTTAAATCTCAATTTTGTCAGATTATAAAATCACTGTAAATTTATGGGATGACATACAGTAGAAGGTGAAAATTGGCTGTGAACCCTTGAATTAATATCTATGATGACATGCAGTGGCAGCTGTGCATTTCCCACCTGGGCCTTCAGTGAGGTCCTATACAGTCCCGCCGGGATGAATCCACCTTTTAATACCCTCATTAGGATTTAAAGGCTCTAGACACTATACATTTAGACGAAAACGCAGTTTGTGTTTAACGCATTATAACTGGCCAACCTATCATGTTTGCTAGCTCTGCATAGCCCTGCCGCTCGTCCAGTAAAAGACATGCGCCAGCTAGCAGGCGTAAAATAGTCAACTCAAAAGTTGATTGGTTTTAACGTCAGAGTTTCATTTTCATACACTTTAAGCTACAAGTTCCCGGACAGTTGATTCTGAAGGCCTGAGGGCGGATTTAAGACCCTGACAACACATGATGGCTGAATATGAAGGTCAGCCCTCAAAATCTCAACCTGAGACTGGAAGCAGTGCGTGCAACCAAGAGGAAAGCAATGAAATGAAGAGTAGAACTATGCAGAATCATTTCATATATGTTTATGAAGAAAAAAATACGAAAATCATATTTTATTATTTATTATTATATACTCTTTTGATGATGTTTAGGCCAGCAGAGAAGGCCTTACTGGCCCTGAGCGGACCACTGATTGTACGGTATTATTGGATTGATTTTACGAAGCAGTTTAGCACACTGACACTTTATGATCACGCCACATGATAGGCTTTCCTAAACTTCGTGTCAACTTGAATGTCTCTGTGTCATCTGATTATGAATGTTTCGAATGCTGCTATTTGCTTTTTCCTATCTGTTCTTTCTTTGCGTGGTGAACATATGCAAATTGTCTCATGACAGCAACAACAAAAAAAGAAGAAAAAAAGACAGACAGACAAGCTGCTTTTCGGAAATAACAAAACTGCCAAGATTCTGTCGTTTCATCTTCAGAGTTGCTTTATTCTTTCAGATGCACTGCAATCCCCTACAGGTGACATCTTCCTATGTACACCAAATTGCAGCTGACAACTATCTCCTCCGTTTAAAAGCCGTGCTTATTCCTGCCATTGTGCACAACAACAATGTCTAGCAATTCCCAACAACAACAAAAACTGCAAATACTTGCGAACAAAAAAAAGTTGAATGTTGCCTTCAGGTCTTTTTCATTGATGTACTCAGCAAACAATACAGCTACTGAGCTCTTCTCTTGTTCCTTATCTTATTGGAGCGGTAGATTTAGGTATTTCTGCAAACTCTTAGCCCCCCTCAAATATAAATCAATGTTGATTGCAACAAGATGGCAATCGGTGAATATTGTCCCGAAGAAGAGTAATGAAACCATCCACCACGGTGAATGACTAGAAGATGCTAACTGATAGAAACCCCCCTATAGTCACAGAGACACTCTTTCCTGTGTTTGAGGATCCATTTCCGTCTATCTCTCACGCAGACACACGCGAACGCACGCAGACGTCAATGATGCGTTACGGTCTGGCCAATGGAAGATAAGGCTGTGCAAGCGATGAGATGGGCTCCTTTGTGTGTTTGCCTCCATTACAAAGCTTCCCTATTTCAGTCTTGTTTGGGTTGGTTTTCCATCGGAGCGGTGGAATTCTAATTCAATCTCAGGGAGGGATGGTGTTGTGTGCCAGCTTGTATTCCCTATGGTGACTCACAGTTAAGTGTGAAGATGCGCTACAACCTTTCTTTGGATTTAATTAGCATGTTTACCATTGTTATTTTTCTATTTTTGAGGACCTTAGAATTATCAAAGAATAAAGCTTGTTAGAAGAATGGGACATTCAGCATATATTAGGCTAACAAGAAGTGAGAATTCCCCTACATCTGTTGAGCAATGTCAACTCCCCCCCCAACCCCCCACCCCCCTCCCCCCTTAATCTATCAAATCTGAGACGTCATCTTTTTTAGACGGGTTTTACATGATTGTGTTTACAGCCGACTTTTCCAGAAGTGTTTTGCCATGTAAATGGATGAGTCATTACGACTTGATTGACATGCTGAATCACATCATTTATCTCTGATTGGAGTTCTCAGCTCGCTGGATACTGTGGTAAAAGGACGCACGTGGACAAGCAGCCACCGTAGGCCTGAATCTGGACTCAACCCCCTCCTTCTACCCTCTTTTCTCACCTCAGCCATTACCAAGTATTAGAAGACCCAAACAACATGGTAAGATATGGACACGACAGTGTCAACGACAGTCAACGATTCCATATTTGATTCTCCGCCCCCCTCGGCTTTGGTGCCCCCTTGAGGACTTGGTGCCCTTCGCGCAGCACATGGTAGGAGCATCGGTTCTGGACATAATCCACGTATGAGGAAACATGTGAGGCGTTTTGTTTAGTGAGTCTCTACTAAGTGATTCATTAGGAGGCCCAGAGAATGCAATGTACAGAGAAAGACAACAGACATGGTGGGATGAATAACAAGTATGGTTCAAACCCGGATGGCTTCCTCTCACCTGAAAGCGCAAAAGTTCATTATGAATCAGCCTCCCTGCGCTGCTCCACAAACCCATGCTGGGATGTCATCACTTACTGACCTGGAAAATCTGCTGTTTTTGGAAGTACACGTGCTTGTGTTAGCACCGAGACAGGAGAGAAAGAGAGAGAGAGGAAGAGAGCGGGAGGAGAGTGAAAAAGAGGATGATTTGTTTGGGACAGAGAAAGAACCCCTCCCAAGTGATTAAGATGGAGTCATGGCGGCTGTCTAAGGTGGGAAATGAAGAAACAGACAGAGGGAGGGGGGAGCAATATTGAGATAGAGAGATGTAGAGAGAAAGTGAAGTAGAGAGAGAGAGATGTAGAGAGAAAGAGAGATGCAGAGAGAAAGATAAGTAGATAAAAATAGAGAGAGAGAGATGTAGAGAGAAAGAGATATAGAAAGAGAGAGATGTAGAGAGAAAGAGAGATGCAGAGAGAAAGATATGTAGAGAAAAAGAGAGAGAAAGATGTAGAGAAAGATATGTAGAGAAAAAGAGAGAGAAAGAGAGAGAGAGATGTAGAGAGTAAGATATGTAGAGAAAAAGAGAGAGAAAGAGAGAGATGTAGAGAGAAAAAGAGCGAGCATGCCAAGAGAGGGAGAGAGAGCCTCTGTGTTTCCCTGACGACAGCACTACAGTGTAGGGACCATCAACTCGTAAATCACCTTCACCTCAGGTTCAGTTTCATTTACATTTCAGGGAAAACCCTAAAGGTCCGTCCAGACCTAAGAGCTGGCTTTAGTTAACTGTCTAAGGATATATCAATTACTGTACAACAGCATGCAGCTACTCTACAGAATGTGGTGAGATGAATGTAAAACGATGTAAGGGCAGCGAGTAGCCCACGTTCGGCCTTGCCTAACAATAAGTCTTTTCAAATCCACATTATCAGATTTCCCCGTTGATTGATGACATTGTGGTATGGGGAGTAATTGCTTATGAGCGTTTGAGTATTCATTAGCCTGACAACTGGAGGGGAATGGATCCAGTGTTAATTACAGATGGAGAGCTGGATAAGTGAGCTTCCGCACCAAGTTTCTGAAGTACTAGCAAGTGAGCTTGGGAGTACACTCGCTAACACCTTTTGCGGAGCGAGACAAGAGTATCCTAGGTGACTGCTGATGAATGGTTCCTCTTGTTCAGGTTACGTCTTGATTGGATTGTCATAAGATGCAGATAAGATGTTAACGTTGTGCTTGACTTTTGACCTCCCCCCCCCAAAAAAAACGATGTGGGAAACGTACTGCACCGCAGCTCCGTGCTCCGTCCTGCATGTAGAATGCAGTGAGTCCTTACCCCAAGTGGGCTTTGGAGTTCATCCGAAGCTACAACACTCCCTCCTTCACACACACGCACAAGCGCATGGATACAGTGAGCACACCCGCATTTAAAAAGAACTACTCTCACTCATGCCTACATCGGTCCCTGAACCCCCCCATCCCACAAAAAGAGTTGGGAAATACTGCGTGAAGTTTATAGTTTTTTTTACAGTTTATTCTTATCTTTAATTTCCTGATGTCTTCCATTCCACTTTGCTGGCCTCAACAGCTTCCTAAATTATTTGGACTCGCAGGAGGTGTTCTGTGTACAGTGTACAGTGAAGGTCACTGTGTTGCAATACTGTGACCAAAGATCCTAACAAATTCTCCTTTTTTTTGTCCAGGTTGACACCAGACTACATGTGAAAAAACAACACTGCTATTGCAAAGGTTATCTATTGCACGCTAGTTACGACTTGTGTACGGTGCGTAATTGTATTTGCGCTATTTCACAGTGCAAGTTAGCACAGCGATACATAATTAAAAGCTGGTGCTTGAGTCTTGGTGTGTGTGTGTGTGTGTCTCTGTTTTTTATGTGTGTGTGGCGGGGGATGGTGGTAGGGAGGTTGGTGAGCCACTTTAAAGAACTAGTCCTTAAACTAGCTAATATATATTTTATTGGAAGGCTCTAAAGCGAGTGTTTAATGACAAAATACGATCAACGGAGCTTCAGTTGCTACTTTGCTTTGACAACATTTGTTTGAGAAAGGCCAAGCCGTGAAGGTTTGAAAGAAAGCACATATCTCTGTGACCATCAACATCAAAAACAAAATGAATAACTGGTCTTTGGATTAAACGGTTCCATTAAGGGAGAAGAGGGACTGTATGATTATTTGTATGAATGTCTGTACGCACATGATAGTGTATATCAGCTTGAATATGTGTTGATTTGAAGTTATTTAAAGCAAATGATGCCATGGAAACAACATACATCCAGAGCGGTAACGGTACCTGCTCATCTCCCGAAGGAAAAAAAAAATGAAGCAATTAGTATAATGTGCATCTTTGTGTACATGCTTCCCTCTCACAAACTACCACTAACAATTTCTCAATTTAATTTGTCGGTCTTTGAACAACATAATTCCATGCTCAGGGTTTGGACCTTTTACCAGAAACAGACACAGATATGTCAGCTTTGACAAATATACCCGTATGGCTTTCAGGAAGGGCCCTGAAAACCATGAGACATTGTCAGTCTTCTTCCTTCCCTAAAGGTCTCTGAAAAAACAATCCCACAAGCTTATCAGGCTCTGTCTGTCTCTACAGCTTCTCCTGACGGCTGACACGATTGTTACTTCTGTCACATATGAATGTCAACGTCTTCTTCCCTCCATTGCTGCCTTAGTCCTGAGATATTCTTTTTTGGCCTCTGTTTTATTCACTCCCTGTCACAGGCTCGCCTCCGAATCTGTGGCTCAGCCTTTTGGCCAGTGTCCTTACTTCAAGTCCCCCCGGGACACTATGGTAACTCACAGAGACAAACGGGGGCTGGCTATGGCTAACGAGACCCCCAAACTACTTCCCTATCCACTAGCTGGCTCCGTTCCCTCGCTCTCTCTCGCCCTGCCTCCCCTTTATGCTTATTTGAAATACAAGTCTTGAAATCTCTTGTCTGCGTCATACATAAATAACCACTACACCCCCCTACTCCCTTCCCCACTCTCGCTACCCCGCAGATGTAGCCCCCCCATTAATGTGGTTTGTGCTGCTAAATTATTTAGCTAGGCAGAAGAGTGAAATTTGTAGGCTTATAAAACGACCTAAAAGGAACCCAGAGCTGAATAAGATAATGGCAATGTTGCTGGAGATTTCCAACAAGGGGATATAAACCTTTATGTACAGCAAGATGTTTGAAAGCTCTTAGACACTTAGTATATTATTGAGTGTCTGTGAAGGTTGTCTTTAAGTCGGCTAGTGTGCTGTACTTGGTTTGTCCAGCCCATCTTATTCATCAGCAGACCTGCCAAAGTGCAAATTAGCCCTGAGATTATGGCCCCTGATGTCCCTTTGAGAGCTTTTGAAAACAGGAGAGATGCTTGAAGGTTTTTGTTTTGAAATCATAGCAGTGTCTTAGCCTGCATAACCTCCAGAAGTTCAAGGAGAGGGCAAACGCGAAAAAACTTGTCCACATCCGTCCAAACATAGATGCCACTTAAAGAAAGTGCTGGTGCCAGCGGTAATATTTCTGGCAACAGGACAGAATAAATGATCTACATTGATACTGCTCTTAAATTATATACTGAGTTATCTTCTTGTTTAACGTGGCAATGGACACATACACTTTAGCTGTAATGATGTTGTGTAAAAAGTTGTCCAGAGCGGAGATCGGAACCTCATTGTAACAATAAGATCAACCCACCAATCCTAACACAGCGATTCAGATTGCAGATTCGTTCATATTTTCCACAAGGACTAAGGTAATCGTGTGAGAGGGACAAAAACGAACCCAATTTAAGCCATGAAGGGCGCTGAAAATGGCTCCGAAGTTTGGGGATTTGAGGATGAATGATAAATAAAATCATCACAGACAAGTTTGCTGCTTTGCACAATAGTTTTCCAAAGTTCCCCCACTGCTTCTTTTTCATGCCTCGTGTGCTGTTAAAAAAATAAAATAAATAAAGACTTCACACGGATACTAATTTATCCCAAATTAATGATTCGTGGATATCAACATTCTGTTCTGTTATCGGGTTGATTAACAAAGCTTGTAGGACAGCTGACAGCCATAGTTTTACAACTGTCAGCCCCATCGCCATGGCGTCCTCGTACGAGTCTCATTGGCGTAGGCAGTGAACCCACCTCCAGCAGCACGCCGCATCTTAATTGCCCGGAAAATGATCATCTGCATTGAAAGAACCCAAAAGAGACTCTAAGGCTACTGGTCGAGAAGCTCGTTTAAGTCCCAGTCCCCAACCGCCTAGTCCTGGAACTCACACCCACAAATAGAAAGTGCAGAGCTCAGGGAAAACCACCAATAATTGGACAAACTTGGGTCCAGATGTACCTGAGGCTGTCCCATAGGGAACTGTACCTCAGGCTACATAAAACACTGACACAATTACTAGCAAAAGCTTCCCACTTTTTTTATTGTGCAGTGTGTGTCTTAAAAAAAAAGAAGGGGTATTGTCCCATGACAATTATCAGCTCCTAAGGCCTCTCTTTAACCAGGTGAAGAGAGTTTCCTGTAAAAGTCATCATCAAGCTGATGACTCAGAACTGTCCCAAGCCACCAAACTGATTCCTCTCCGTATCTGTTACCAATCCTTCAGTAGTTTTTCATTTCACAAGTTGTGTATCATTTGATTGGGCAAGACATCACGGAAACAAGAGGTACGTAATGTGATTAAGTTTGACAGGAGAAGCAGGCAGGACTGGGTGTTGCCTTCTACTTCTGAGTCATCCTGCCTTTCGTGCTAACCCTGGATGCTGCACTTCATTATGTTATCATTAGCAAACACACTCAAACTGATCTACCAGCCATGGCAAATTGGCAGTGAAGACATCAGTAACCCAAACACTTATTTGGGTTGATATAAAATTAACCTTAATAGTTAGTCATCCAGCGATTGGTTCAGGATAAAGCTGCTGCATTGTATTAGGACAAGGCAAATTGTGACATTGGCAAGGCAATCATTTTTAACAGTAGGGGCTTTTTTTGTTTGTTTCTCGAGTTGGATGCCGCCAATGGCTTTTAGGGGTCAGCACATTTCAATTTATTTACAATTAAAGAGAGGGGTTGTAAATTGGAATGCCTTTGCTCAAAGCTGAAAGCTTGTCCGGAATAGTTAAACCGCAGGCATTGTAGGTCTGGGTAAGATCAAGCTGTGATCCATGACTTTAGTATCGGCTTACCCTCCCTTGCGTGACTGCGCAGGGTGATGTGGGGGGGAAAATATATATATACATTTAAACTGAGCAACAACTCCAGCAATTATACCTGCAAACTTTTGAAAGTGTTGCTTTTGTTCTGGGAAGGGCGGGGGGGGGGGGGGGGGGGGGGCTGTGTGTGCGGGGAAGGCGGGGGCGGGAAGAGGAGGGGAGGGGCGCTTGCACCCCGATCGTTCATCAGAATTGAAACGGAAGAATGAGCTGCTTCGTTGAGGGATTGTTGCGGTTCGGCCCTGTCTGTCTAACGAAGAAGGAGCAGAAGACCAAACCTCACTCAGCGTTTTCCCTCCCTCTCCCCATCAAGGCAAACAGTCTTCAGAAACCCGGCTGCCCATGATGAACTCATTCCACAGGGACTTGATATACTACGTGAATAAAGTGCGCATGTACACCGACGACCTCATTTAATGGATTCCCCATACTCAGCCGACAATCAATGACATCCCGTTCGGCATTTTGTTTAATTTAATGTCTGGGGCGGGGATACGTGATTCATGAAAGCATGTCATAAAAATGCTATTGGTGCTTGTCAGGCCAACTGTGTGAGGGTGGGAGTGTGTGTGGGGGGGGGTGTTTGTCTAGGTTACCAGAAGGTAGTGGGGGGGGGGGGGAGGTGGGGGTGACACACCACACTGTGGCTTAACCTCAAAAGCTCAGAGAACTCTCCCATTTTGTGGCTCTCTCTAACCAATCATCGGCAAAAACAACCCGCTGGAGAACAGACACGGAGGGCCGGCTGTGCCTTCACTCCGTAGCTCTGGTGGCAAATTGCCTTTTAATGTTTTGCACAATGGCCCAAAACAAAAGGGGATAGTTGTGCGTAATCCACAGTTGGCCGTTTAAGTGAGTTTGATACATAACTCACAAAGGACCCCTACGTGTCATTGTCACTGAGGAAAGGGGGGGGGGGGGTAGCAAGCGAAAATATCAAAATAAATACACAGAAATAGGATGGTAGAGGAGAGAGAGAGAGAGAGAGAGAGAGAGAGAGAAGGTGAAGTGGAGGAATAGAGAGCAGAAAGGAGATGTTTGTCAGTATTGTGTGATGATGGGTTCAGAGAAGCCCGTGCTGAATGGAGCTGTGGGGACGATAGGCCCCCTGTGACACGCCAGACAGGAACATCAGTAACACCCTGTACTTCGGTGAAAGGAGAACGTATTGCGAAATTGTTGGTTGTATTTCCACATTCATCATCGCAGTAAAACCCTTCATCAAGTGGAAAACAGGAATGATGGAGGGCAACAGAATTCTTAATTTGATAAGTGAGCGCTGTTGACATTTAAAGCAGTGCACAGGGTTTGCCTGGAGGGGATATTTGCACTTTGTTACCATTTCAGGGATCCAGCTCCGCTTGTAGACCCCTGGTGAACATGTCAACCTCTTGCCTTCAGCTCTGATTTCAACATCTGCCTTCAGTATGAGACAAGCAGAAGAAACCTCAGGATTCTCCCATAAATAGGACCACACCGGAATAATATTAATTAAACCCCGAACTAATTGTGTGTTACTTTTGCTGTCAACCAATTATGTGTTACATTCTTAGGGGAAAAGCGATCGTCTGCTCGGTGTGAATTTCCAGCTGTCATCGTCATTTAAATAAGCACGTTTAAAATTAACATACAAGTCCACTGGAGCATGCTTCAGTGTTTTTTCACACAAAAGACAGTGGTGATGGGGCACGTGTCTACGCCTCCTGAAACCTCAGTCAGCCATTAGGCTTGTCTTCTGAGTTGTTAGACGATAGCCGTAGCTACAGCGGTCTTTATTCTGTCAGTTTTTCGACGTGGTGGCTACAACTCAAAAGCGGTCATTAAAGTGAAATCCGGTGAATGATAGGCCCATGAGTTTCCAGAGCTTCGTACCGCGCGTGACGGCATAATCCGGAGAGAATAATTGATGCGAGTTTGCGTTGCGCTTTTGCAACCGCTGTCCGTTTGTCTCATGCATCAGGCCGCTGGCTTTGACAACACAACACAGATCATCCATCATCTAGATATACCCCCCAGTACTAATATCAAGCCGACACACCAATGCCATAACTCCACTAGGGACAAATGTATTTTGGGAAATGGAGGATAGGGTGTGGAGTGTTTATGTGTGTCTGTTCATCCTCACACTCAAACTTGCATCCGCTGTGCCAGGGGGCTGGACATTTTTGCTGGTTCAGCACGAAAACACTGCCAATTGATTTATATATGATATTCGATAGAAGAGACCCATCTCCCCTGCAGTCTCTGCCAGAATGCCTTCCTGTCTTGCCTGACTCACCTGCCTGCTGTCTGGCTTTCCCTAGTGTGCCTTGTCACACATAATGAACCCTGGTTTGGGAGGGGAAGGATACAGAGCAGAGGCAGAGACAGTGTAATAAACAACAGCCAGGAAGTATCTTGGTGGTATACACCTTAATGGAAACAGTCCATATTTTAGCATAATGCCAGACCGCTGTCCGCATAATGTATCCTCCCTCGTGTTCCATACAAACAGAGAGAGAGCGAGATAGATAGATAGAGGGAGAGAGATAGGGCTGAGACAGTGAGGCAGAGAGGGAGAGAGGGAGAAAGAGGCTGGGAGAGAGAGTGAAGAAGAGAGAATAATAGAGAGACAGAGATAAAGAGAGGGAGAGAGAGGCTGGGAGAGAGACAGTGAGGAAGAGAGAGAGAGAGACAGAGTAGTGTGTGATGTACAGATGTATTCACAATGTCTCACACACCGCAGTGGCGCTCGCTCTGGACCAGCGAGGGCACACATGCAGGTGATGTCACAAATGTGTTCCTCCCTAATGACTTCCTGCAGGGAAAGGTTTTACGGGGCACAATGTATTTCTGTGGAAGATAGGCACCACAGATTTCTGCTCTGACTAGCCAACTAAAACAGCTCGTGAAGTCTTAATTGCTGACTCTCTCCTTCTTATACGAAGCCTAGGTATTGGCCTAACACGTCTTGGTACAGCCAGGTGTTTTGATGATCCGCCATTATTTTTTATTTCATTTGTAACCAGCTCGGTCGGTGCGAACCCAAGTCACAAGGTGTGCAAACAGATAGGGGAATTCTACATCAGCTCAGCGTTACATGAATGTTGCTACCAATCAGTACACTTCTCAATGTTATGCTCCAAGGACTATGAAATGAGGACTTGTTTCTGATTTGAATGCCTCAGGACTCGACACGGAAAAAGGGAGTTTGAGCCCCCCCCCCCACCCCCGCAACCTCCTCTTTAGCGAGTGAGATCCAAATGTGTGGAGAAGAGCCTCATTTAACGTTCTTGTCACAAGGAGATGGAGGGGAATGTGGAAAACTAGAGTAATTATGCCAAGCACGTGATTAGTATGTCATTTGGGTGACAAGGGCTAATTATTGCGGTTTCTCCTCGTCATGCCCGCTGCAAAGAAAGTCTGTAATGGTTGGCGAAGGACTCGTCTCCCGGTCCAAGACCCTGTGGTGACCCGTCGAATGAAGATAGGAGGCGATGGAGCGCTTAATAATTTGTGTCACTTCAGTCGCATTAAGTTTCGGCACCCTCAGAAACGTTGTCTCACTTATCGCTCTCCTGACCACCACTCCCCTTTGTCAGACTGTCTCCATGGAATCTGGAGATACAGCAGGCCACAGCTTGTGACAATGTCACTTTGCCTTAACTGAGGGTGCAGCAAGTTTAACTTTTGGAAAAATATTCTCAACTCAAGACGAATAAAAGTCTGTTGTATGTAAAATTCACGCAACTTTTGAAACCTTTTTCTTTGGCATTTGCTGATAAAACTTTAGAACGTTATCGCACTGTTTGACTTTCTATGAAGTCTTCTTGATAGTTTGAAAAGTTTGAATCCGTGTTCGTTGTATTTGAACAGTTCTCTAAAACATCTTTACAAATCATTCTGCTCCTTTATCAAGGTTGTTGCTTGCTCATTATTAGTCATATCAGAAATTATTTCATGAAGGCTACATGGTTTGAACACCTCTTTATCACCATTAAATGTGCATTTTCACTTAATAAATGTGACACAATTACAATCACAATTACTTTATAACTCAGGAGAGCATTGATTATAGCTAAATTCATTTTATATATTAAACATCGAGCATATTCTTTCCTCAAACAGTTTGTGGACAGTTTTCATTATTCAAACTTCTATTGAATTAGCCACTGCGGTGCGACATTTAAATGAAATAAAACATAATGGGGGATATTAAGCAACTAAACTGCAGAATGTAGTGCTTAGCCTCAATGGAGAAAATGAAAAAGTTTATGTTTTTGTATAATTACACCAACATGGTCGGTATCTTAAAAAAACACGAGATGGAAAAGGAGCGACTGTATCACCGCATCACTTCTTTGATAAACACTCTAATTAACACAATTTCCTCCCAAGTGTCATGTTGACCTATATAACGAAATGAAACAACCCCAAAATGAATCTTTAATCGCCACACATGAAATAATAATGTCAAGGTAGCCAAGGGGAATGAGCACATGGACTTTGACACAGAAAAGCATTTAACCTGTACCGATGATGACTTTTGAGTCATTATCGAGTTTGATTGATAATGACTTTTAGCTAGATTAATGGATTTACGTTGTAAAACATATGCATGTTTACTTGTAAATAACCAGCAGACAATCGATCAATGTAGCTACTAGCAACACTACAGCTTAATTATTTTTCTTTCCAATACTTATTTGAAAGGGTGCAGCATTGATCAAGTGACGTTACGAACTGTTATTTACCACGACAACACGACATGTAACCCAACACCAAGTAGCCCAAGGCGAGAGCTCTCGGTGGCGAACCCCAAAAAAACAGGAGAGCGAGGTGGTCCTCTGAAACTGTCCTTTGGGAACTCAGGGCTGGCTGAGGAGAACGAGCTCTGGGTTCTCTGAGCTGTTACTGAAGGAAACCACGTAGGACCAGTGGGAGGAAATGGGTGTGATTTGGTGCGAGGATAAGCTACATGGCAGCTATTTGGTTGTTTTGGATCGTGTATGTTCAGGATCATATTCAGATTTGATACATCACATCCACTGGACGACAGAAAGGATAAAGAGCCATGCCCTGGTTGCCTTCCGACAGTAAGTGTGTCTCTGGTCAGGCCTTGCTCGGCGAATGCCAGAATAGTTAAAACACCAAGGAGGGGGGGGGGGGGGGGGGGGGGGGGGTGCGGTCGTTCATTTGGGACAGGAGAGCTGGGTTGTCAGCTTGATCAATTAAATATTGTTATTGTGCCAGGAGACAGTCTTTCACTGGCTCGCATCATTCTCGTCATCTTGAGGGGAAAAGCGTCAAAACGCGACATCCACAACCTGCCTATGAGACGGCTTCTGATGCTTATTCTGGTGCTGTCCAGTTTGAAGAACATTCCGGTCTCTGGGGTTTGTCACAGGACCCAGGTGTGAATAGTCCCGCTGGATATCCACCCCAGGTGCAAATAGCTACGCGAGTTACTGACACCTGAGCCCAAATAGCATCTGCCCAAAAGTAATTGATAAAATAACTGACAAAAGTTGTCAGATCAGTGTCCAGTGGACTAGGAGTTGAGCTGTTTAGTATGCAAAACCTTTACAGATGAGCATGTTAATATACTGAGCTAGAGACAGGATAGGGCCCTTCTATGATTTCTGCCAAGATCAGTCAATCAATTTGGTTCAAGCCTTTCTGTTACATCAGTACAAGCCCCTGGAGCTATCCAGGGCACAGACGCAGGCAATCCGAGAGATTGAATCCTAACAGTGTGAAAACTGGAAAATAGGGGTCATCTCAGTTGACCCGTAGCACACTGTTTATATGATACAATAAATTATGATTTATTAAAACGGCTTGCCTCGCACCGCAAAAAGAAACATGTTTCGGGGAAGCTCTAGTAAGTGTTGGGGATATTTTAACTGATTTACCTCGAATCATTTATCCTCCTTGGACTGGCCAGCTTCATGGAACCATAAATGAAAAAATATGAAGCATATTAATGTCTTAATTGAATTGAAACCTTGACCCACCTTTCAGACACCATTGGGAATGTGTGGGTAGGGGGGGACTCCTAGTTCTTTGGAGCTCATGATATCATGATAATTCGACTCATAAAGCACTGTGAAAGATAGCCATTTTGATTGAGTTTCTGACTCCTAAAACCGTTCCAGAGACTAAGTTAAACTGCCTTCTTGTATAGGAACGGACTAGTTTTCACTATCAAGTCATAGTCATACTTAATATGAACATGCTTTATGATGATAAGATAAATCCCTTACATTTGTTTTTGTTAACCAGCTACCACAGAGAGCAAGTCTACTAACACAGTGAATTGTGGAAAGAATGATAACTGGATCAATGTAGTAATACACAGATCAACAGGAGGCTTAGAAAACTTATAAAATAAATGCCTTTTGTTGAACATCAAACTCTGTCTATAATTTAAACGCATATTGTTTTCCTTGTTTTTCGCTTACTGAATTGTCATTCTTTCTGAATTGTTTTGGTTGGCATCCAGAGCCCTTGCGCTTCATGTGTAGTAATGAGCAGCTTATTCTGTGAGAAGACAACATAGTGCCTGGAGCGATCCTCTATGCAAACAAACAGTTGACATGGCCGCTCTGCAAGTTGCCACTGGGGAATCCCCTTCAACAAGCACAGCAGGGGCAAGTAATGTCACTCCTCTACCCAGAACTCTGGAATATATGTTCAGGCAGATATCCTCAAGTCTTCCCCCTAAAAAATGACTTCCCTGGAGGGCTGTCAGGGGGTTACCACAGGAGGAATGAAAAAAATATAAAAAGGAAGATTGAGAGAGTCCTAGTTTATTTGTTTAATAAAGCACCCTTCAGGAATGGGGAGGAAAGGGACATGATCTGTGTGAAAAGCGGCTACGAGGTGTCTTCTTTCTGTCGTTGGGGCAGTTTAGACCTCAGACATTTAAACGTTAACTGCCAGTGTTCCGTTCCATCAGGATAAAGGTCTGATCACGATTGCCTGTTTGGAATCGCATGAAAACCAAATCAGCTGCTTCTTGTCGTGTTGTACGATTATTTGGTTTGGATCTGCACAGCTTATAATCAGGCGGTTTCCATACAGAAGATGTTCTAATCTTATTTTGCTGTCTATTCAAATGAGATATAAATAATATAAATAAATATTCATATTATCCAAAGCGACTTACAGCATGTACAGGGACAATCCTTCTGAGGCAAGGAGGGTGAACTGCCTTGTCCAAGGACACAACATCATATAGCCACAGCTGGGAATCAAACTCACAACCTTCCAATCATGAGGTGGCTAGAGATATCAGCAAAAGTTTGCATTTCTCTCCTCCACTGATGGACAAGGGCTGTCTTTTTGTCTATGCTAAACCTGAGAAGGCTGTGGGTGTAAGGACGCTGTGTGGGGTTGCGTAGGAGTGAGCGGGAGGCGATGCGGAGAACTCTCAATACATTGCAGTGAAACATTCACAGACCCGCCCCTCAAAAGCTCAGAGTTGAAGCAATTTCTGAGAACTAACATATGGATACTGACAGTTGGCTCTGAAAAGTAGACTTGTGTAGAAAAAAGGTTATTCACCAAAAGCACAATCCTTACCAATGCGCTCTAAGTTTAGTTAAAGTCTCAGTATTAGGTGTTTATTTTCAATAAAAACATGCCTAGACTGAGCTAAGGTACAATGTCCACACTATAAAAGCATGTTTACAAAGGATGGGAGAAAAGAAATATCACCAAATGATATTTGAAGTTTGCTTCTTTTCACTCAGGAGGTTCGACTCTCTACACTGCTGTACCCAATATTGTTTCTCTTAGAAACAGCTCAATCAAAATAGTTCCTAACGCGCTCAATGAAAACTCAGCATGTCAACACAATGGAATTCCTTATATGTCATATCGACATTAGAAATTGTCATTATTGTCTCATCTCTTTTTGTTTCTTTTTTTTGTTGCAACACATAACCAATTGGCTTCTCTGTCACTGCATCAAGCGCTGAACATTCACTGAACAGATTCGATGTGCAGTATCCGTAGAATATCAATTCTTGATCTTAACCATGTTAATGTGTAATTTGAATATGAATGAATGTGAATAAGGAACAAGTCACATATACAGACATATACACACACCGAGAGACCGGTATTTAATTCAGCCACTCACATAACAATAACATTGAATCATTCACACTGTAGGAATTTATTGTGCTGTACTTATTTGCACACAAGAGGCATGAATAGAAGCTTTAAAACCAAACAGCCATGTTTGCTATTCCATGGGTTAGACTGGAAATAATTGGAGTCCTCACACCCACCGAATTAAGGTGAATAATTATTCCAAAACATCTCAGATAAGGCGTCAGCTGCAAACTATAATTGGAAGCGGAAGTAAATAGGAACACAATATTATCGGGAATGACGTTATTCTTAGTAAGGTGTGTGTGACAAAGTTCCAGGGAAATGCTGACCTCAAGGAAGCCTGTTAAAGCGGCACTCGACAGTCTACAATTCATCCAAACGTTCTCAGTTTCAAGCTAAGCAAAGAAACTTTTCCAAAATGGCGGTATTTTTTCCGGTTTTGTTTATTGCAGCATCGTTGTAACTTATTTGCCTTTTCATACAAAGGAGATTCAGTAGCCGTGCCACGGGGAGTTGGAATCTTTGGAGCCATGTAAGCAAACCATTTCCCCCATCTTTGTTATCGGTTGTTCATCATAAATATCGCCAATTTGTATCTGAATTCAGTTGCTGTTGGTCAATTGATTCGCGAAAAAGAAACGGTCCATTTTACACCAATTCTACAAGGTAATTTCATATATACTATAAGTGGGGAGAAAAGGATAAATGGAGGAGAATTTTGGCGTTAGTTCTTTAGACCTGTGGAGAAACGCTCTAGCAGGCTGGAAGGATGCCAGGCTTAAATCTTGAAGAAAGGTCTGTAGTCTAATACTTCAATAGGTCCAAAAAATGCTGAATAGGACAAGGATTCATTTGTGAGACCTCGTCTCCCTCCCAAGCTTTCCAATTTCATGATTTCAAAACTGTCAGCAGTTTCCTTTATGTGGCTCTGACATGAACGAAGACATTATTACCCCTTTTCAAACTGGATGTCCATTCCAAAGGGACTGTCAGTGCTTAAACGCCTTGTTAGAAGTCAGGGATATTTCTCTCAGGATAACTACCTTCACCCACCAGTTGGGATTGGCTGTGAGCACCAGCTAGATTTATAACAACCCACTCTTGTCCACGCGCTGGTAATAAAGTCACTGATAATTCCCATAAAACTGAGAGGGTACTTTGTAACCAAGGAAACAGGGACATACATTCTGAGGGGGGGGGGGAAATGACCAATATTTCTACACAAGAAACTTCTGCAGTAGAACTGTGTCTCTGCATATCGGTACGCCATAACATTGCAAAGCTGTAACTGATGGTAATAAATATGTTGTCATGACTAGTTTATTATTTTTGTCAAGGGAATGAATCAGGAATACATGGATTACTCATGCTGCTTCACTGTCCATCCTTCCTACTTTCACTACACAAGCCAAGCTGCCAACTAGCTTTGTAATGTCCTTATAATCCATTCCAAGCCTCCGTAAACAAGGCCTTGATGTTCTTTGAATCAAGATTTTGAATGCGTTGCTCCTTGTCAAGTCCTACTCTATTTAGATGCATTCATGCAGTTTCTCATAAAAGGTCAAGAAATGTTCCCTCAATTTTAATCTTAGCGAAGAAAAAAAAACATATTTCTGTTTAGAGCCATGAGATTAGTTTGGATTGGACAATGTGTTTAAATACCAGACCGTGATTTTTAGAAAAGGCCACTGTCTCATCAAGCAGGCTCTTTGTGATGAACAGTGATAAATGACTTTAGAAATATTTAAATTGTTTTCTGCTCCACCAAATATATCCCCTAATACCACTTAGCTTGGAGACCAAAACACGTGGCGCAGTGCAAATCAGTGTCCTTGTTGACATTCCAGCATTGCCTCTCATCTCTCACAGTCATGTCATGAAGTCCTGTGGTTCTCAGTGCCTGTTCTCCATTAGGCACCATGCTCAACAGTACCCTAGCTGCCTGTTAGATAAAACAAAGCCTACACCAAGTGCCAAGAAGCAGCAGAAAAAAAGCAGTATAAGTGGTTGCGCAGGAATCCTGAGTGAAGATCTGCCAGCGAGCCTTTGAAGGGCGAGGCAAGGACAGAGAGGAGAGCGCCAGCGGTGAAGGCGATCCTCAAACAAACGCCTTCGCCGGTGAGAGGATTAAGCTTTGGGATTTGAGAGCCGAGTGGGATTGAACTGTGCAGCCCCGTTGAAAGCAACGTCGAAGCACCTTTTCGGAGAGGGCTTCTTCCAGCGGGCCGCTCCCGGCAATCTCTTCCACTACACCTCGGCTGAACTTATTACAAGGCGACGAGCCGATCCCATTGGTGGTTTGCATGCTGGAGGATCAAGCTGTTGGAGATTTTAACTTTGCAAAAGCATGGAGACACGAAGGGAAACATACCATGTTGCACGCGAACATATGCAAACCGTACAAAATGTACATCCACAGGTGGCAAGGCCAGGTCCAGCTGATGGAGACATCTGGCAGGAGACCACTTTTCAGATAAGAGAGATGGGATGGCCTCGTTCGCCAGATAAAACTCTTCAAACCAGATTAACACCAGCTCTGATCTCTATCCTCCATTTTGCACCCCTACCACCCCCCTACAGACACACACACACACACACTGAAGCAGACACACTGCAATGCTGAAGGGGGAAATTGAATGAACAAGTCTGCCCTGAGAGACTAATAATGCTGTGGATCCTGAGTGCTTGCTCCCTGTGACGAGATCCAACAGAGGCTCTTGACAGGGGAAAATGATGCGTTGTTCTCTGGTGGGAGGCGGCTCGACCCCCCCACTCCACACCCCCCCCCCTCCCCTGAAGACTGAAGCAGAGATATGAAGTGTACATAAACCACAGGTTCCTGGACTCCCTTGGGCCCCCCAGGAGAGAGAAAGCTGGGATTGTAAGGGAGATGAGTGACACTGAAGTGCGATCGGGGGAGTGTGGAGAAACATGTACGTGCTTTGTGTGTACTCGCTTCTTCACACACAAATTGGCACGCTCCCTTCAAAAGCACAGGGGAATGGCAACACACTTGAAACTAATCTTTCTATGGAAAAGTACTTTTGATTCTTTAACAAAAATTTGGATTTTGTACTTTACACATCTACTTACAGAAAAGTTAACAAGGGAAAATGGGGGAAAAGGCAGCAATAAGTGGGACTATGGCAAATCTGTCCTAAATACTGCAAGACTATGACTGGTATAGCATTAGAAATAAATGTATTTCACATTCGATTAAGGTGCATTTAAGGATGAACTGCCCATAAGTCAAGTAAACGTAAACCAACACTCCAGCTCATTGCTGCCTGAGTGACTTAAATGAGGAGACATTTGAAGACTTCTGGCAATACATTAAAAGACTGTTCATAGCGAGTCCAATCGATTTAACCTTTGTGGGCTTAACAAGCCTGAGCCATTTGTATGTTTTCTGATGTTGCTTCCAGATCCGTTTCTTCAAATGACGTCCCTTGACGATAAGAAGTCAAGAGTTACTGGAGAGAATCTCACTAGCTATCATTGAGATGTTCACTAGGGGCAGGGAACTCAATAATCTATCCTTAGGCAGCGTAGGTTGTTTTGAAAAACATGCCTCATCATTGCATGTATTTATACCGTTTTTTTTTGCTGGTGGCCGTGCTAACGTACGGTATCCTGCGACACCACAGCATGACAGATTTCAAAAGTTTAAAAACGTACTACTGTGATTTTTGCACCACTCTTTACACTACTGTGTATACCCCCCCCCCCCCCATCATTTGTATTATTTGTATCATTTGTATTATTTGTTTATTTGTATCATATCTGTAGTGTATTTCACATTGTATTCATTTTTCTTATTAGTATGCCACATATACTGTATGTTCTATGTTTGCCCTTTCTGCCACAGTTAATTCTATGTTTGGTAATCTTGCATAGCGAATAAACCCCATTCTGATTCTTATACTCACATTCAGTCCCACAGTCCCACAATCCAGTCCTTTAGCCTTAGCCAGGGATTGAGTGTGTGCAGGGTCTTGGGTTCGAATCCCAGTGGAGGTACGATTCCCAGCCCATGCACTGAACATGTGTGCACCTGCATCAACTTCCCCATTGTGGGAGTATAAGGGATATATTTATATATTATTATTCTTCAGTTTTGTTGTGTAGCCATGACAGGTGTGCTTGAAATTCACTCCTCACCAGCCAAAGATCTGGCAAAATGTATCGCAAGCTTCTTCTATGTGGCTTTCATGATCATTTGTAACCAGCTGCTACAGGGTTTTACATCCCCTTCTCAGAGAACAACAAAAGCAATCATTGTACTTCTCTGTATAGTTTCACGTTGTCTGGCAACAGTCTCCTGGATAGACAAAAGCTGGAGTTTGAAAATAGAAAAACATGGATTAGGAACTAGATGTTGCCTTCATTCCAGAACTACAACATAACAATTGACTGAATCTCTTTGTGAAACAGGTTCCGTCTTCCATTGGCACTCAGACCGTGGGTGTACAGGCGTCCTTGGTGACATCACGCGATGATGTCACATCTGATAAAGCACCTCATTACAGACACCAGTTCAGATGTCTGTCTCTCCCATTGGCTGGTGAATTTCTAAAGCAGTTGGCATTCGTCTGCTTTCTAACAATGTCCTTTGGCACCATAAAGCCATTTGCAATGGTTGCATTGCAGAGGAAAACAAGCAGCAGTTGATTTGAGTTTAAATCTTTTTTTATTTTTTTACACCGAGCATCTGGGGGAGATGTTTTGAAAAGATGCTAAACAAATGTACTGTACGAGCTTCCAAATCTGAACGGGCATCGTTGGAAAAGTAGCAGCTGATTTTGTCTTCCTCCCTCTCTCATTCTCTTATAATAAGTACATGATTGCTCATAGACACTGTCACTAATTGCTCAATATCTTCTTTTATTCTAGGTTTTGTACCAGGCACATGCATCACTCTCAGAATATTATCATTGTGCCCATAGAAAAGAAAGAAAGGCAAGTGAACTGATTTGTTGTGTGAAAGAGGGCTTCCTCTTCACTGGAAAAGAAAAAGAAAAAAAGCTGCCTTTGGGCTATTTAAACTTTAATTCAAACACTTTTTGAGATTGACATGTTGTTTCATGGCGTTGAACTGCCGACAACTCTAAACTTTGAAACATTCATCCCAATACGGTGGGTCCGTTGGTGTTGACACCAACACTAACATGACCTGAAGCCCCGTTCACGAGAGACTCCTTGAAATACTAACGCGCATTCTCCCACTTAAACCCCTCTACCAGAATTCCTTAAAGACTTGTTTGGATCGAACGTCTCTCTGACGGAAGTGAAACGAATGTCCTCCCTAAACTGGCTTGGCTTGATCAGTCAAGAGGACAATCACTGGAGGTGATTGGCATGAAAAGAGAGAGAAAGTTTAAGTCTCCCTGGGGAAAACCATCTAGACACCCCTAAAATAAAAATTTAAGCAATTTTGACTTTAAATAAAAGGGGCCAAAGCTGTTGACAATAAAGCAATGGCTGTGATGACAGACCTTCAATATATTCTGAACAATAATAAGCACATAAGCAGGAGTTCAAAAGTTTTTTTTTATCTGTTTGAAGAACCATGTGGCTACCTGCAGTGAAAGTAAAATGTATTTTCTAATTCTGAGTATTCTGATTGCTTGCCCTTTTCCCCACCCCCTTATCTAGTTAACAGTTAAGCACAATCAAAAGGTAGGGCTTGATTAAGGGTTATAATTAGAAACCGAAAACACAGCACACCTGCTCAGAGAGGGAATGAATGGCAGTGTCATTCATTTATCTTGGTACACTCATTTGTGGAGCTACAAGGACCTTATTTTTACCACTTGTGAGTGTGGCCAGTGAGTCTGTGAGTCAGTGATGTCTGGGCCTTTTAGTTGGGTTATGATATATTCATGTAACTGGTAATTGTTCAGTTGTTGGTCGAAATGAATACCCCGCCCTCCATCCAGTCAAACCCACTGCACTCTGATTCTATTGCACCACTGTGTACACCCCCTCCCCCGTAGTATATATTCATTCACACCCATTTACTTTTCATTTTTATATATTCCTATTCTATGTATAACAATGTCTACTAAACTTTTTTTAATGTAAGTCCTGTATATGTTCTCTGTTTGATCCATCCTGCCACAGTAAATTCTGTCTTTGTGCAACTTACCTAGTAAATAAAACTAATTCTGATTCTAACATACATAATCTGTATGTAACACACTGCATGTCTGATAATGTGCTCTTGGTCTGCAGCAGTGCTTGGCTATCTGGTGAAAAGGTGCTGGTGTGTATGGCGCTCAGAAATGATGGATATGGCCCTTTAGCCTAGCTTACCATAATAGCCTTCCAGTGGACTGTATCCCTGTCTGAGGATCATGCTTATACATCACGATACCCAAGACGGTGGCCCCACAAGCGGCCCCTGCTAGCTTTGAGGGCAGCAGCTCCACTTCCAGCGAGCAGTGATGGATCGAGACAAACCGGTTATTTATGGAGCGGAGGCAAAGCTCTGGGTGGTTGTTTGTGCACAGCCAACACTGCCTGCCTGCCTGCAGTCAAGACGGAGACGAAACGATGGGGACCTCAGACTCTGAGTCAACTTTATGATACGTCTTCAAAGGAGAGAAGCACCAATAAATACATTGTTACGAGTACAAAGTGCTTTTAGAAGTCGGTGGGGATTTTAAGTAGCTAGAATGTGGGCAAGGATTTGACCTGTGTTTTTCTTCATTAGAGGTATATTACCATTCAGTCTTCCACAGGTCTCAGCCTGACTGAAAATCCCACTTGCAGGTTTTTTACGATCAAACAGTTTTTTGTTCTTTCTATTTCTGCTATCAAGGAAGGTTGTCTGGACCATATCTGACACCCAAAGAGTTATCACTCATTAAAAATACAAGCGTCTCACTAGAAACTTCAGCGGCCATGATTATTTTATGTTTGTTTAAAAGCTGTGTCTGCGGCTTTCTCATCCGTGACCTCTATGCCAAAGGGACTTGTTAAGTATTCAGGAATCAGAAATACCTCTACTGCTCTCTAAACTAACGTGCAAGTTAATACCACAGCTATCATTTCTGTTCCAACGAAAGGACATTTTTTGGGGGAAGCGGCTAATTCAACTGTGATCATGATTGTGCCTTCGGAAGGTTGTCTCTGGTGTATTACGGCAATGTTGTTAGGTATAAAAAAGAAGTTGAATTGTTTCATTTCACCCCCGTTCAATAGAAAATTCAAAGCCTTGAAAATGTCGCTCCTTTCTTGACAGAGCCTTTCTGACTATTGTGCGGAGGAGAATGGTTGGCAGTCCCTTAATGCCAGTGAAACACAGGTCCTTCAAAGTACCATCACCACCATGCTAAAAGACGTCGATGACATTGTAATGGTTTGATACATCTATCATCTATCTCCATGCTGTAATTACATATTACTGTGGCTGAGTGCACGGACTGGATTTCACTATTATAGAATTCACTTTGTATTGGTACACATATCCATAAACTTTACAGAAAATGACATGAGCATTATTTTCCATCTCATCTGATCAATCTTCTATCTCAACATCTTCCGCTGCACAAATCCAGGCTTTGGCAGGGCACAGATATATATATATAATTTTTTTTACATCTAACACTAAATTACTATCCACCTTCTCTGTATTTGAAATTAGCCTCACTTTTCTCTCCGAGTCGAGATTAAAACCTGAAATTTATTTTTCCAATGCATAAAAATCCAACGTCATTATGTTTCAAGTGAGGAGGAAAATCTTCTGTTCGGCTTGAATCTCCTCACTCAGGAACCTTTTGTTTTGAATAATTTCTGCGCCAGAGAAGGTATGTTAAATAAAATAATCTCATAAGAAGCTTAAATCACATACTGTGACTTCATTACGTTTGCTACTGTTTGTAAACCGTTCTTCCTGAAAACTAGAAAGTTGGCCAAGGCTACCCGGGTGAGAAACCCAGAGAGACCCTCCTCGAAACCTTCGTTTTAGCAAAAGCAAATCCCCAGGTGCAACTAAACAACACACAGACGGCAAGTATATTAAAAGTTTGACCGGGTTCTGATATAGAAACCTTTGGCTCTAACCGTGCAATTAAAGGAAAGGCTGAAGCTATTGATTTCATTCTCCCTTCGTCTCAACTTTACACCTGTTACATTGGTCACTGGGGAATCCTCCCTGACCGAAAGTAAACAGAATGGAAACAAAATGGTGGTGGTCTTTTCACTTACTCGTCTATGCGATCCACCTTCAATCTAGGGCACGCGATGGTTGAACAGATGATCTCACAACACACTGCAAGCAAAATAGCCGTTATGCTGTATGTGGAACACTTACTGTAGGCCTGCTGTCAAGGTGATTTCAATAGATAGTCCACAGTAAAATTTGGCAGGATAAATTGATCGTAGCTCTGAAGCCAAGGTCTGGTGATCTCAGAAAATAGAGGAGCGAAATCCCCTTCTAAGCCCCCCCGTGTACTGGAATGCAGCTCAATCTTTCAAATAATACTTTCATTATTTAGGGGAAGGGGCAATTTGACATTGTATTGATGAAGGAATAAATGCGATCGCATTAAGATGTATTTCATCTGAGCTAGCCTTGACATCACACTTTTACACATGACGGCTCTTCATCACCGAGCCTGGAGTAAGCAATACCAGGCTTGACGAAAATGGTAATAAATTGTGAAATGAATTACCCCACACTCTCTGTAAAGCAGCCTGGAAATACACAGAATGTATTCAGAGACTAAAGCCAAGGTAAGGCATTAGTTGGACGGCAGACATGTACTTTTATAAGACAGTGATTCCTCTGTGGTAACCTTTTAAGCCGTCGTGTACTGCACTTTTCTGCATGTTGTATTTCAGTTGTAGAACTGTCGCCTGAACTGAATGCGCTGGACAGTGTAATCTTGGAGTTGAAGTGTTATTGTTGCACTGTGCCTGGTAGAAATACAGACTAGAATACAGCTCTAACCAGTTCAGTGGCAACAATGTCTTCCTAGTCCGTGCTTTGCTTTATAAATGCACTTGATTTGGACAAAACACGCTAAATTTCAAAAGTGAAAAGTGTAAGTTCTGTCTGTGAGTTTCATCATTTTAAAACAGTTATTTCAAAGAGCTGCCATTCTGCGATTGCGTGGCTCAACCCATACATTTTTGAACAATTAAATATGTAGCTAAAGAGAAAGTTGTAAAGCCATCGAATTCCAATGAAAAAATATCATAAGTTAGTTACTACCAGGTCGGGGACTCTGCTACACAACCAAACAATCGTAAGGCAGATCTCCAAGCAGCTGTGCCCCGCTTCGACAGCTGTAGCTGACAGGTTGTAAATGGCTGTCTGGCTGTTTACAACATGAGTCGACTGCCTGCTTTTCTGTCCCCGCTATGGATTTTGATTAGCTGGAATAATATGAAATTCACTTGTGCCAAAACCGTAACAACAACAACAACCCCAGCATCGTAAGTAAGTAAATCGGCAAATTTCATCAGTCCCTTGACTTTAATTTGCAGCGACAGAAAGCTAAGGCTGCCTGGGTATTTCACGTGTGTCATTTTCAGACCAGCACACGTGGTCATAGGATTGATTTTGACATGGGGCTGGGGGGGAGGGGTTGGGGAGGGGACAGATTTGCTGATATGGATTTTGATCTTCTCTTTTGCGCTTGCATTTTTTACCATGTTCATTTTTATGTATTTCTTTGGGGGGGGGGACATACAGAATCTTCCAATATGCACAACAAAGTCTCTGAGAACACAAATTAAAACGCTGTAATCTGGAGACCCCAGAGAAGATTTGGCTGCTAAAGCACGGTTTGAGGATATTCCAGGATGCATAATTGAACAGTTTTGCTCCCAGCGTGATCGTTGGAAAGCGGATCCATTAATCAACTCCCTTTGAGCATCTGTGGGTCGGGGGAAGGTGGTGTCTTAAGCCGGCGCAACTTTATAGGCATTATAGGTGACAGATTCTCTTCTCGTTCAGAGCTGAGTAGGAGGTCTTCTGTTTTCTAGGAATATTGATAAATCTAATTGGCTAAGTCTGGCCCTCCACTGATATTACTTGTTAGGTGAATTAAATCAAATGCGCAAAACTGGAGCATGATCGTGGGGAGAAAAACATGACTATGACACGTACAAGAAGTCTTCCATATAACAACAAAATGTAACTTATGTATGTACTTTATAAGTTGAATGTCATGTGTTTTTGAGTGTAAGATTCCATTGCTAGGCATCAAAATTCAAATAGTTTCCATCTGAAACATTTCAGTCATGAAGGCACCATCTTGCCAGTAGCCTCTTCCAATAGATGAACGAGGAAGAGACAAAGCTTAACCACCTGTCCCCTCTCTTCTAACACAGAGCTGCCTCACTGTGAGGCATTTGTATCACTCAATTGGGTGTAGCTACTGGACTTGCAGCGTGCCAACCAAGCTAATTAAACTAGGCCTTCTGTTATCCTACAGCAATATCTGCCAAGGCAGAAAGGAAAATAGCTTTCCATGCAGATACATGCTGGAAATGCACCACATCTACAGGCTGTTTGATATCCTCATGTAGCTCATCTTTAAGCTTGGCCCGCCCCCCCCCCCCGCAACCCTGCCCACTGTGCTGCGTTCGACAACTGGACCCTAATTCTGTGTTCTTGCAGGCTGGTTGAAGTCAAGTCGCGTCTCATTCAGACATTAGGAGAGCAGGGGGTGCTTGCTGCCAAGTTTTAATAGAGGTTGAGAGGGAGACAAACAGCCGTAAACAGACTTACAAACAAGAGGGGAACGATGGCGTTGAAAGAAAAACAACCAGCTGCTAAGGCTAAGCCAAGTCAAGCTACATAAGAGACACTAACCATGTAGAGACAGGTGGGAGAGAGAATGCTAGGTGTGAGACAGAATGAGTGTAAAGGTGAAGAGAGAGAGCGACAAGCAAGGACGGTGAGGAGGAAAAGATAGATGGAGAGTGGGAATGGCAGAGAGAAACAGGAGAATGTGCATGTCTCATTATGTGGAATGAAAGCCTGGCAGAACCTGGCCGATGGCATTTGCCCGAATCAAGAGTTAACGCTGAGATAAACAACCAATTATAACTTGTCGGAACAGGACACCCACTTTATGTTCCATAATAAAAACATAATTACCAACTGCTGAATCATTGTTCATTAAATTGTTTTGGGGCTGGTCATCTTAAGCGTATGCTTTTTGTTCAATATACTGTTGTAAGTTTTGTAATGTAAAAACTGTTGTAAACATTACTTGTAATGTGTGTACTTTATACTATGCTAAATGTTAAACCTTCTCATGTTCGGCAGCATATTGCAGTATCTTGCCTTCAGTGGGAGGCGTGAGGTCGAACCGCAGGCCCTGTGAGCAATGTGCTGTTGCCATGGAACCGAATCTGAGCCAGATCTGCAATACTTCGGTGAGCACTTTTATGAGCCAAAGTGGAACTTCAATTAGAATAATTCACGTATTTATCTCATGATTCGTTCTTTTTCCCTGAAATAGAGTAGGAGCAGGCCTGTACTCTAATGGCGACATTGGCAGAAAATCAGGAGAAAAATCTATCCTTTGAGATGAATATTGGAGGTAAAAGATTTCCATGAAACTGGGAAAAACAGGTGGCCTTGTAGAGTTTAGGTTACATTCGAATTTGCCGATGGAAAGAAACGGGTACAATTTTGGTGATGGTAATTTTAAGTATGTCTGCCCACTATCAATATAGGAGGCTTTGACAAAAAAAAAGAAAAGAAATAATGAAAAAGATTTGGGAGCGTGGAGAGAAAAAATAATTTCTCTTGTGCGTGAAACTATATTTACAGTTCCGTACACCATCATGTCTCAGACATCACTAGATTTTGCCTCAGTGCCGGCTCCTTTGGGATATTTTAACTTTCACCCATGAGTTGAGATCTATAATTTGAACGGCAGAGCCGAGAGATGGAGAGAGGAAGAGACAGGGGAGGGGAGAGGGGGGGAGGGGAGAGGGGGGCGGTGGGAGGGGGGAGCCTGGGTGTTAGAAGACAGGTAATCCATCTAAAGATCCTCCCACAGGAGCTTGCGTTTTGTTTGTTTTTTATTTATTTTGTGTGTGTTTTTTTTAAAGAAATGTCACACCTCCTCTTATATAACCTGGAGCTGTATTTGTGGCGTGGAAAAGGTCTTGCCATGGAAAAGGGGGCTTGTGAAAGGGGGATGGGGGGGGTGGGCTCTGATCTGAGGTTCTGAGGGCCGCTAAGTGAATCTCCCCATGGCTAAAATGGCCTCGCTGCCCCTCCGGAGTGGGTTATCTATCATCGGGGTCACTCTCATTGACAGGCTCTCTCTGTGTTTCCCATCAAGCTGTAAAATGACCAGTGGTCTTTAGAGGCCTGCTTCGTCTGTTTCTTTCTCTTTTTCTCTATCCATCCCTCTTTACGTTTTCTTTTCTCACTCTACCTCTCTCCGCCTCTCTCCCCTTCTCCATGTCTCTCTCTCTCCTTTCTGTCTCACTGTCCCTCTACCTATTCCGTCTTCACCCACACGCAGTCATTTTTCTCTATCTCCCTCTCCCTTTCTCTCTGCCAGATGCAAAGACTGTACAGGTAATGGCAACACATTTCCTTGGAAAAGGATAAAGACTCCATCTACACACACAGTTGATTAAAAACAAGGAGTATTGCTGGAGGGACAGACCGTACCCAAGGTTTCATACTGGAGTCCCCCCTCTCCCTCAATCAGATCAGTTTTTCCAATAATGTCAGGTGTGTGTGTGTGTCTATCACATCGGCGGGGTTAGCGCCGATGGGTGTGGAGTTTGAGAAGAAAGTGACGGTCGTGGACTTGTTGTCCGCACCAAACTGTGCGTCCCTGGTGCCACCGGTATTAGCAGGAACCCCTCTTAATATCTGAGGTGCTCAGTAATTACAAAAGGCATCAGAGCTTTCTCTGACAGTTCCATTACAGACGATCAATGATCATTAAACGCCGCGCCCAGACGATCAAAGTCTGCAAGACATCCATCAATTTCCATGCAGAGTGCGCCTATTTCTCAACCCCGTCCGTCTTCGAGCTGTGTTTCTGGTGTTCCAGTCTGAAATCATGGCCCTATCATGCTGCCTGTTAATAGACACATTTGTCTTAACTGCTTGAAATGTATGCCTGTCAAAGTAGGTATAACAAATTGTATGTATTACACATTCAATGTATGTTTCATTCATGCCTGAATGTGAAGGTTTCTTTTTTCGGAGAGCTGTCAAAATACAGGTGTTGAAAAAATGCCCTGCACCTGTTATTTCAGGTTTAAGTGGTTTGATGTGAAATCCAGTATTTTATATATTTCAATTTGTCAACAAAGGACAAATACTCTGACAAGTTTCATTAACATTAAAAACAATTTATTCCAGCCCTATGGCTTTATTGTCACACATGCTACAGATATCCCTATAGATAGACAGACACCCAACATTTGTCCTGAACTCCAAGGTTGGAATTTAATACATCCCTGTAGGAAGGTCGGAAACAGTGAAAAGAACTGTCAAAATCAGACAACAAATCTTCTCTTCTTCATAAACTCCCTAAACGCAAGGTATTTGTTTGTGGCACAAAAAGCCCTCGAGTTTCAGACTGAGGGATGGGTCTGAAATGTACCTCTGCCCAAATTGCAGTCATTTTTTTCCACCTGAATGTGGCCATGAAACAGGAGAGCGTTCCAGTGAGGGGGTGATTTCAGCAGGTGGAGCCGTTTGTTACGTGAGGAGTGTGATGGCTGTCAGTTGATGGCACTGACTGTGCAGAGTGCACATGGTCGTTCTGTTGGTGGTTCTTCCCAACGCCTGTGTTCTCTGATTTAAAAACTTGTGCTCTGGAATACAAAGGCTGTCACACCAAATAGCAAAAATAAAGTTTCAAAGTTCTGAAGCGACCTTAACTCTGGCGCTATAAGCATCACCAGAAATTGCAACGCATTAATAACGATTACAGAGGGAAAAACCAGGCCATTACCACACACTGACCCAAATTGTGATGAATATTCCTTTCGATAGATATTCGTTTCTCCAACACTCCCAACTCTCATTCCGATTCTCAATCCTGTGAGCTCAAACTTTTTGTCATCCTTCATTACCAGAAAGATTTGCATTCAGGCCTTCTAGCAGATGAGCTCTGCCCTAAGGCACTGTACCTGGACACTAATGAAAATGAAACATTTGTTTTCAGGCACACCCAGGGCAGCCGTTAGCCTAGCGCTAAAGACCACAGGTCCCATGATAGATAGGCAGAAGGGTGCAAGCTAACTTTAGCTCTTAATGGTTTGAAATATGCTAGCGTGGCGCTTTCCCCACAGCGAAGCCAAATGATCTCTCCCTTGACAATTTATCAAGCCCATTCAGAGGCTGGTCGTCCCGGATAAATTGGCTTCTGCCTTGTAATACCCTTGATAGATATTCTTATCATTTTTCTTGATTACACTATCTATTTTGGTTGTTGGGGCTAAATCAAAATGAATGTCACATAACATAACAAAATGGCCACCCTCTGTCAGGTGTCTCAGATTGTGATCAAGTTGTTGTCACAGATTATGATGCTTTGTAAATCAATCACGGATATCCTTTAGTATCTCTATTTGAACTCTGACCCCCCCACACGCATAAGGCTTTGCTGATAAAACATCTCATCAGCTTGCACAAATTGCAAGACACAAGATTGAAATTCATCACCGTACATCATCATTTGGTTCATCAAGTGGGGCCTCTTGGAACCTGTGGATGTGGAGTTCAGGGGGAATTTGGTTCTGCTGATTGGTTTAGCAATCCCACTAGGATCAAACACATGGCTTCACGCAGTAACTTTAAGGGAACAGGGAGACTCTGGGATGGATTTGACCCTTGATGGTGTGCTGTCCATCCAGCATGCTGGTGGGTCATCCAAAAAATCCATAATCCAATCACAACTAAGATGCGGCCAGCAAGGCTATTTTTTAGGAGACTGAAACATTAAGATGAATGACACATGAGGCGAAGCCACATGTTCAATAATAATAATAATAATAACAAAAAGTTGTAACTAGTGGTTACAAAAGGACCACTGATGTATCCTGACATAGAAAGGTTGCTTTCCATAGTACTCGTGACCTGTCATGTACAAACGTAATCAACTTTCCATGACCTGAACCGCCTGAACAACCCCCACTCCCCCCTCCCCCCGCAGAGAAGTCGAAGGCAGAAATTTGTTCCCACCCTATTACCTTTAACCCTGTGTGTGAGATGTGGAAGGTTCCTTCATAGTTTACTACTTGCGCACTAGACTTGGACCCAGAGCATGCTGTCTTTAGTCAAAGTTGTGAGATGATACGTCATTGGCTGAGCAATGTTTCACATCCTGGTAAAATTCAGGACGTGGACACAGACGTAATTATCCAATGTATTCACATTGACAGTATTTGTTTAGTAAACAGTTCTGTCTGTTCCACAGGCATGCTTCAAAATGAAGAACATTTGAAATAGGGCCAAGGGACTATTTACATATACAGTATAATGTTTTGTATTTTTATTTGGAACACATTTAATATCTTACTGCGTGCTCTGTCCACTCCAAAAGATAACTTTGACTGTTACTCTAATATCTTTCCTTATTTTGTCTCAGGTATATTTTTCCTTATTCAAAGAAGGCAATTTGATTTTGACAGCTATTTGTATGTAAAGTAAGGAGGGCCTTTTTGACGGCCATTGCTCCTGTTCTCCACTCTTTGCTGAATCAGCCCTTTCTTTCCAGAACAGTCGAGACATCTCTTTAATGGATTAGCCTGCTACTCCTTAAGAATTTCTTTCTCAGACTTGTATTGTTTAAAAATAAAAAATAGATTTCTTTTTCAGCAGGGGGCACTTTCATGGTACCAGTTCTGCCTTTTTTTCCTTCCTCTCATAGTATGACTCCTAGTTTTTAAGTATTCCATTCCACAAATAAAAATCAAATTGCTTTCTCCCTCTCACTTTCTTTTGCCCCCCCACTCTCTCTCGCTCTCACTCTCTCTCTGTCCTAGTTAATCGTTTTAATCCATGTTATTTATGACAGCATTATGCCAAAAGCTAGGCTCGCCTTGCATAGTGTTTAAGATGCATTACTTTTGAGACCAGGGGCTTATTTTTCACCTTCCGGAGAAACCCCTAGCTCTCCTGGACATCAATTAGACGAGCACAGGCCACAGCAACCGTAGTTCTGGGGCCTATCAGCGTTGGGGAAATAAGCATTCAAATTGATATCATTTTCCATTCGGTTCATCCTCTCCTGTGTGCTTTGAAAAACAGATGTGACTGAGAACATTAGAGGAACAGATGCAACTGTGACTATTAAACTCAAATGGAAAGAAAACAAATTATTCTCAAATTCCCGCTAATTCCCCACATTGAGTGAAGCATATGAAGAAAAGCCATGAAAAGATCACATCAGCTCCGTCTCAAGACTTGCACGACTTGCCTACTTTTAATAGCGACTTCAACAAGATCGCCATGGCAATTAAAGCGGCATTAATAATTCATTGACACAAATAGGAAACTTAATCTTTCATACTCGATCACGGGCAGGCCCAGATTTAGCAGATGAAACCACGGGAGGTTTCATCTGTGTCTTCCAATCAATAATTCAGTCTCAAAAGATCATTCTTATGAGATTAGCAAACATTTATTCAGCGCTTACCAACACAAAGGTTTGGTTTGTAACACAATTTAGAGATCACTATATCTTTTTATTTTTACAAATGTACTAATTGGATGGTTGTTTCTTACATTCCATGTTTCTGGAGACAGAAACAGTACACACTTTTTCAGTGCGTTTCAGCATGAACCAAGTAAGAACTACTTAAAAACTATTTCAAATTCAATTTCAAATGTCTTTTCCACCATGAGTGCTACCATAGACAGGGTCCAGTGAGTTTACCTGGTTCAATGCTGGTATCCATTGAAACAAACAAAAAAATGCCACACACATCATCACTCTTACAAAGCTTCTTAAAAGGGAACCGAGAATCACTTATTGTGGAATAAGTAACTTATCAACCTAATGTGACGGCAATCCATGAAGCCCCCCTTTTTCGGAAACGTGTAGCGCAAGAAAGACTAGAGAGCAGAGTTTTGAATTAGGATATGACTTGTCAGAGATGCAATATATATTTTCCCTCTGAAAGATAAACCGGTCAGTTAGCTTCACTATGTTGGACCTGATGAATCACACCCAACATGTCCTGAAAAGGTCACTTCCTACCGTTCACTCCCATGATCGCAAAGCTTGTTCATTGATCTATGCTCGACGTTACATCTCTGTTCATACCTCAGACAGTCACCAGTAACCTTTCATGCGCTGACGGACATCAATAGCCACTCTGGTCCCCGGTGCGTTTCAAGGGCTCAACCATATTTTTACGGAATAGAAAGGAGAACACCCCTCGCATGCCATGAAATAATCCGCGCCCGCAATAACGCTGTGATACAGCCATTCAGCTAACCGCAGCACAAATAATATTCGATTATTAAACTTTCATGGGGCGCCACTGAAAAACCCTTTTCTTCATTCTCTTATTTATTTTGGTGGGGGTTGTGTGTGTGTGTGTGGAGGGAGAGGGGGCACGGTAAGGTGTGGTGAAATACAATCCCTGTGATTTGCATCTATGCATTTGGCGTGCAGGATCAATTATGCATGTGATTCATACGCCTCGTTCATGTGGGTGAGGTTCTGTGGTGCGGAAAGACCTTGGGGTTAAACAGTGTGCGGGGTATTGAATGGTGGACAGTGAATGCATAGTGAGGGTGTTATTGAGTGGTATTGGTGACCTGGCTTGTGCTGAGTCACACTGCAATGCCTCCGTTTGGGAGTTTTTAACTGGGTGGGGAAGGAAGGGGGAGGGTGGGGAAGGAAGGAAGGGGGAGGCAGGGGGAGGAAGGGGGAGGGTGGGGAAGGAAGGGGGAGGCAGGGGGAGGACGTTGGGATCAGTCCCAAAGTAGTTGGAGGCAGAGACAGGTCCTCAGTTCTCTACCAACGCCTGTTCTGCTGTGTGGCTGTTAACAGCCCAATGTTTTATTTATCAGGGTGCAGAGCAAGCAATGTGTTTAACTCCACAACAACCGCAACAGCAGCAGAAATCTCCACACTACGAGCCCCAGAGTGGGCAACTTCTTGTCTTGGAAATGATGCGGCAGAAAATGTCTTACTGCGATTCATTTCCTTTAATAAGCAGCGAATATCTTGATAGCGATGCCGTGACACAACCTCCTACAAAGAATAGAGAGAACAAAGGGACAAAAGTTGAACATTTTCAAAGAAAATACAATGACCTTGGTGTCAGTGAACACAAATAGCAATTTATTGAATACAATTTTTCAGCGAGGGTTTTATATGATTGCTATTAAGATTGCAGTAGATGTTTTTCAATGCAATTAAACACCCGGAGAGTAATTCCAATTCTGGATGCATATTGAGGCCTAATTAGAATATACAGCATTCATTGTCTATCAATTAACCCTATCAGCAGTTTTATTAACTTCTCATTTGATTGCAATGGAATGGATAAGCCATCCTCATGGTTGAGAACGTTCTTTTCAGTCTCTAATGAAAAGCAATTAGTAAATCAATTATCACACCTATCAAACCTGATGGAAGTTAAATCTAAACGAGTCACATCTATGATAAAAGGAGAGCTAGTTCCACAGACAGGTATAATTATGTTTCCATTGATTGTTTTGCCTGATAATTGAACTGCAGGTTAAAGGAGGACAAATCAATTTGCAATCAGGGATTGCGACGTCCTGAGTGTATATACGTTTTGATATTGACACCTTCCAGAAGCATCCGTGGGGGATTTGATAATGTGGTTGTGCTGTGGTGACACTGTGTGTCTCAGTGTTGGGGGGGGGGGCTGTGGCTGGTGTCAGGGAAAAGGATGCTGGGATGGGGTAGTCACATTCTTAATAACCTACCATACGTGTGATTCAATTCAAAAGGGTCAAAGAGTTTTTTCTCTCCTTTTTGATCTAACTCCTAGTCACCGTGTGATAAAATTACTTGCAGAACCAATTCTGTGAGAAACCCCCTCTTGATCCTATCCTTTTACGAAACTGTATTTTATCAATACAACCTTTTTGGTTCAGTGTGGTCAAGATGAAAAGACTTGGTCAGCATTGAAAGAGAAGTTTTCAGTTGTGTTATCCGGAAGACTATCAGGGTCTGTTGACAGTCTGCTTCTATACTGAGAAGCAGGGATGCTCTCAGCTGCCAGCCTGGTAAATAATGATTACTTGGGGTTGGCTGACTGATTGTGACTGATTGTGCTGACACACTCAAATCTTGCACACAGAGCGATATGCCGATATGATGTCAATTGGATGCTGATGAGCATGTCCACCATATGGTGTTCACCTCTGCTCACCTCCGAATGAGCTTGTTAGGAAAACTCCCACAGAGACCCTGCTGCTTTCCTCTCAAAAGGAAGAAAAGAAACTAAAAAACACAGTTGCGGTCAAGCGTCGGGATGTTCGAATCAAAGGACCTCTTGCTCACCTTCTCATCGTGACTAAAGTGTGTCGCGCACCTGAGAATAAACAGCCTCTCTCTCTTCTCTCTCTCCGCAAGCTTAGTTGCAAAGCCTTCCGCCTCTTTCACCAAATCACTGTCTTCTGAAAGACGATAACGACCAGGGTAAACTGCCCCATGACACCACGGATTAAGGAAAGGCTACTCGCGTACTCATTTTTCAGACGCCTTACGGAGGGGGACTAACTGGCTTAAGGAACGGGCATGGGAAAAGAGGGAGGCAGAGAGAGAAAGTGTGGCTTTAGGAGGGCAGGGGATGGGAGGGGGGGGGGCGAGACAGTCTAGATCCTTCACCAATCCCCCGAAGACTCATAAATTGGATGATCTTGTATGAGGGAATTCTAATAGCGCGGTAAGGTCAGGAAAGACAGGGAGAGGACCTGCTCCTCCGGTTGCACATTATTATTTTTCACCTTGTTAGCCCTAACACATGGGCAAGGCTCTGTTAGAAAGACCCTCATCCTGCTGTAATCAATACTGCGGATAGTCCGCGGGCCAGCGAAGCGTGGCAGCCAAACTTAGACAGGGGGGATGGAGCGGGAGGAGAGGAGGCCTGGGTTTTGGGGGCAGTTAGCCCTTTTCTCTATGTGAAGCCACACAAGAGGTCTGTAAAAAAAAATAATAATATTGGCCTCAAGTACAGATGACGCTATGGTTTTGCTGTATCTGGGTAAGCTCTCCTTGTTAAATGATTCACACTTGTGTACAGGCGTACACGCCACGCAGTGAAAGGTGAAACTCAGGCCACGCCTAGCAGGTGTACTGTCATTTTGCTTGTGGCGGGTGTGGTGTCGTGCTTGAAGCCCCAGTTTAATCAGTACATCGTGATGGCTGAACGAATATTCCCTTTTGCCTGCAGTGTTTTAAAAAAATTAATAATTATCAACCCTTGGGACTCTGGGTTGTGTTACAAATTGGTGGACTGAAGAGGATCATTAAAAACAGGCTCCAAGTGTCAAAGTGAACTGTCCAAGCGATCGTTGTCCTGTAAAATATCTCAGTGCAGTAATGTGGAAAGCACATACACACCGCACATGCACTCTCTCTCTCTCTCTCTCTGTCTCTCTCTCTCTCTCTCTCTGTCTCTGTTATATTCAGTTATATTTACAGAAGTAATGGACTCCTGTTTCAGGAAATGGACGCCAGTTTAAAGAGAAGCTGTGAGGCAAAAATAGGAAGCCTGTGTTGCTGCGGATACATGAAGTCAGGTATTGGACACACGCACATACGTCAGGTATTGGACACACGCCAGTTATTGGAGGTATTGGACACACGCACATACGTCTACAGCACCATAGGTTTTGTTTTGATAGCTCGCTGTGTAAATGTTGCTAGCAAAGAGACAAATAGCCGTTTCAAATCCGTTCGTTTCTCTAAAGGCCAACACAGGATCCTCAACACAATGCAAATGGCATCCGACGACCCGTCAGGCTAGACTCAAGGACAACTGATACTGCGTAAAGCCAAGGTACCACCACGCAGATCCACCACGCGGCAATAAAAACAGGTTTATTCAACACCAGGAGCGTTCGTTCAAACCAGTCACATTTAATTCTACTCGTGGTTATTTCAGTCTGGCTTTAGACGAAAAAAAGGGGGTGAGGCCGTTAAGCGACGCCGGAAGGACACATACGCCGCGTGCACCTTGGGGGAACGAGGAGGACCCGCGTTGAGGTTCTTGACACGGTACGGAAGAGCGAGCGTCGGAGATCGGTCGGAGGTTTTCAAGTTGAGTTCTTAGGTCAGTGTCTTTCAACCACATAATGTCTATTGACTGGGATGGTATAGAGGGGGTCATAAAACGTGCGGAGGAGGGAGCACACACCCCCCCCCCCCCCCCCCCCCCCCCCACAACCTCGCTGTGAGACGAGCATCTGAGGACCCGATAAATCTGCTGGGTTACAACCCCCTGTCTCATCAGGTGACCAGTACCCCGTCCGACGCCGCCCCCGTCCACCCCCCCCACCCCCCATCACCTTGCTTGGCATTTTATCAAGCCGGCTAGTTGCATCTCATTAAAGAGCCACAGGTCCCGGGCTCTCTAATCATCTCTCCATCATTGTCGACCTAACCTTTGGGTCTCTTTAACTCATTAAAACCCCCTGTCCCTCCACCCCCCCCCCCCCCTTCCTCCTGGATCCTCCTAATCGACTGTAGTCAGGTGTGCTGGCATTTAGCCTACTTGTTTGGTTCACAGCCTCCTTTGATTGGTGGGAGGGAAGCTTATGGTGAGGAGGGGAGAAAAGAAAGGAGTCCGACCGCTGATAATTATGAGAAGTGATTGTTGCCCCCTCCTGCAGAGGTGCACCACCCCCCCCTCCCCGCTCCCCATCTCAATTATGATGTTCTGCTTAGCATGCGCTTCTATTCAGGGATCATTTACTATCAAACGGAACCGCCGCATAATGCCGCCACTTGTAAACGGGGAAACGTTATTATTTCGCAATCACAAGACTCTTCGAATCCTCCCTGTCCAGTGACTGGGCAGCACAGGTGGTTCAGTGGTAGGATTCTTGCCTACCATGTGCGGGGCCTGGGTTCGATTCCCGGTGGGGGTTTGAATCCTGGCCAATGCATTGAACAAAAGTGTGCCTGCAATAATGTCTCTGTTGTGGGACTTATAAGGGGTAATCTTTCTTTCTTCTTAGGAGTGAGACACTACCACCTCCTTTGCTGATTTTGACAGTTTTCTAGCATCGTTTTGGACTATGTGGCTAGGAAGTGAACAGAGGCATTCAGTTAGAAACAGCACCAACTTACCCCCCTCAACCCACGTACGAAGGCTAAGACACAGGCGCACGCCGTTACCAGGGTGGCTTACCCTAATGAAAACCCACTGTCACCTCTCTCTCTCTCCCTCTCTACTCTGCAGTCTCTTGCTCGCTCGCTCCCATCTTTGCCAGAGGGCATGCTATTGAAGGGTTTAAGGTAGCAGGCGGAGGAATGCTGACTTTGCATGCTGCTCCGGAGAGAAAGAATAAGTGGCAAGAGGCGGGGTGAGAGAAAGAAAAGGATAGAGAAAGGGGAGGACGAGAAAAACAGATTGGCAATGAGAGAGGGAGAGAGACAGAGAGAGAGAGAGGGAGAGAGAGAGAAAAAAAGGGGGATAGAGGGAGAGAGACAGAGAGAGGGGGGGAGATAGAGGGAGAGAAAAAGAAAGAGAGAGGGGGATAGAGGGAGAGAGACAGAGAGAGAGAGAGGTATAGAGAGAAAGAGACAGAGTGATAGAGAGAGAGATAGAGAGCAGGTTGCTGATGAGGACTGCTCGGCGCTGCTAGGTTGTAGAAGTAGGCCAGGGAAGGGCCTTCAGCGAAATTGTCGATGAAGCAACACGGCACCAAGCGGCCAACTTTAAAGGCTACCTGAGCTGCGTCTCTCCCCTGTTTAACAGGCGGAGGAGGCTGGCACCCGTGTGCCGCGTGTCAGATCAGCGCTGACAGCTGCCATGTGGCAGCGTGCACCGCGGTCTGTCCTCATCTCTCTCAAATTGGCGCTCCCCTGCTCTACGGGCACCACATTCCAACGTGTGGGACGTTGTCTGGCAACGGGTTTTTACACTACACACGGGTTAGGCACGTTTGTGTGTTGTTTTATACCCAAAGAATGTTCCAGTCTCTGAGGGTATTCGTTTGTTTATCTGTAAAGGGAGTTTATTATATGACATATGTGTGTGCGTGTGTCCATGAATGACAGTGGCATGTCAAATATGCAAGTGAAAGTCCAGGTAGAAATTTGAATTGAGTCATCAATGATTAGCCTGACCCACAATTAACTGAACTGACTTTTGCAAGTGCACATGTCAGTAACTAAGCCTATGTGCTTGGATCTGTAGATGTGTGTGTGTTCGTGGTTGTTTGATGGAGTGGACTCTGGACTGGGCCGGACAGCTTCTCTCTCTTTCTGCAATCTCCAAGTGTAGCAGAGAAAAGCCCTCAGCTCTTTTACGTGCAGACTCGAGCAAAAAGCTGCATTAAGGAGACTGAGGAAGGATTTTGCAGGCGAAATAAGCCGATGGGCAAAACCAGGGAAGAAAAAAAAAGAGAATTTGCTTCACCTCAAGAAAACGGGGCTTTTTTTTCCTGATCTGGAGCTTTGACTGGAAGAGCTTTAAAATCGGTTGGTTCAGCCTGTAAACAAGATACAATGGCAGCTTCAGAAACACCGGAAATTATCCGGGCAGAAAATGTATTAAGGAGTGTTTTAATTACTGGGTTCTATTTCACTTTAATAACCATAAGATACATTCCTAAGAGATGCATTTTTTTATTTCTGCTATCTGCATCCAAAACCCTAATCTGTTACATTTCAGTTTTGTGGCACTCCAAAAAAGGTGTGTGTGTGTTTTGCTGCGTACGTGTTCACATGTTCGTCCGTAGCACGCAGGACGTCCACCTGTGGGGACAGTGGTGTGTGTGTGTGTGTTTGTTTTGTTTGCTGTGTGTGCAGGAAGGCTTGATGCCTGCTGCTCCTCTGTTGTGTTGCATCAGTGCGTGGGTTGTGATTCTCCATTGTATTCCCATATCTCAGTTGGCAGCTTGGCTAAATCACGTGCGCTTGATTTGTGAGATGCAGAATTGCTCCCAACAGTGATTCTTCATTCTAGACTCCTACCGGTCCAGAAGGCTGTGTGTCCTCTGGCCAAAACATTCTCATCAGCAACCTTTAGTCCATTATTGACAACATCGAATAAAAGTAATTCACGGGCAAACGGGATTTCAGCGCGCATAATAAAAGTAACAAAAGCGCTTCCGTAAGTCCAAGCGCATTCGAAACCAAGCGGATTGATCAATTGAACAAACGCAAATAGACCTCACAGCACGCGGTAACAAATGTAAAAAACACAATCTTCACACCAAAATCATAGCCCCGTCCTGTGTGGGGAGGAGGGGGGAATACAGTTCCTGAAGAAGGACAGTCTGCAGATGAGGACATTTTCTGTTCTGCTCTCTCTACCATCCAATTAGCTTTGAGAAAGAGTCCAAACCCTTCATGGCTGCCAGTTCCCCACGCCACCGTCGGCGCCTCGAGGACGCCGGGACAACGGCGTAATGAACGCAATCAACAATAATTAGGCGGGGAATGATGGGTCGTCACTTTGAGGCTTCATTAGGAAGGCTTGGCACTGCACTGTGAGTGACCCCTCTCCCTCTTAAACACACCCTGCCAGGACGAAAGGAAACCCCCCACAGATTCATAATCTTGATGTCAGACGTTTCAGGAAGAGTTGGGGGGGCGAGGGGTGGGGAGGTGGGGGGGCGCTGATGCTTAAACTGTTTGAAATACCTCAGACTATCACCTGCGGATGCTAAATAGTTTACGCTGGAAATAATCCACTGGAAATCTTGGGTAGGTTGTGTTACACGTGAATCATGCTGGATTTTTAGGCAACTTGGTTGTTTGCATGTCAGCACCCATGGTACAAGGTTGGACTGTGACATCGACGTACAATGGAAACTAGTGAGAGTGGGGAAAACTCTGCAGGATGTAGTGAATGAAGATCCAGGAAGCAGATGTAGATCCCTGAGCATCTGTGCTGGCTCGTTCCCTTAAGAACTGCACTTTCTCTTTACGGATGAATATTCTTAGAAATGTGCCAAGCACTGGCCACGCCCACAGCCTCTCACCTTCAAAGGATTCACCTAGATCCAAAGGGGAGTGCGAGATCTTTCGAGGGGGTGTGTGCGCGCGAGGGTTGTGCAAGACCCTCGTGCGCGCGTGCCCTTTGTGCATGACAGAGTGAGAGCAAGAGATGGGGGGGGGGGGGGGGGGGGGGGGGCAGGCTGAAGTGAGTAGCGAGGGGAGGTCGAGGATTTGAGGAGCCTGAAGACATGCCGGACCGACGGCCAGCCTGGATCAGTTCTAATGGACACAGGTAGTGGTGGGAGCAGAGCAAGAGGCCATCAGAGCAGAGAAGCCAGGACACCGTCGCCCTCTTTAAGGCACACCCTGCAGAATGCCAAGCAGGGTATCTAAGCCTGGCTGAGAGACAGAAGCCCCTGCCTGGGATGATGTTGGGGATGTTAGTGTAGGACACTACACTACTACTACTAGGAGACATGGCATCCGTAAAGAGCAAGGGATGATGGTGGTGCCGATGAGGATGGAGTTTTTTTCTTTTCTTGTCTAGCATGTCCTGTAGAATGGAAAACTGTTTTTTTATTGCTTTGGTCCCCCCCCCCCCCACCTCCCACACCCAAAAAATACAATATAAAAAATGTCCACTGGCACTATTGCTGGCCACAACTTAGTGAGTATTCTACTCTAAAATCTACTCTAAATCTACGCTAAAACTACTCTATGCTCAGTGACCGATGCTCTTTTGTAATGCTCTCTCTTGTAAATCGCTTTGGATTTAAAAAGAAGTCTGCTAAATGAAGTAATTTAAATGTAAAATCTAAATATAGCTGGTCCAATGTTAAACTGTGCTCTTCTAGGACAATGTCCCATGTTCAACATTGTCCTACAGACTAAGGAGCAGGACAGAGTGAAAGACCCTGTGAGGCTGCAAACAAATGTGGTCTGTTTAGAAGCTAGGAGAGCACATTCTCCGAACTGTGAATATGAAAGATAAGCTAGGCTCCCACTGTCACGGGAGAGGAAAGTTATTATTCAACGTCTGAAGCAATTTGTATTAAAAGCAGTTTGTGTCTGGATATTGGGGGGGTGTTTGGGGGGGGGGGGGGTGTTGGATGTAATTAATGCCTGTGGGTGTGCCAGGGTATCTGAATTGCTGAGGAAACACATTTCGTTCAACTGAAATCCATCTCTCCACTCTTTACTTTTTAAAAGTCTTGCAGAGCTCAAGTCTCGAAGGCATGTCTGATAATGTAACATGCAGTCAATAGGTGACTGGCATGCTTATTAAAATAATGAGCAGATTAGGCCTGCTAAAATAAAATAACACAAACACACATATTCATACCAATATGATCAAACGAATAAATAAAATAAGCTCAATGTCATTGGCTGTTATGAATAATAATAACTGTGTTAATGTTGTATAGGAGTTTAATAACCAGTATTGTTTACAGAATTGTTGAATAATTCATGACAATGCATGATAATTCAGCACCAGAGTTTTTCTACTTTTTAATCAACAAGTTATGGAGCAGAAGTTTTACAGTTACAGTAGGCAAATAAAATCTTCATACAAGGCTCTTAGGCTATGATTAAATTGGCAGATTCACATGGATTATTTTATGATTTTTTGACCACTTTTAATTTGATTTTAATATATATTTTTAAATGGATAGAAAGTGCTCAAGGCAGACTTAGAAATATTTAGTGCTGTCCTTTTTTTATTGATGACCAGCCAAACACAGGAAACACTAACCAGCCACACACAGGAAACTACAACCAGCCACACACAGGAAACTACGACCAGCCACACACAGGAAACTACAACCAGCCACACACAGGAAACTACAAACAGCCACACACAGGAAACTACAACCAGCCACACACAGGAAACCACGATGACGACCAACCATACACTTGACACTAGTTTCTGTTGACTGACAAGGCTGTCAGTTGAATGAGAACTTCTTCCTTTCCCACAGAAATCAATTAAATCTGTCAATATGCATTGATCTGACAAGGAGGGGATCGACCCAGTTAGTGAAGGATAAGGGGTGTCAAAAAGGATCGCTTTTTTTTCTCCATTTGTCTCAGGGAACCTCGACACACACGTACAGACCCGTCGCTTCCAGGTTCCAGGAATCTCGTTGGTTACTGCCTGTGTGAATGTTTGTCTGTACTTCCATTGTGTGTTATTTGAATCAGGAGACGATGATTAAGCCTTCAGGATTTTAATGTTTTGCTTAAATTCAATTTTAAATTTAACATTTAGTCATTTAGCAGAATCCGGGACATTCCCTCTGAGGCAAGTAGGGTGAAGTGCCTTGCCCAAGGACACAACAACATGTAGCCACAGCCGGGAATCGAACTCGCAAACCTTCCGATCACGAGGCCAACGCCTTGTCACCTGACTCCTAAATATGTGTCATTCTTTTGTGTTATAGACTCAAATTATCGCAAAATGTTGTGCATCACGTTTAAGAAAAACCTTTCAAATCTGATATGACTACGTAAACCCCTCGCTAATACGTTTTCAATCCACCGTCACTAACGTCGGAATATTGGATCCTTGAAAATAATCATTGAGGCTTGAATGGACCTCAATTTGGCTCTTCAAACTTTCTAAATGTACTGGATTCTACTTTGAGGCTCCTAATTATTTGCTGGGCGGAGCTCATGAGAAAGTATCCCAATGACTGAATTAATGACAGAGCAGCCAAGCGTGCTCTGCTTTAGGTTCACTGACTGATGAGATCCATTACTCTTAAAATTAAGTTTAATGTTCTTTTTAGCAGCAGGTAATTTCAGCCCGGTCTGTGCGTGTGTGTGTGTGTGTGTGTGTAGGTGCATGTGCGTATTACAGAGCGAGCACACGTGTACTTGATCGAATGGCTATGTTGTGTACAGCCTTTCAGTGTGTGTGTGTGTGTTAATGTGTCCTGTGTGTGTTGGTGTGCAAGCATGTGTACAAGCAAGCGTGTGGTTCTCTTGACTGGCAGGGTGCGGTATTTCAAAAATATCTCCAGAGTTCGCTCCAGGACGCCAAAAAGGAGACATTTAGGGAGATGGAGACGTGGAACTAAAATACATTATACAACCCTTGAATGCATGGAACCTCAGCATACCTCTCATTTCAGACATAAAAAAAATCTTAGACGAGAATGGACAAAGAAGCATTGGTCTTGTGCCCCAAAAAATTATGGTTTATTTGGGGAACTATCCATGGGATATATTGTCGATGAGAGCGAGCATTGTGCAACAGCCTTGAAAATAAAATGATGGGAGAAAATCTTTCTTTGTGTACGTCCGTACTTCTATTTCGAAAAAAGCCTCACTAAATCTTTTTCGTATATTTTTGCTTCGAGCATTCTGTCACTTCCGAACAACTGGAAATGAAGGGAGAGAGAGAAAGCATCTCTCTTCGCTTCTATTCCTCCCTCGCTCGCTCTTTCTCTCTCGGCTCCGCGATCCTTTCACCCTCAATAGCATCAGCCTATTGCATCAGATGTACTCCAGCACAGTGTTGTTTTGGGACTTGTGTTTCTTGTTTGCATGGTATCCAGAGGTTCTGAATGCGGGTGTTGTCTTGCATTTGTCAGAGAAGTGTTGACTGAGTCTAAATCATGGTTATCTTAGAGAAGGGGAAAGCAAGAAGGAAAATAGAAGGATCCATTTTAAGGGCTTGGCCAATTGTAAAAAAAAAATAAAAAAAAAGAAGATAAATGCTGCAGTTCAACTCAAGATAGCCGTAGGCAAATATTTCTCGCTCCGCTTCTGGTATCATATCTTAGCCAGAACTGCTAAATAGTGATAAATGCTCGTATGCAAACTCTAACCAAGCATTCTGGCATAAGCCCTTCATCGGCAGTCGAGCGTTAAAATCAAAGCGCGCCGTACATAAACACCGTCGAACGTTTCACACTCGCGGACACGTCACCAAAACACTTAACCTTGTCACCTGTGACTTGAAATAATCCACGACGTTCTATCCACAAGAGAAATGCATAACAAGGCTTGCATTTTTCAACTCCCACATCTTCCTGCCCTCATAACATAATTAAACTAAGTAGAGAAAAGAATGAGAAGGGAGAGATGGAAACAAAGCGAGAGAGAGAGAAATAGAGAGGAAAAACGAAGAGAAAACAAGTGAGAGAGAAAAGGAGGCTGAGGAAATGATCTCTCCATTTTAAGGTTAAACCAAGCATGGGCTATAGTTAATGAGCTAGACTGTAGCCTCGCTAGAGATGATGAGTTTCTAATTACTCTGATGACCGCGCCTGCCCAAGGCCATCCTGAGCCTGTCTGGCTTCCTGCAGGCTCTTTCATCTGACAGACCTGTGGAGAGAGACGGCCACAGACGCAGGGGGTCGTACAGGAAAACAATGGGACCCTTCACTGATTACAGACCGACTCGTTCTCCATTTAAAAAAAGAAGAAGAAAAGAACAGGCCTTAAGTATTGTTAAGGCTGAGGTTGTGATGTGGTTTAACGGATTGTTAATAGAAATTGGCATATCACGTCTCTCTTAAGGACCGTGTCTATCTTTGTGGCTGGAGGTGGTGTTGAGGTTTTCCATGTAATAACCACCCACCTGACCCCAGCTCGCTCCTTCTTCCCCCACCGGAACCCATTAGACCCTTCCTTTTCATGTCAGTCAGACCAGGATAACGTGACCCCAAAACGGCACAATCCGAAACCCCCCCCCCCTCTTCTTTCCCCCTTCCTTTTCTCCCTCAGACGCGGGTCTCATTGCAGCTGCAGGGGGCAAGGGGGGTTGAGCGTACGTGAGGGCCGGCACCTCGTTCCGGGAAGGAATCCGACAGGGGCACGCCACAGAGCAAATTAACCTCGGATCGCGCCTGCTTATGGAGCTCGTTAGGGTGGACACCTGCACTGCCTTGTTGGAAGGACTCGCTTTTAGAAAACCCAACCCCCACTGCCCACCCCCGCCCCCATTTTGGCCCCCCTCTCTACTGATGAGCTTCCTGTCAGTGAAAGAGCAAGGTTACGACTTAAGAAGAGAGAGAGAGAGAGAGATGGCACTCACTGAAGAGGCCGGAGGGAGCCACTGTAGCAGAGAATAATAATAGACGCTGTGCTGCTGTGGCTGAGAGGATGTCCTGCTGATAGATGGAGGGAGGGAGGGATGGAGGAAGGGAGGGTAAAGGGACTGACTTCCTTCATCATATCCGTCGACACCCAGCGGTGACGGGAGGAGGTGAGAAGAAGAGAGGGAAGGGAAGGAGGAAGTGGACGGACCCCTGAGCACTGGTTCAGGGTTGTTGGCCGCGGTGCGGGTTTTGCAACGTAGGTGTAACCACACGTCCTCGGAAACCGCATGAGGGGGGGGGGGGGGGGGGGGGGGGGGGGGGTGCTGTTGTGGTAACGAAAGGAAAAATTCCCAACGTCCTTAGGCCTCTTGTGGTGACATGGTACGGCGTGCATCTTTAATTCATAGATGTCTTCTGAAAGATGGAAAGCCAAGCATGGCACAAATTTTCTTATTTCAGATTTGAATGACCACTAGTGATGTTTATTTGGTGAGAGTGTCTCAGTAATCCAAAGCAAGACGGGAAAAAAAGGAAATGTAAACTGGTCAAGAAAGTTACATTTCATGGAGCCAAAGCGCACACCCACACACATATTGGACATGCTGAATGTCATACAAAGATCCACAATGTCAAGATTTGTGTTTTTCCGTGTTTCCAATTTCATGAGACAGTGATGCGTGACAGTGGTGACAAGAACTCCAAGGTACTATAACAGTCAGCCATTTCCCTTGTGAAGCTGACTGAGCACTTAAATTCTCCTTTTTCCCCCCCATCTCCAGACTGTCAGAAATGAGCTTCCACCTGCCATGTGCAGCTAAATCTGGAACATTCTCATTTGTAATCCTCGAGCCAAGTTTTAAATTCCTCAAAAGTTACAAACGAAGGACGGGCCTGAAGTATCTTTCCAAACTAGCCACGCAAAGGAAAGTATGCACATATTTCAAAGCTTCTCTGGAGAGCTCTCTTCTAATGGCAACGGTCTTGAATGACAAGTTACACAAATGTACCAGAGTCCGGTGGTCATGTTTGAGTTAGTTTTGACTGACCTTTGACTGGGAAGTGCAAGAACTCTAACAGGACAACCTTGGATCTCTCCAAGCGATACCCTTGGTCTCATTCAGCGATGGCTCTGTTCTTCTGAGTACTAATCACCCAAACAGCCTGTGAAAACATTCCCTATTCCTCCCCTGCTCTAATTAATTCAATATTATGTTAATTCGATTTCCCACCGACGTTGGCTTTGAATGGGATATGTCTGCAAGTGATTAGCTTCACTCCCCGTCCACTCCTGTGAGTAGAATATAGGAGAGACACAGACAGCCACACTAACGATACCAGGCTTGTTTCAGCACGCATTTCCACCGACTTATTCCCCCAACAGGCTTCCTCTTAGCAGAATGTCAGAGAAAAACCTCCCAGAAAGTGTTATTGATGTTGGAAAATATGACTGACCTATATCTGAGGCAAGATATCCAGGTCATATTTTCCCCCCTCAATTTGTTTTCCTTTTAACCCTTGTGCATATAGATTAGTGCATGTCTGATAGGTAGCAGGGAACTAGCGCGCTATAGGACTCGTTAACGAACACGTCAAACAAGTCACATCTGACTCATCTCCCTCCCTCCTTGCATCTGACAATCGCCTCACAGTCCATAGTGTACGAACTTCCCAAAATACTCTATAGCATTTCATTGTAAACAAAGTTGATGAACGCCATAGTAAGACTTAAGCAGCTCTTTTAACGTGCCAAACACCAATGTTCACATCGCCGCTAGGCCGCTAACCTCGCTCAGATCATTAGCCTCTCCGCCCCTGCTCTCTACACTTCTGGATGGTGTTCAGCAAAGGCCTGACAGGAGTTTGGCTGTAAGTGTTTCGGTCTTATTACCTCAACCCCATCCACGCTGCCCAGATGCCAGGGCCAGGAGGATCGCCCCGGCCAAGAGGCAGAGGGTTAATTAAACTGGCTAACCCTCCGGTCAGAAGTGGGGGCCCCCACAGTCAGAACGGTGATGACACAGGTGTGAGGTCGACAGGACCTTGTGTAGGCGGGGCATGGCTCTGACAAGGCACTGATAGGAAGGGTTCAGACACGGCAGATGAATGCGTGGGCTACAGCTGCATGCTGGGATGTCGGAGGCAGACCCCATTTGCCCAGAGCCACTTTGACCAGGCCACGGACGTGCTTCACAGGGCTGAAAAACACAAACTTGTGCCAATGAACCCCCCCCCCCCCCCCCCCCCCCCCATGCAGGACAGTGGGCCCTGAGGACCGGAATTGAGAGTCTTAAAGCAAGGTGACCGTGAGCCAGACGTGTTTTGGCTACCGTCCCAAGACCCAAACTGTGACTTTAACTGGAAGGTTTGTAGTCAGAGAAATCACTTGGCTTCGTCTCTACGACTGTTCCTCTCTTATGAGGTTCAAGTCTGAGAAACGTGAACCCTCAAGACTTCTTCCAGAAGCCACTCAGCCAAATTGAAATTCTAACACACAGCCATGGAGGATTTACAAGTCTCTCTTTCTCCACCGCTGTTGACAGAGAGGAGAAACTTCCCCGCAATCATTTTGATACCTTCATTTAAACTTGACTAAATCAAATCGCACCTCCCTCTTAGCATCGAATCTGTCAGTGGCTGCGTGCGACTTTCAGACTGAAACATCTGCGGCTGGTTCAAACAATGCCATGCTACCTGCACGACACCCTGCTGCATTTGGATACGACGCATCACCTAGAGATCACAGTACCATCCCGAGGTGTTGATCTCCCAAGCCATCTCATTAGCACCTAGCAGCGAAATCGGGTGGCGGGTGACGCACAGTAGCAGGAATTATCATAAGATAATAGGTCTCTGCAGACCCTACTTCAGGAGTGGGGCCATAACGACGCAGCTAGATGGACCCTGCGGGACAGCAGACCATCATCGAGCCTCTGTGCATCAAAGCTCTCCATCTCAAGGGTGTGCTTTTCACGTGGAACAGAAGGCTGCGCATGGAGATTCGCTAACCGTGCTACGCGGTCTATTATGGGTTTTTATGAAAAGTCTCTGGGTTTTTTTTGGGGGGGGGGAGGGGTGTTGTTGCAGTGGTTGTTATTTACTGTTTGAGTGGTGGATGGGAAAAAGAGATAGTAATAGCCTAGCAGTCGGAGGCAAGAGAGAGAGAAGGCTAGAGAGGGAAAGTGATACAGAGTGAAAGGTAGAGAGGACGCAGGAGTTCCAGATTAAATGCCCAGAGAGGGATTATTACCCGCTTCCCTGTTTGTCTCGCCTTCCTAATGTGACCTTTCAGAGAATTCCCCATTAGCCGAGGCGAGCCGTGGAGCCTGTGTTGTGGAAAGGGCACTGAGAAGGAGGTGTGGGGGCCTAGGGTGCTGGAGGTGTTAAATCAACCCAGGTCCCCACCACCATTAATACTATAAAGACTGCTGGGAGTTCGAGGAGGAGGCTGGGAGTCAAATAGGCCCAGAAATAGGCTCAGTCTGACTCGCCAAATACTGTGCTACTGTTAATGAGCTATGTGAGTCGGCCGTTCGAAAGGCTTAATTGGACGCATGGTCCACGCTTACGTAACGTTCATCCTGGCTGCTTCAGTTTGCTGGTATTACCGTTATAGATTGAATTCTTACGTTTTAGCTGCACTAGCATGTATCATGTTCTCAAAACAGCGTGATGGAAGAAAAATGAGCTGAATAGCAGAATAGCGGTGCCGAAACAAAACAAGGCACAGTAATGTATCAGAAGGAGCCTGTACTGTACTGCAGTAAACACATTTTCAGATGTTCCACGAGATACCCAGCGTTTGATACTCTTCTCAGCCTGCCGTTGGCCCTAGATGAGGAGAGATGAGAAGGAAAAACCCAGAGCTTTGGGTCACGTCTTCTGATGTTTGGGATGAAAGTATGGAAGGTTGACTCAGTTGAACCTTCACTCACCCCCAATAAATCTATCCTCAACAGGGCACAAAAAGGCTCTCGAGAAAAGAATGATAAGAAAAACCATCTATTTAGCCAATTCAAGGTAATGGCTTTTTCGTCTCGAAATTAATGTTGATTTTTCTCCTTTTCTCATAGAGGAATAACCCTTGTCGACAATGGGGCATACAAATAAAATGTAATTAAAACTTGAGGGAAATCACCTTTCATCTACATTTTCTTTTGTTCTTCTGAGGTTGTTTTGTGAAGCCATCACAGTGCTGAGAGGAGCAGTGTAGGTTTATTCTGCTGTGAGTGCAATCCTGTTTTTGATGTTCTTTGCAAAGAAAAATAGGTGTTAACAACAAGAGACAGACAAGGGAAAAAAAGGTGATTGTTTGGGGAAATGAAGAACTTTTCATTATAATCAGCTAATGAATAATCACATCTCCCAAATCCCTTTAATTTCCCTGAATCCACCTGAGAAACAAAATAAGTTTACTACTTTGTTCAGTTTTGACACGAAAATCTGTGAACCAAGTCTGTGTGAGTGCGATTTGGACAAATTCCCAATGATGCGACAATGGAAAATCGATATGGCTCATTTGTAACATCACATGATGGTTTAGTAAACAGCCAGAAGTACATCAATGTGAGGCTGTAGTACTGGAGTATGCATTCCCAGCTCTCTCTCTCACACACACACACACACACACACGGTCCAATCATACCAGTTCAAGTTATGACACTCAAGGTCAAACTATTTGCTTCTTTGAAGATCATAAAGGGGTCCTTTACACCCGGTTTAGACCCTCTCATGTAAACCTCCCCATTGTGGCCGGAAAGGCTCAATCAAACAACATTGTCCACCTTACAAAGAGGAGAGGGCCCCTCTGAGGTCCGAATGCCTGCTATTCAGAAGTAATTGTGTAATTGCACCTGGTCATTAGTCCTCATTGTGTCTACGATCTCAAAAGAACCCCGTCTATGTCATCAGTGTGTTGAGATCCCTTTTTAGATGTACCTGCCTTTCATGTTCTAGCAGTACCAGCCTCCGCTGCTAGCAGCCATGACGGTAGAGAGTTGAGAAAGACACACTAATGGCGCTTTTCCACCGCATGAAATCAGCTCGCCTCGCCTCGCCCCTACTCGCATTTTTGGCGTTTCCACCGCAGTTCCATGGTACCTGGTACTTTTTTTACCTGGCTAGCGGGTACTTTTTTGGTACCTTCTTGCTCTAGGTACCAGGCGATCTTAAGTCGAGCTAAAAGGTGACGTCGGCAGACGGCCGGCCATTGATTGGCCAGAAAGTGTGACGAAGTCACGAGAGCGACTTAAACAACAGCGCCGCAGCTAATACTTATTACTATCAGGTACAGTCCATTACACCAACAGTCTACAAGCTTTTTAAAAGTCAGATAAGTTACAAAAGACTAGTTCGTCAACATGGCTAAAATTATAATGTGGGTTCTGTCCACTTGTGGGTTGCGTTGGTGTTATTTACGTCGCGTACAAAAAGACGTCAGGGCCTACGTCACGCCCCTTTCGCCGAGTACTTTTTGAGGTACAATTTGCGGTGGAAAACCACCCCACGGGTTCAGGAGTTTACTACAAACCGAGTACAGTCGGGTAGAGTCGTGCTACATTTGCGGTGGAAAAGCGCCATAACTCACCAGAGGAGATCGCTGAAGGAAGGGAAAATGGGCATCGGCGAGTGGCTAACGATCGAAGCAAGTTTCTTATTCAGAATCAGAATGGGGTTTATTCGCTATGCAAGATTAACAAACATAGAATTCACTGGTGAATTCAGGTGTCTATTTTTCGTTTCTGTGGCATTAAAACACGATTAACCAATCGCACGTTGTGTTGGGTACTTTGTAGTAGCGGATGCAACAGAACACTGTTGGATATGTGAAGCTGGCTGATTGTTTCAATTTAAGTACAGAACGTCACGTTCAACTTATTACCTCCCACTGTTGCTGTGTTTGAAACATCTTAAGCTATGCCAGCCCACATATTTTAACAAGCTGTTAACTGGAGCAGGAGAAGGAACAGTGACTTAATGTGTGAGGGCTGCACTTAAAACGTATTAATATTAAAGGGCTGATAAATGTGAAAGAGACCCAAATGTGAGTCAGGGATGATTAATGCTATTTTATTTATGTTCTTCTAAAGGGGTGAAACACTACCTTGTATGAATTACACCACCTACAATGACACATCTGCATGGATTCTTATGCACATACTGTATGGTGTGTATGGGAGTGCGTGTTCTTTGTGTTTGTGTGTGTGTGTGTGTGTGTGGTGTTTCTATATATTGTTCCCACTCGATAATGAGATGCTGGGCCAGTTTAGCTTGGAAGAAGGGCCATCGGCAATCCCCCGGTGTGGGAGAGAAGAACTGGAGTGTCTTCCTGCGGGGGAAGGATGACCTGCTTGTGTCTGGGGCAATCATTGAAACTTACCTGGAGAGTTTTATGTAACTCTGCGCATTATGAGTCCACACAAGGTGGTTATATACATGTGCCTTTGCTGAATGTGCATGCAGGGTCATGTTGACAAGAGAGCGCGCCCTCGCCGTTTCAAAACTCCCTCTCCTCACACGCCTGCCTCTTATACCATTGTTCTTTCTCTCTTCATTGCCCTATCTTCCCCTCGCATCTCTCCCGCTCCATCTCTCCCTCCCTCCTCACTTCATCTCCCCTGCTCTCCCCTCCATCTCTCTCCCTCCCTCCCTCTCTGTCATTCTGAGGCAGCTGTGTCTCAAGTTCCTGCAGGAGCGTTTGTTTTCCGTGTTTGAGTAAGAGACAGATTTAGAATGTGTTCACTCGGGTCACTGTTCGTCCTCTTCCCCTTGGGAAACATGCCTCCCCCCCCCCCCCATCCTCTGCCCACCCCCACCCGCCTCTCCTCCCCATCCTTTTCTAATTCCAACCATAGAAGGGTAATGGTGGTGTTCTGTGTAACACCTCCATTCTTTTTTGCAAGCAGCATTATATTGGCCGAGAGCAGGTTCACCAACGTGACCCCATAGTGAATGCTTTACTGCAGACTCACCTCAGGAGACAGTGCTAATAATCGTAGCTCGCACCAAATCAGGAAACAGCCTCTCTATTTATTTTCATGTCTCTCTCACCCTGTCAGGACATTTTCAAATGATATACTTCTTAAAAAATGTCACAAAAGGCATTGCACCCCCCGAAAAAAAACTGAAAGACTATGCTAGAAACCTTATAAGGTGCTGTTCAATTTAACATATCCATAGGCGCTTAGAAATACACATCCTTATGGATGGGATCCAAATAAATATGGGATGTCTCACCTACAAAATTGCAAATCTCACTTGAAAGTGTGATATCTGTTTTTCTTGCACTTTTTTTTAACACGCGATCTTTATGTGGCTCTTTTTTGCAACAGTTTGCTCAAGCTGTCAAGCTACTTAATTGCTTGTTACTTTTCTCCTCATCTGTCAGGTGTATAAAAATGGATTCTCGATCAAGTTAGAGACATATCTGTAACCTGTTTGCTTTTCTTTGGAAGAGAACATGACATGTTCTCGCAGAGTTGTCAGAACCGAGAAACAATCCCTCCCGTTGCCTGTGATATATATGGTAGCCTTCAGAAGGGGGGGGGGGAATAATCATTCCTTTCTAAACTGTCAGGCGAGACGCTGAATACAATGAGAGCGGCTTTGCCGGTGTGTTCCGTTTCACCCTTCCTGACCAGTGGTCATCAGCAACTTCTTAGGTCGTTTTTTTTTTAGGAGGTGCTGGGGGGAGGGCGGCGGTCGATGGGTCGTGTTGAGTTTGCGAGCGGAACGAAGGGCGGAGGGGGCTGAGGCCGCTACCGCAAGGCGGCGCTGAAGGTTACGTGCCAAAAGGGTGTCATTTCCCGCCATTACGTTGTTCCTCAACTCATCTGTATGCTTGGGGGGGGGGGGGGGGGGGGCTCAGCTTGGATAGCGCTGCCACAACAATGAGTACATGTTTTTTTTCTCCCGTTATTTTAATCGAATGGTTCTCTCTGGGATTCCACAAGAGCTTATCAGAGACGGAGGCCGGCTGCGAATCAGTCTTGCTCGCCAAGGTGTCGAGGCTTCGGCTACGCGGCACCTTTTATATTCCCCCCCCCCCCCACCTCAGCATGCCACACAAAGCCCAGAGCACTGCTGAGAGCGACAGATATGACGGCTTCCCCTCTGCTCACTCGATCACAAATACATACATTTGGTTAAACGTACAAGGCACTCCACTGCCGGGTAGATAATACGCAGGCGAGGCTATGAAAGAACATGCCGGAAGGGGTGAGAAACCTAACCAAGGTTGAGGGAATGAGGAGATATTGTTGACAAAACAACAAAACGGGCAAATACTGTATATGGGGAGTGTATTCTTCCAGTGTGACAATGCACCCTCTGAGCTCTCTCGTCTGGTGTAATCTGACATCGAAGCGACTGTTGAATACCATCATGACGCCGGCAAAAATCGTCTCTTCCGACAGCTAACCTTGGAATGACATTACATACACTTAATATAAGTCAGCACAACAAGGAGACAAACGACAACAGCAACAAATAAAAGCCTTTGAAGTTCGTGCTAAATTAGATTGCTTTCAAGAGCATGCAGCAGAAACGTTTTTTTTGTTTTTTGTTCTTCCTTTCTCTCTCGTCTCCCGACAGTTCTGCTAATGACACAGAAAAAAAAGCCTGAGAACAAGAGTCAGGAAAGACCGAGGATGGTACTGGAGAAGAGTAAAGTGGGACAGGAGGATAAAGTTTCGCTGAGACAGTGAAGCGGAGGACAGAGGCCCTGCGAGTAAATGAAAACGCCCGAGACAGGATGCGGTTACGCCGGAGATAGATGCAACCAAACAGGACGTTGAGTGAACTAATGAGTTAGTGTTTCTTTGGAAGTTTGACGCTTATAACATAAAAGCATCGGAACGTGGGGGCAGAGAGGAAGGAAGAGTGTTCAACAAGATTTTACTAGTTTGTACACATGAATGCTTAGATAAAAGAGGCAGCCTTTTAGGAAAGTGAATAAAATGGTTAAAAGGGTCTGGTATCAGATGGAAGATGCACCCACTTCCACAGGTCATCGAAAAGAAGAAACATACAAGCGCTTTGAGCCCAAATCCACTGATGTTTTTTGGGGGGGAAAGGGATTGGCATGGATGCATGTCTTTGAGCACCGATTGTGGATCTAGGAGAATCCCAGAGGAATTCACCTGACAAGTTCACCGCTGACGAACGTCACGGCTCAAGTTTCCCCGCGGGAGAAGCAGAGCGGACAAGGATGGGCTCTGGAAAAAATCCAATGTTGGAAAATGAAGAGATAAATCATCAATAGAAATGGCTTCTCAGCCTGTAATGGGCGGCAGTTAAAAGTCAGCGTTTGCCAGCAGTTGTCAGTGACATTTTCATATCCTTGCAGGACAGGTGAAAATCCTAAGAAATACAATCCGGACTGCTCGTCATACTCTTTACACCTTCCATCATTAGTTGGTCTTCGTCAAATGCACCCGTTGAGAAGGTCTACACCCTCTGGAAGCAGCTGAAATGTTTTATTTTATTTTTATGTTACGATGGCTGTTAAGGGAAAACAGTATGGTTTCGACCCCCCGGGTCAAGGACGGCTCGGTGATTCAATCACCAGCGTCGCTTGGGCCCAGTTACAACCACGGAAGGGTCGAGATGAGCCGAAGAGTTCAACATCACAGCAGTTTACAGGGTTTACATTGTTTCAACACGCTGTCATATATCTTTCTCTATTCCATAGAGCTGATCCATTTGTCTAAAGAATGATATTCAATACCCTAGAAATGAAATGAAACCCATTTTTTCAATGGGTTTCTGCCTTGAGTTGCGTATTTTCTGATATAGCAAATCCTTGTTGCTAGAGAATGAGGTTAAAGCCGGGCTTCTGGGCCAACTTAAGAGTTTAGGAGAATATTTTGTGAGAAAATTAGCCATTCAAAACATATGCAAAGGTCACTGGAGGTCACAGAGGAGTGGCCACCATCCAGCATGATTCATGAGTATCATTTGGTTTTGAAAAATTAATAGGTGGTCTGATAAATCATCGTCCAGGCCATCCTTTGACAAAAATTTGTGAAGTACTGGGTTCTGCCCTCCACTGGAGCTGAATGCTGACTACAAGGTCATCATGAATGAGCGTAACTTAAGTGCTGCTCTCTGGAAAGAAATGGCAGAAGAGGTGAGCCACTGTGGGTGTTTGACCCGCTCAATAATGATATTTAAGCTGTGCCTGCACCTGTTGGTGTGCCACTGAATAGCATTAGATCACTGGATGAACCATCAGCGCAATTAGAGAAAACGCTCACAAGCGAGCGAGATGAGAATGTATTTCTTCGTTGATAGCAAACACTGAAAGTCATTCTATTGAAATTAGTTAGTCTGGAACACGATTAAGGAGTTCCAGAATGTGCTGTGGTGTGTTCTGTCAAAAAAGGAATTTGAACAGGACTTCCAGGCACCTGAAAAGCCATGGATCTTAGACTTCATAGGTTTGTTGTACATGAGACCATTGAGACACTGATGAAACATATTTCACTTGGATAAGTGGTCTGTGATGGATAGAAGTTTCTGTTTCAGATGAGGGGGGGGGGTGTACTCCTCTGAAATATACAACAACACCCCACCCCACCCCTACCCCCCCCCCCCCCCCCCCCCCACACACACACACACACACACACACAAAAACAAAGAGATAGGAAAGCCAGCCTTTATCCGGGACAATGGTTCAGTGTCAAAATATTCCAGGATGTGCCAAAAGCAGATTGTGGGACACACCAGATCACAAAAACTCAGTCATACACACAAACACAAACACACACCCACACACAAGGCATTTACAAAAAAATAAATAAAGGAATATCAGCGATGAGCGTTGCAGCTGGAGACAATAAACTGGGAGAGGAACCAATTACCAGAGGGTGACAAGCTGCTGGTTTGGTCCTTTCAACATGTCATTATCTCCCGATCGACATTTCCAAGAAGCCTGACAGGCCATTTCTGGGGCTGCCATGGCAAGCCACCGTGATAAACCACCAGGAGAGGAAAGGAGAAGACCAAAAAAAAAAACAAAGCCATCCATAACTTGGCTATACGGAAATTTCAGGCCCCAGAAATATTCAACCTCATCCCATCCCACGAAATCATCTTTAACCGCCTCATCCGCTCACCCTTCCCTCGGCGTCTCCTAGTATCAAGGATTCTCAAACAATATTCAGCTTTATTCTGAAATGGTAATAGTATTATTATAATTTTTTTTCATCCTGTTAGAACCCCACAGTTTCTCTGCAAACTACCCTGAGGCAATTACACCAAATGTCAATGAATTAAGTAATAGCTTGGTGCCAAGCCAGAGGAGCGCACTGTAGATCACCCCAGTCAGCAGAAAAACGCATCTGTCACCAGTCACACACACACACACACAACACAACACACACACACACACACAGGGTTTAAAGCCAATGTCTGGTGCTCTTTGTGTGGTGGAATGTGCTCTCACCTGGTGTTTTCTGAGCCTTTGTTTGTGTGCAGATAAGACAGCACAGAGGGGAAAAATAGGCTCTACCTTGTAAAGACTGTGGCACTGAATGCTAATGCAGATTATCTGCACGCATCCTCTGTCGACAGTGCAAGGATCTGGATTACTGCGGCTACTTTGCCGATATTTGCACATAGATCATGTTTTACTAAGCACACACCTGTCTGTGCGAGGAAAGCATTGCATACATAATACATTGAAGTGCTTTTTGAGAATGCTTGAATTGCTGAGGAGTTCAGCGGAATAGCACGCCATTATGTACTGTGCTGAACAAATATGATTCACGCCGCACTTAACTATGCAGCTTTTTCCTGATAACATACACAAATATACAGACTCCCTGTGAGTTTCTGTGTACGCATGTCTGTGAGAGAGAGCCTTTGCTTTACTTTATTTCACAAACTGAATATTTATACATTACATTTTATTAATGGCCCTTTGACGCATACAAAACCAGAACCAGCCTGTGTAGACTATAGAGAAACGCAGTCTTGTTTGAGGCATTTCCATAATGTATGTTTCTTTTATAACTGTGGTTGTAGTCAAGTTTGAAAGACGGTAACCCAATAGTTAGCCATAAGCATCAAACAAAAACAAAATCCAAGAAGTTGGCCAAATACCTCGTACAATTTTTTTTATTGTATTCTATTATATCTTCTTCATTTTATATTTTACCCTGTCACTCTGAATGCTGTACTGCACCCTGCTGCTGTTGTAGACTACAATGTCCCCTCTGGAGCACAAATAAAGGATTTCCTTATCTTAAGACCTACAAATGTTCCAATCAAGTGTTCTGTTGAAGAGAAAGGTCAAGTCTCACCAGTCCTTCCTCTAGTCTATGCACATTTAGTCATTTAGCAGACGCTCTTGTACCCATACATGTTGTTTACTGATGTTAGCTATATACATCCCTTGCCTGACTTGCCAAAGCAAACATATCTGGGCAAATGTTCTCAAGCAGCCCTCTGGCTGTTCCTAGTCCTTGGTCCTTTCCCTTCGATGACTTCAATCTGGTGTCTGAATCAACACATTCCTGTGCAAATGTTTTCTCACGTTGCAAACATCCCAGGTCCCAGGTATCCATAAACAGGGCGCTAATAAACCCTGATGCTAAAGTGTAGCCATGAAATAAATGCCTGAGGGTGCAGTTAGTGTGCCTGTGACTATCCCACCAGCTCCAAGTGTGAAATTGAGTCCGTGCCTGTTGTTGTGGCCCACTGAGATAGTGAAAATAGGAGAAGGTTCTCAGCCGGGAGAACATTTTACACAAACGCATGCAAGAGCAAATTCTGTTACTTTTCATGAAAGTCTGATTAAGGTGGAAACAGAGACGAGGGGGAGAGAGCTGGAAGTGCAGTGGCTCAGTGTGGTGTGAGGAAAACACAACAGGGGAAACACTCTGGCCATGGACTGCACTGACACAACGACAAGCTTGATGCAAGGCTGATATGCTGGACATATCAGTAACGAGTCACACTCATGTCCAAAACACAGATGAGCTGACAAACATTCGCCTGTCATATTGAAGGTAAAATAAGCATCAAAAACGAATTGTAGTAAAAAAATAAGTTCCGAGCAAGCTTCTCAACTTCCAGCTCATCTCAAATGCCGCCCATCATATGCCAAAAAATAAATAAAAAATACTGGAATGTGATCTGAATTTGATAAGCTAAATTGGAATCGATCGATGATTCCCCCATTCTGCAATCCAAAACACAGACGATCTACTTGACATTCCCTTGCACAGCCGCTGTAACAGTGTCGCCTGATGAAACAGAGTGCATCGACCAGCTGCAGGTTTACAAACCATGTCACTGGGCAGATGTTGCTCACCATCAGAAAAACTATAGGGATGAAGAGAGGCTGCTGGGAAAGAGAGGGTTGCCATCATGGATTTTTCCCCTAATATGGGACATACTGATGAACAAGGAAACGAGCATCGCTCTGCAAAATGGACTGTTAAAGAGTTGAAGTCGGAGCTTGAAATTGTCTTTCTGCCTCATTTGCTTTAATCTGTTGCCCTGGCTGTTTTTGGACTCTCATGCAGAGGTTAGCCGTTTCACCACTTGTCTACGCGGCATCTGCCACCGCCTTTGATTGATAATTGCCGCAAAAGAACAACGATACACAGATGACACCCCTTACTGCCCAGCAACGCCATCTGTTAGCACCGGATCTGCTGCTTCCTTTTATTTCCCTCTCTTTTTCTTTCCCTCGCTCACGCAGCCACTCCAAATCTCTTCTCCCTCTCCTTTTTCTCCCTCCTTCCCCCCCCTCGGTTCTCTCAGACCCGTGTCTCTGGCCTTTCCCTTCGTCTTCCCAAACATCCAGAGACAGGCCTCAGCATGGCTCCTGCATCCACTGCTTTCTCTCTCCCTTCCTTCTGCCTCTCCCTCCAGCTTTCTCTCTCTCACTCTCTCCTTCTCTCTCTCTCTCTCTCACTGACAGCCTCCCTCATCGCAGGCACGGAGGGGAGCAGAGAAAACAAAGATCTGGTTCAATGGATCCGATCTTGATTTTTTTTTTTTCACAGATTGGATTGAAGATTATGAAGCTTTTTATTCAAACACCACACAACATTTTCTTCAGCACCTGCCAACCATGACTCCAGACCGCAGGGGCTGGCGCTGTGGGCACAATGTGCCATCTGTGATGTTTAACTCCACGTCGTACACATGCTCAACACCAACCCCCCCCCCCCCCCACACACACACACACACACACACATCACCCCCCAACCTCGCCCAGAAAGATGAATCTCAGAAAAACACACACAAAACAGATTGTTTCTATAGAGTTTCATCATAAACACTGAAGATTAGGGTCTCGGAATGTGTTCTTTTTTGAGAAAAAAAGATTTCTTCTCAAAGTACCGTTCTTGAAATGAACGCCCACCTAGCCCACTCAGTTTCGTGGGAATGTGAAAGCCTTAAGCTGTCTTTTTCCATCAAGCCCAGGTCAGGTGGTGTTACACAAAGAATAATTTGAACTATTTTCTGCAGTGATTAGATATGCTCAGACTTTGTTGGGGGGGGGGGGGGGGGGGGGGGGGTTTCCATGAAAGATATGAAACATTTCAAAAACTCAAATAGTGTAGCAGGAACAATCGATAGTTTGTTTATGATGTTATGAAACATCATTCTAAGCCAAGCTCTTACATTTACATGTAATCATTTAGCAGAAGGCTCTTATCCAGAGCAACTTCCAGCACATAAAGGGACGTAAGCCCTGAGGCAAGTAGAATGAAGTGCCTTGCCCGAGGACACAACATCATATAGCCACAGCCATAGCTTATTATTATCCTCAGTGTTGGCTACACTGGGTATACACAGTATAAAACATAACTAGATACTGACTCAAAGTGAAAAATTGACCCCAGTTCTGTTCTCCGTTAAAGTTTCTCGAGAGGCTGTGGGCGGGTCACAGCGGGTGCAGAATGAGTCGTTTCAATTAGTCGCTCTGTGACGTCGACCACTTCCGACCCTATTGATCATAGTGCCACTCCAGGGCCTTCTTTGTCTGTCTGTCGCTCTGTGGCTTGAAGCCTGAAGATATTTTCTTTATGCTGTTTAAAAGTGGTCAAAATGCCAGCGTGACCATTTTTCCCATTGCTTTTCAAGGAAAATGACACAGAGAGATGGAGAGAGAGAGATGGATAGAGAGAGAGATGGAGAGAGAGAGAAAGGGAGATGCCCAGGAAGATCACACACACATCTTGTCAGTGAAGCACCTCAGTCTCCCCTTCTTTCATCTGCTTGTTGATTCATGTTTCTCGTCCGTTTTGATTCCACAACAACCTCTCACGGTCTCAAGCGCTGGAGACTAGCCATGGCAGCCAACGACACTACAGAACAACAGCTTTATCATCATCATCATCATCATCGATATTTACTAAACAAGAACTCAAAATGATAACAATGATAGTCCATTCATCAGCCACAGCATGTAAACAATCTATTTCCCATCAGACCTCAGTGGTCACTTTGCACTTCTACCCTTTACAAACGTTCATGCTGACTGGCTTGAGTAAAGAACACAACAAGGTCTGAACTTCCGGTAAGGATTCAGTGAAAGTGTAAAGTGAAGCACTGTCAAGATATCATCTACCGGTACTGGCTCTTATCACGAAGCGAGACATAAAAACACAGTTAGCTTTCAAAGCACCAAGTGCATTTTGGCAAAATGGGAACCCTACAATTACAGGCCAGGTACAAGTTGTACCGTAATCTATCTGGTTTGGAAGGAGACGGACAAACTGCCATGGATCTAGACAGATAAAGCGGGAGGCGTTCACAGGAAGACAGAAGAATTGGAGTTAAATGAAAAACACATTGTGAGGTACTACACAACGCACCTAGCGCCAATGAAGGAGAAGAAAAAGGAAGATAAAGCTAAACAAAACTTTTTTCTTCTTTTTTTCTAAACTCATTTTTGTTAACTTCAGTTGGCTGTCTTTCGTATCGGCAGCTTCCATCATTTCAGATCACAGCTCAGGGTTTTCAAATTTTATTTCATTTACTGCCTCTGCCAGGCTCCTTGAATCCACCAGCATGCTTCAAAATGCACATAAATTCACCAAACTTCTAATCTGCCTGGATCCTCAAAGACGTGACCTTCACAATACAATAATTTTTGCTTTGAAAATCCAATTACACAGGCCTCTGACATAAATAAACATTTCCTAACAGAGCTAGGTTGGACAGAAAGAATTGGGTCATTTACATTTCTTCTCTATTGATTTCCCACAGAAGTGCACTGGCAGCATATCAAACTCACAGGTGGCCTGACACTTCCTCAAAAACAAGAGTGAAGGAATGAAAGAGATTTTCATTTGCACCTTAACTTCGATTTTTTAAATCGGCGGATTCTTTAATCTGAAGAGGTCGTCCAGTAGGTTGGAATTAAATAATTCCTCCCCCCTGCCACGCCATCCCATGTGGTAATGACTTTCAGAGAAACTACTAAACTTTTAGAGACTTTTAGAGATAATACAGTATGGGCTAAGTTTAGCAAGTTCATACATTATTCATTTTGGAATCATCGTACACACTTTCATAAACTCTGACTGCAACATATGCCATTAATTGTACCTGTCTTTGATTAACAGATGGCTAGGGCCTGGAAAAGCTCAAACTTACCTGCTACCTGTCAAGTTATAAACAAGCAGCAGAGAAAGGAATAAAGGATGAAGTAATAAACAATACCCGCAGAGAACCCTCGTAGAACCGGCAGCGATACAAAAAAAAGTCCTGTTAAGAACTTGGAAGAACAACCAAGTGGTCACATCTTTTCCAGATCAGTTCCTTCTAATGCTTCTGTGGCAATTGGCCGTGCGTGAACAAGAAGAACCCAGATGGTTCCATCAGCTCCTACACAGGAGATCTGTGCCGTCTACGAACTAAACAGATACACACGTACTAGTATTGAACGCTCCTGTGAATTTGATTCCCAATCAGTCCTACACCCTGAGTTGTCTGTGTAAACACACACGTTCCTCTGTGTGTCTGTGTGTGTGTGTGTGTGTGTATAGGTGTATGTGTGTATATATATGTATATGTGTGCGCGTGTGTTAGGCAGTGCGCCAGCAGCATACTCAGACCGACCTTGACGTCCTCTGGACTCTGGCATTGCCATGAAACCCCAGTCTAATCACAGAGACCATGCCTTTGCCCCAATAGCATTTGGCTCGCAGACAGCGAGCACTTTGTGGAGATGTTCTTACCAAGCTCCCGGAGCAAAATATCAACACATGCTTCCGTCAGTAAAGCTTGATGTCAATGATGCTTTGTGTCATAGACTTTAGCTGCCTATGAAAGTCACCAGAGGACAATATTCCTGCCACAGACGTGACGCAGACACATACTTTTTTTCAACATGTCTGTCTCAGTATAAAAATGCCCACTGAACTATTCATTAGACTAGCTGTATTACGGTAGTAGTAAATTGTTTTGTGTGTGTACATTTACCATGTGTTAGTCCAGTAACAAATAATAATGAAACTGACTGGAGAGGGGAATTCTAGTACATTTCTCATGTGTAAGTATAACAGTAGGGAACCAGCTAGGTTTTTAATGTCCACACGCAGGCTGAGAATCAAGGAGAAGGCCTAGTTTAGCTTCAAAACAAAGCAATCACTATAAGATTGATCCGAAGTGGGTATAACTGCTAGCACTGCAAGTGTATGACAGCTTATTTCCCCTCATCACTCTCCATAGGCTATCCAGATTGCATCTGACCAGCAGCTTCTTCCTGGAGGAGCCAGTGGTAATTGGCTGACAGGTCGATAGCATTTCACCACAGACTATCTCATTGGCAGAGTGATCAAAACAGGAAAGAAGCGCAGTAAACATTCGAAGGAAAGTAGCATGTAAGTTATCAAATTCGGTTATTTAATATGAAAGTGGTGATTTAAGCTCTGCAACTGTAACTTGTATTCTTGCATTGCACAAGATGGATCATCTAGAATTGTTCCGAATCGACGAGGCAACCAATCAATAAGCACCGCAAGCAGTCCTTATGCAAATGTGGCGTGTAGAGTGAATATGGACATACGCAATAATGATAGGTGTTGTCATGGTCAGAATACTGCACATGACTATAAAAATAAATATATATATATTTGCCCAACAATAAAACTGCTCAATTGGCAAGTTGACAGGAAAACAAAATACCCGACCACTTACTAAGCACCAACATTGTGCCTGTGAGAACAGGGCTGGGGGGTTGACATAAGGACAAGGGACAATTAGGATTGTGCTCTTCTATTTGGGAGGCAGGAAATAAACAACTAGATCAACTTTTACTAAATCATCATGAAGTTCCCCCAGCCTCTTCCTGTGTGTGTGTGCTCAGATGTGTGTGTGTGTGTGTGGTGTCCATCCCTGGTGACTCGACTCTTGAACACGATGGGCTTGTTAGGAGTCAGGGAACAACACTCTTGTGTTGCTCTGACAGGACCCGTTTATTAGGTCCTCTGCCTGCTGTGGAGTGTTTTATGGGCTCATAATGGACTGCATTTCATGGCACAACACTTTGTCCTGTGTCATTGTGGGGTTGGACATCCATTTAAACAAGATTGTTGTAGGTCAAATATCGCTATATTGATCCTGAAGAAAATTTAAGGTAAGGGCAGATAAGCAAAAATACTTTAACATAAGTGTACAGCTAGATCACTAATCAATGATTAAATTATTTAAATGATTAAAATATAGTTTCTATCAAGCAAAAATGCTGCCAGTGTAATAAATGATTTCAGTTGTAGTTATTCGAAACGTACAATGATTTGTTTTCAATTTGAATCTAATCAATGTAAAGTGTAGTTATGGCAACAGTATTCGCTAGGGACTTATTTAACTGAAGCAACTGAACTCTGAAATAACTCATTTACAGCACCCTGTAAAAAAAACAATCCTATATCGGTTTCAAAATGGTCATTACACATAATTTACTAAGGGTCCATTTTAACAATATAGACCTAAGAAATAAACAAGCATCTTTCACAATCCACCAGTGAACAATTGGTCCAGTCCTACAACTCCATTCTCAGTCTACCTCTTTCCCTCCAAGAGAGTGAGTTTTAATCAGGAAAATGCCTCCTAGTAATTATGCCTAAAGACAACATAAAAAACAAACTTAATGAATGGCTTATAATTAATAAGCCACCGAGTCATCTGAAAGGTGGGAGGACTGCACGTCCAATCACAAAAGAGAAATGATTCAGTGGCAACACTGCATGCCAATGCACTTAAAGTGAGAGGTAAGAAAATAAAGTCAACTACAGAGTACAAAATGACAACAGTTTGGCCGTTCTCTCTTTCTCGTTCAAGGGTTTCTCGCACGCAGCCTAAACTCCAAGTGAACACAGGAAGTATGTAATTAGACTCAGCCGTCACATCCAAATCACAGCCCTGTCCTTTTGTTTGATAAGATACAACTTTGGATTGATTGAAAGTAAAAAAAAAAAAAAACGCCACTCTGGGTCTATCAACCCACACCCATCTCTCTAAGGAGCAAACATTGGCAGCGCAGTACAGCCATTGCAGCACGTCATGTAAGCAGAATGAATTTCCATTTTTGTATTTAGTAAAGTGAGGACCCATGCATGAGAAATGTCCAAAAAAAAGACTAAAAAACTGTACAGTACCTTGTTGATGACCTAACACAGCATCATCATCAAAATCAGGGGTCTCCAATCCTGGTCCTCGAGGGCTGCTGTCCTGACGTTTTTAGATGTTTCCCTGCTCCAGCACACCTCCACAGAGCTTGATAACGACGCTTCATTAGAATCAGGTGTGCCGGAGCAGGGAAACATCTAAAACCTTCAGGACAGCTGCTCTCGAGGACCAGGATCGGAAACCCCTGATCAAAATGGTTTGAACAACATCTTACACAATCTCATTCAAAAAGTGAAATGGCCACACATCATCTATGTCATTTCAACTGTCAATTAGGAGGTTTCCCCACTAAGGTGAACGCATGTCCCCGTTCAACTGGCCTTTCTCACCAACCAAGCGGATGTCAGACCAGAAAATGCAAATGATCCCTTCAACAACAAAAGGGACCGCCGAAGCACCTGACACCTGTCGCAGCGCTCGCCCCCGTCACCAGAGGCGGGGACGTAATAACTCCAGCATCAGCTGCCTGAGACTCCGCGGCTGCGTGGGGGCTTTGCAGGTTAACAATAATTTGTTTGCGCTGGTGTTAATGAATTCAACAGGGTTTACACCAATAAACCACCAGCACCCTCGCCAGCCGCCAACCTGCAGCAAGGACGCCCGTTAGCGCCAGGTGTGTTTGCCGCAGACGGCTTAATGAAATACTACGGGCCCTTCCCAATGAAACGCTCCCCCCCGCCCCCCAACCCGATAACCTAATTACAGAGCAGGCTTGGAAGCAGCACCCCTGGGTCTTTCTTGGGAGTGGTGGAGTGAGCGAGCCGAGTTTGTAGCTGGCTGGAAACAGCGAGGGGATGAGGGGAATCGGGAGGCTACGCGGGCTGTCTAGGACAAGTTCCCCCCGGAGTTTAAGCCTGTTGACCTTCATCTGCAGGAGAAACACCTACTTCCTCGGAACAGAACAACGGTCGTCTTTATCGATACAATTCACGATTATCGCGAGGAACCAGCTGCAGCAAGGCGGATGTAGTAACGCGGATGATGAGACGGACAGCAGCCCTCTCTTGATGTGGAAGGCTTCCTTGCCCATGAATCGATCCTCCTCATGCTGACAACTTGAGCATCCCGGCGGTGTGACTCCAAACAGGATGACATATCCAGGTGACATGGAGCATGCTGCTTCTCAGCCGGACAAATGACCCATCCAGGTGACTCAGGCCCAGGACACTCCTACTTGTCATTGCTCACAGTGTTCCAGGTGTGTCCAGTTCATCCAGGAAGCAGAAGGATCGGTCCCATGTGGCTGGGGAAGTCAGCATGGCTGGAGGGGAGCCGGGATTATCTCTGCGCCGTCGTACCGGCTGTGATGTGGTCTGGAGCTATATTCATCACATCCACTAGGGGCTGCCGTGAGATCTGTGTCGGGTTGTTTACGGTCTTGAGTCACCAGAAGTCCCTAAAAAAGATTGTAAACTAATAAAAAGTTGGAAATGGGCTGTTGCTAGTTTTTTATTACATCAAGCTTTAAGGTCAGGGTTAGGAACGACCACTTTGAACATGAGTGAACTGCTAGTCCTCACCAGGATGGTACCTGTTTGTGTGTGCGCCTTTGTGTGTGTGTGTGTGTTAAAAACACTAAAATCACTGAGCACTTGGATTATCAGAGATAATTACACTGGAAGATTTAAAGGGTTACTCTACTGTTGCTTTTCTCACAGATCCTTCTCATATATTGTTGTTTCTCTTCTATTTTTCATCAGAAAGGGCAAGGGCATTGTAGACGCTGAAAGGCAGCGATATATATGAAATGTGTCCTTTCTTGTCTTAATCTATTCATCTCAATTCATGAATTTATCAACAACCCATGAAGGTTTCCATGAATTTATCAACAAGAACCCCTCTGCTTTCATCCTCTACATTCATATCCTGTAGAATCACCGCAAATAAACAGGACCCACATCAGAGTTCTACTGCATCTGAGCCCACCTCCAGAATTCCCTCAAACCGTCTGCAAACAACCAAACCTCTCACTTCAGGAGGAGTGGGGCTAAGGAAAGCACAAACAGACAGTAGAGGAGGAAAAAATAACACTGCCTTTTTTTCGGCACTTGACCCAAGAAGCAGAGATGAAGCAGCCCTTCGCTTCAAGTCTGACACGATGACAGTCAAAGCCTCTTAGTAGTGCTCCTGAGAACCGTCCAGGCTAGAAGATGCCACTTTATTCCCCCTTTGTATCTGAAGGCCCGTTGCTGAACACCAGCGAGCTGAAGCCAGTGTGAGTGTGTGGTGCCCTAGAAGATGGAGCAGAAGAGCGGACGATTTGACCTAGAAAATGGAGCGGAGGGGAAGATTTGACTCTTGACTCGTTCACTAAAATGAAAAATACTTGCCGAATTGAATTTTCAACCCAAGGAAGGCAGGGGTAAGGGGGAATAAATCAACATCAGGAAAGTTTTGGAGTACTACTTCCTGTGTGATTACTTAATTGTTGAGCGGATCAACGTGACTTCCATCAGTTCGGTGATTCATTTCCTCCTTGACCAATAGGACGGAAGTGAAGAATACTCTATATCAAGGTAGATAATGGCTGGGAGAAGAAGTGCTTATTTCCAGAGTGTGTGACAGTGCTGTGAAAACATATGACATATACAGGAAGTCATCTTTTATAACAGAAGCTTCTTAACGTCACCAGTGCTTGTCCTCCTCTGACCCACCCCTCTTCACCCCGGCCATGTCTGTAACCAGGCCCACCATTACAGTCAGTAAGTTCTCCCACACGCACTAAAAGCCCTGACAAACATATGATCATCACTCCAAAACGGTAGGCAATCATGTCTCCGCAAGATGGATTGCTCTCTTAAGGTGCTCCATAATTTAATATCCTGGTCTTTCTTCATCTCTCTCTCTCCTCTCCCTCTCTCTTTCCCTCTCAGTCACTCTTTGACTTCCTCGCTCCCTCTCTTCCTCCCCGTCGCCACGAAATCAAAGTGAGTTCTTCTAAAATCTATTAAATCATGATGCATCATAAAAACTAATTATCCCCACCACAGTATGAATCACATGATATATCCCTCCCACACTCCACCTTTAACTCTGTTTGCACTTAATGGAGTGCTAGATTAAACCAGCGTTCCTTTTCTTAAATGATTGACCTCTGAGCAGTTTTCTGTCCTGTCTGTAATCAGTATATCAAGAAGTGTGAACAGCAAAATAAAGGAGGGACCTTTTTCCAGCGAACCGTCAAACTAGACCTCTTCTCCTTCATGTTCATTCAGACGAAAGAAACCTATGAGTCTGTTGCAGTGACTCAAGTATTGAAAGTTAGAACACTCTACTCTTGACATGGCTTGTTGGTGTACTTTTAATATTGCACCTTTAAATATTCATAAATTAAATTTGAATTAATTTAATTTTTAATACCACCATTTATTATTAAGCCTATTCGAATGAATATTTCACATTCTAATCATTTGAACAAGATGGGGTATTAAGGATTCTTGCAATCCTGTACTCAATGAAATTCATGTTTATCCACTGTAAAACCATTCTAAATGCACACTGTTGTAATTCAATTGGGTGATGTTAAAAGATCAGAAGTTAGACTAAATCAAGCACTGAAATTCAAAGGAGGTGTGTATTTCTTTAAGACCTGACCTGCACTTCCTGTATTCCTCTGGCAGTAAGTCTTCAATGTTTCTCGGTAATGAGTTAACTAGTATGTGTTAACAGTGTGTGCGTATGTGTGACTGATGTGTAACATGCTTAACGGAGCATGCACACGCACACGTCTTAACAGATCAGGCAAGAAGACCAGAGGGGTGGTATCAATCTTGTGTGCATGTGTGCGTGCCCATGAGAGGATCATGAGAACTATGTATGGATAGTATGCTTATTGAGTCCACATTGTTGCGTTCTTGTCAAGTGCCCGCAGACTCTACAAAGCTCAAAGGGGAAATGACAAATTTCAGGAAAAATTTGAATCAACTCTGATAGTCGCCCCTAGGCGATATCACTCATATTCTCAGGGAAAACATGTCAGTGACAGAGTTGGGGGAATCCAGAATGATCCACCGACATCTTGTGGCGCATCTCGTTTCTTTTGCCACGTATCATTTATTTTCTTTGTGATGGATACTGTATCCCCAGGTGTCTGGTAGTCCTATCTGTTCAGCTTTGCTGCCTTGACAGTGTCACAACTTTTAAGTCATACTTTATTTACGCATGGTTCCTTTTTCTGTCTTTAATACCATGGCAGTTCTGTATCATTATTTTCCTCAGGATGGGGGGGAGGGGGGGGGGGGGGGGGAAGGAAATAAGAAAAAAGGATGTTCCGAAGCATTTCTGTCGATCTTGACTCGCGTCGCAAAAACTCAGTTATGCTTTCAATTATTCCTGACAACAGAGACCTCTCACAAGAGGCAGTGAAATTGACAATGTGACTGTCAGGTTGGAAATAATTTGATGTCAGTCAAGTTTTTTTTTTTGTTTCAGACTGGATTGGTAGTGGTTGGGAAAAGAGGATGGAAGGCTGTATTCCTTTCCCCTCTGTCCCTCACACTAACTGTAGCACCTCAGTGTAAAAGTTACATGTCCGACATGCGCCATTGCTGTCAACTTTTCTTCAAAGTCCACGAGTGACGAAATGACTCCACTCTATGCAAGGCCAAGGCTCCTTATCCCCAAAATGGCCCCCAGTTTCTCTATGTGTCCATTGCTGGGAGGCCTCTTGTCTAGAAGCCAGACCCCTTTGACAGAGACATGGAGCCGGACATTGCTCTGGCTTTGTAAACAGCTGGCTTCCAATATGATATAATCCTGTCTGCTTTATTGCCAGGAGATCTGTGGAGGAAGAAGATGTTGATAGAAGATGGAGGACTTCTCGCTTTTTGTGTGCTGCTGGTTCAGTTGGCAATATCAACAAAGAGATCCTTGGTGAACATATTTTTCTGGAGCTTGACCCTGTCAGTCATGATACGACATCGTTAGATAATGTTCCTCATTTCTCAGAACCCTCTTTTTTCTTTTCTTTTTTTTTCTTCACTTGAAAGTAGTCAGATACCTAATTCAATGGTCTCTCTGTTTCTGTATACTTTATTAACAAATGATTGTGCATCAAGGGATGGAGGGTTGAAAACTGCAGGAAAGAAATAAAGACCTAGGTGGTAGCTGGCAAACAAATGCACTGTTGTACCTGCTTAAGATTAGGTCTCCAATTAAGGTAATAGGTGCTGTCATGGAAACAAGCAGCAACAGACAAGAAACATAGGTCTTATGTGATCCAAATGGGCCTGAATAATCAACATCTGAATCAAAATTGCAAGGTGTATTAGTTTATTCTTATTACATGTTTACATCCTGGGAATAAACATATTAGCACTCACAAGCTAATGAGGGACTTCGGCGCTTGTTAGGAAAATTATCATTGTTATATAAAGTCCCAGAACTCACATCACAGTAAAGGTTCATGACTAAATCTATGGATTGTGTTTGATATGTTTTGAGTGAACGGTCCTGCTGCTTTTTCCAACAGGTGGAGGACGAGAATAGTCTCGTTCTTGGAAAAACCCACCATTGGCAATGTTTGTAATTGGCTCTGAAAGGCTGCTGGTGAGAGAAGAAACATCTCACCCAGGAAGTGCGCGGCAGGTGTTCTAGTTAGAAAAACGTTTAGTGGCTCCTCAGTCGTTCTTTCCTTCTAGATGCACTTCATGCGACAGAACACGGTCCTTTTATACAAACGGGCACATACTTACATAAGTAAATTGGGCATTGTATGAAGTTGCAATTGTCTTGCTCTAGTCCCAAGGGTATGCCAAGCTGACAATGACAAATAAATATAGTTATTTAAAGTCAGCAAATATATAAATGAGAGGTAAAAAAACATGATTTAGCTTTACATCCATCACTTTATACTGTAGCATTAGCAATCAATCACAGTTTGAATTAAACACACTTGTATAATTCAATGCAAGTGCTCATATGTTAACATTTCTTTAAAATGCCCATCCCTAATAAAGAATATATAGTGTCAATACACAGCAGCCTGTTCCTCACACACACACACGCTATACATATGCACACTATCACTCTCTCACACAATTGCTTCCGTATCTAGGGCAAGCTGTTTAGTGTTGAGATCTTTTTTTGACTTTCATCTCTGAAAAATTCCCTCCTCTAGATCTATTTCGCTTAAGAAAACAAAGCCCAAGGACCTTAATCCAGTGATCCTGTCAGGAAAGTCTGTCTCACACTAACAAAGTACATACTATATATATATATATTGTCTTTACTGTATTTAGATTTTCTCTTTTCAGCCTGGTTCTCATGGGTTGGTCTTGAGCAGGGGTGGGCAATTCCGGTCCTCGAGAGCCCGCCGTCCTGAAGGTTTTAGATGTTTCCCTGCTCTAACACAACTGATTCAAAAGAACAGGTTGTTATTAAGCTCTATGGAAGCCTGATAATGACCATTCATTTTAATCAGGTGTGCTGGAGCGCCTTCAGGACAGCGGGCCTCGAGGACCAGAATTGTCCACCCCCGGTCTTGAGAATAAAGCCCAATTTTTCCACCATGTCCTCTTGTCTTGTACATGGTACTGGAGGGAGCTCCACTGCAATAGACCCTGAAAACCCCTTAGTGTTCCACGTAAACTGCCCATCTCGTCCCTCCCTCTCATCCCTCCTTCTCTTCTGTGACCCGGGACATTTGTCCTTGAGGAGGTCTACGCAGGCCTCTACTATCCCGTGTCCCTCGCTGTGCTCAAAGACCACAGCATCCCTGTTGGTCTCTCCCTTCCTCCGTGGTGGCCCTGACAAAGACAAATCATCCTTGTGGACTGCTCTCTCTGTTTTTCCTCCCCTCTCTCCAGGCGCTCTCTGTTCTTTCTTCTCAACAGGGAGCATATTTCATTGGCTCGGACTCCCTAACTTATCTGGGTCAGTAACATACATGTGTGCCCCTCTGATGAATTGGTTGCGTCTTCGCCGCTTATGCAGAAAACACATCACCTCCAATTACTATACACAGGGGCAAGGCAGCGAGGTTGCCATCGCCATTTTTCTTGTTCTGTTCTGTGACTGTCGTGGATAGCCTTTGAAAAATGGCAGAAAGCCCAACAGGAATGATTTCGAGAGATTATTTAAGCTCTTGGTGGCAATCGGGGGCGGCTACCGGATCTCCTTTTATTAACGTGGCAAGGAAGAATTCTCGACGGAAAAAAACAACAACAGGGAAGAACCGTGCTAGAAACAACATTGCTCAGATTGTTGTTTAGAGAGGCCTTTGAGCTTTTCCCCCCCGCGGCGCTCATCTAGTCTCTGAGTTAAGCGTCGCGTTGAGCTCCCCCTCCGCCCCCCCCCCTCCACCCCACCCCCCACCCCTCCCCTAACCTTTCCTAACGCGAGCCTTTGTAAAACAGAGAGAGATTTGTGAGGTGTCAGTTTGCCTCTGACTATACAGACAAACTCCATCTTGCCATTGAATGTTTCATGAATCGTTCCTGGCAAGCGACAACAATGCCCTTACATCTCCTGGCTTCAACACCCTGCTTTGTTTGTTCGCCCTCCATTTTTTTCGTCAGGAAGAAAACAACAATTCAGAATTTAACTTTGTCTCTTTCTATTACTGTTAAAACTGATACTGCCTTATTGACGGAGGCTTAAAGACAAAGCTTGCTTTAAATATCTGTCTTTGTGGGGCTGGAAACCTTGGAAAGAGTGAAATTAGGATCTGGAGGGGAAACAATGTTATCTTCAACATGAGACCGTGTTGTTCTCTAAAGATAAACGTGTTTCTCTAACATACTGCCTGTGATCTAGTTAACAAAAATATATTTAACCATTGGCACAGTGGTGGCATTATTCTGAAAAATACAGTCAAACAGCATGTCTGACTGTAAATAATCCCCCCAAAAACTGTTCAACCGAAATTACTGCAGGTCTTTTTTTTTACTACAGCAGGTATCTTGTCGTTCATTAGTTTGTATGAAATTTTCATTTCTTCATATTTATAGGTTGCCAGTCTTCATTCATGTGGGAGGACTTCATTCATGCAACTTGTAGACGCAATACAAATCATCAAGTTTGTCCATGTTCCTGCCTCATGTTCGCTAACCATGCACAAATAAACAAGTGATGAGGAGAAAAGCTGGCTGCTAACGCACAAGTGTTTTCTCCATTCGTGCTGCCAAGTGTGTCTGCTTCCACACACAGTGCTACTCACGTGCAAAAACCTATTAGATGAACACAGGAATATTATCTAGCCCCATGCTAGCCTCATGTTAAACAACAGAGAATCGTAGGCCATCCTATTTCAGTTGACAGATGTCTTTGTTATCAACATGTTAACGTGTTACTATCAAGTCCAAAAACGCTGCTGGGATTAGAGTGGCCTGTCACTTTCTGCTTAGTGTGATTATGATATAACATGATCACAGGACAGAGATCCAAAGAGCTTTGCTGATCTGCTTTGTCAAATTTAAAACAAACGTCACATCTAATTTACATAGCAAATGTAACCCGTACTTTCCCCCCCCCCATTCATGGTAGAAACCTTTCGACAACTAAAAGCCATTACTGTAGTTTGTGATTAAAGACCTGAGTGGGTGAAGGAGAAATCAGAGCAGTGATTTTAGATAAAGACCCACAGAATTGTTCACTTACAACCACGCATGATTGAGTACAACGGCATGTATACTCTGTCAAATATGTGCCCACACATATTCCAGACAGACACACATACACGCAACTCATCAATTTGACGGGTCCACACCTCTGGTAATTAGGCTTGGTTTCAAACCCTGGCCTTGCTATTCCTTTGGAAATACACTTTCGTAATTAGAAATCAGTTCACAATGGAAACCCACAGCCATTCTCCCCCACAGGGTCGAAATAATACCTGGCTCCATTAATAAGTTAATGAAATACGAACTTGCCCTGGGTGAGATTTGACTGGCAGCCAGTCTTACAACAGATGAAAGTTCTCTTACATGTACATACGGCTCACACTACAATGAATTACATTCTAATTGGCAATTTACCACCCGCTCAATATCTGCGATGGGTGTCTCAGTGTTCGCGTAGGTCTTAAATGCCTTGTTTTTAACGGCCAGATTAATTTCTTAAAAGATGTCTTTCAGGGAGGGGGGGGGGGGGGGGGGGGTTGCCCTGCAAATCAAGTGATGTGATTTAAAGGCAAAAAGTGCTAGGCTTGAAGGTTTTCTGAAAAGACTCAGAAGGGGGTGAGGGGGGGGGCACACAGGGGAGGGGGGGTATTATATGGAGTGAAATAAATTTGCTTAGCAGGTGCTTCTGTTCGAGTCGGCTCGGCTGAAGGGGAAGATCAGTCAAAGCTGGCTCTGACGGCCATTTCATCCACCTCAGTCCCTTTATTCATGAGCTTTGAGCCACCAGAAAGATCTGTCTTTCAGGAGCATTTATACTTAACTTTCCCCCATTAAAATAGATGTGCTTGAGTCTATTATGTTTATGGTTTATACATCGGTCGTCTTGGTTTCGGGCCTTCTCTTTTTGCAGTATTAGGGAGGGATAAGGATTGCATTGTGACCTGCTCACCTTGGGTACTTTCATTTGAAAAGACGAACAAGGACTGTTTATCAGTCAGTCATGAGGTAAAAGTTTGAGACAAGATACGATAAAAGTAAAATATTTTTGGCTGGGCAATGGTGGAAAATAAATTCACAGACTATTCACTATTCACAGTGTGTGGCATGTATCCATCAATCAATTTATCAATCACACATTAAAGTGCTAACTTCCAAACTTGAGGACATTTGTTTAGAGAACTACACCTTCCTGGTTTTCTTTCCTGCGTTCTAAAGGTATTGCCCAAGAAAACTCTGAAGCGATGGTGGAGGCACTAATTTCCTGTTAAGAACTACAACTCCCAGACATCAAGTCAAGGCTTAGTTGTTGTTTGGAAGTTTCCAGAGCACCAGTGTACGGTAATTAACAGAGATGCATAGGGGAGGAAAAATCTTGACACACAAATAAGTTCTCTGTAGTACTGAGGTGAGTCAAGTCCTTAATTAGTTTGTGTGGTTTTTGTGTGTGTGTGTCTCTCACCATCTTGCAAAGTCATTAATGTCAACATGGAAGCTTTTCGTCTCGTTTGAATGGGTAAATAACGTTAGTGGGAATGACAGTTGGGGGTGAACGAGTCGCAACTTTTTCAAAACAGCAGGAAAGGAGCAATTAACAGTATTTGACAAGCAGAGGTACACATACACAGAAACACATCTCACTCCAGCTTTAATTGCTACAACATCACTCTTCTTATACGCAGAAGAAAATTAAAAACTTTGTTTCCTCCTCATGTGGATGTTTGAACACAAGGTCAAAGACAAAATATCCAGTAAACTCCTTAAACTGTTGGATGGCGTGGGATAATGTTTGTGTTTGGCTTGGCCTCAGTGGTCCTTATTTAAGCCCTCAGAGATATTTCTCTTTCCAAGTATGCTTTTATATCTACCCTCTTAGCTCATCCATTGTGCAGTCAGCCAATTATAAGCTTAATTGTTTGGAAACCCTGCTTCCCACATTATTAAGCACTAATATTAATGGGCAAAAGTGAAACAACTTAAAGATATAGCTAAGTGTGTTTTTGAGATCAATTATTAATGTTTGATTCATGGTAATGCACCATCAGACACAATAGTTACATGGTGAAACTAGTTTGTGCTTGTTGTCAGGGTTTAGAAAATGCAGCATAACTTGTAGCACTGACAAGAAAGCAAAGTTTCCTGCCTGCTTTTAATCCAGACAAGCTATTAAACCATTGGAGGAGATAATATCACAGGCTACGTGCTCGCCGCTATGCACAAACAGGATGTCCAAAAACATCCAGATCAAGGTCAATCAAGTGTGTCTGTCTGATTCAACAAAAAGCAACCATCTGTCTCATCTCTGTTTGTATTGTTCTGGAGCTGAATGCCTTATCATGCGTTGAATCGCAAGATGACGACAGGCGCTGTCGTAACGCACGAGTCTGTGTTATTAAACGAGTCGCTCGGCAGTGGTCTCACACAATGACACCCTCGCAACTTACAAAAGCAAGAGACGGCGCAGGCTGCGTTCAATTACAAATAATAACTCATCACATTTCTAATTACTCTTATCACGATAACACCGGGAACTCATTTTAATTTTTGTATAAACCATCAGTAAAAATGTGAAGGAAATTTCATCAGAGCATTCCATTAGATTCATATCTTGATCAAATCATTTTTTTATTGATTACAATCATATATACATAAATCATATTCTTGTGCTTCTATAAAATATGTCCCTCTATGTTTGCAATCGAACCACGTCTGTAAACTCTGAATGCAGACATTTAGTATTGCCAGGATGGTGTCCTACAGTATATATATATATATATATATATATATATATATATATATTCTGGCAAGCATGTAATGGAATAAATAGAAATAGGGAGGAGTTGGTATGAGGCTAAAGGACAGTTGAGCGAGGGAAAAATGGAGAAGAAGATAGGACTGCCTGATTGGAAAATTGATTGGTGACAAAATGCCACAGCTTGGAGCTAAGATTAGGATTCCATCCATCTTGAATGAAATATTCAAATACACACTGTCGAGCAGGATATATTACTGAATGGATGGATGTGTGGAGCGTATGAAACAATGATGGGAGATTTAGTTTCAGAAAGACCTGCTCATACAGACAGGAAGTGAATTAAGGATGCGTTTATTCTCTCTCCCCCCCCCCCCCCTCCCAGGCAGGTGGAGAGTGAGCTAAACAGCACGTCTCGAAATCTATGAGACGGCACGGCACATTCAATGACTTTAGGTACTGTTGAAGGCAATTTCATTATTATTTTTGTTGATAAACACACACCTTTAAACTGTGATTTCAGGCCTGCACCAGTGTTCAGGGTCAACATACAGTAAGCTTACCTATAAAACAGACTTGCCATACTTCCTGCCGGAAACACTCAATACTCACTCGTACATCTGGGTACCCTCTTTCACACTTTTCTGCTCAGAAAACATTAGGGTAGACCGGCCGATTTGCATGCTTTAAAGAGATTCAGTAGTGACCTTCAAAGTAAAGGCAAAGTGTGCAAAACAAATAAGGGCACCAAAATGTCAGGACTGTTATGCGAGATGGACCTTCGCTGGGACTCGCACCGTGGACAATCCACACTAATTCAGAAAGAACCGGCTTCTTTCAAATGAGCGGCGCGCCTCATTAGGAAGCAATCAACGGCAGGGCAGTGATGCGAACTCTGGAGGAAACCGCCATATAGGAGGAACTTGGGTGAATGAAATGGAGATTCATCCGTGTGGATAACGCGTCAGTTTGAAATGTCACTAAGTCAGTTTGTTTTTATGGATAGAGTATTTATTGAGCGTGGCCTGTGGCTGTCATTAGGGGGCAGGACCCTTAATAAAGAGTCGATGGACTTTAGTTTAAAGAGGATCGTTCATTATCATATTGTGTGTGTGGCAGCTATCATCAGTCTAAGCTTCAACAGTATTCTGGAAGTTAATTTTATAGACACTATCAAGGGTGTTTGTTTTTAGTTTTTTTTAGCTAATGACAAGGAACAATGAGGAATTGTATCAATGATGATTTAAGCCTCCTTTGAGGGCACATGAGGCTAGTTTTATTTGACCATGATAATGAAGAGGCCCTGCATGCAAGCTGGCTGCTGGCCCAGGGAAGTGAAAGTCTACTGCAGGTGCTCAACTGTCTGAAGTTATTTGCATAGCAATCCATCACCTCGCAACTCCAAAAGTTTACTTCATGGCATCGTCTTTTCATCAGAGTTGCTTGTTGTTTTGTTTTTGTTGGAGAGTTAGCTTTTCCCTTTGCTTGGCTAATGCAATAAGCCCAATGAGCAGTAATGGATCACAAATAGTTCAATTATGTCAAGGTGAACAATTATCATTTTGAGATGAATAAATTAGCTGAAATGTAATTAACAGCTTCTATTGAACAGGCAAAGGCACAAGTTCTGGCATTTTACCGGTGGAGATTTAATCAGCGACTGGGGTTTTTGACAGACTGTACCTATCATTGGTTGTGACAACTGTGTGTTATAGAGTGGGAGGGGCCACGGACTGAAGGAGAGTAATGGAGGTCTGGTCTGAGTTAGCCAAGTCTCCGAATCTCCTGCAAGATCCCGAAATAGTTCAGGCAGCAATCACTCACATTGGTCTGCGACCAAGGTGAGATAACGTAGAACCTGGGTTTCGAGGGAGCGTTCGACAAGGAAGGCAACTTCCATTACAACATATACATCACGAGGGGAGATCCAAGCTTTCGATAACAACATTTTCTTCGTTAATGGCGTTGGCACCATTCTCCGTACTTTTGCAAGCAGTCTTTGAAAACGCTTATCGGACAATATTTCCAGGGCCTTGAAGCCGCAGTTCTTCGGTGCATCCTCTCAGTGGGTCTACACAATGGAAAGAACCCCCCCCCCCCCCCCCCCCCCCCCCCCCACACACACACACACACAAAAAAAAGCTTACAAATGTGTGTTTGTTACTTCACCAGATGTTATGTAATCTAGGAAAAGCACCCATACCGAGATGAAAGATGATTGTGAACATTTGAAAGAAAGCAGCATGAAGCATTCTTGTTCTCTAGTGGTTATGGTTTTGTAGAACAACTTCAGGGCTTTCTAAAAAGGCTTTGAGCCCAACGAACACTTCCAACTATCCATGTACTGAGATCTAGGATGAACACTGCAGGGATGAACACTGCAGGGATGAATACTGCAGGGATGAATACTGCAGGGATGAATACTGCAGGGATGAATACTGCAGGGATGAATACTGCAGGGATGAATAATGCAGGTTGGAATACTGCAGGGATGAATACCTCAAGAATTGAACACTGCAGGGATGAACACTGCAGGGATGAATACTGCAGAGATGAATACTGCAGAGATGAATTCTGCAGGGATGAATTCTGCAGGGATGAATACTGCAGGGATGAATACTGCAGGGATGAATACTGCAGAGATGAATTCTGCAGGGATGAATACTGCAGGGATGAATACTGCAGGGATGAATACTGCAGGGATGAATACTGCAGGCTCTGTATTTTGGCTTATGAAATACATTCCGCCCCTTCCTTTTACCCTATTACACAGCACCTTGTTGGGGGGGGGGGGGGGGGGAGAACCCACAAAATATGTCCTACATATCAGGATGGGGGTGGGCAGGAAGGGCAGAGCTGCATCCAACTCAAAGGATGTTGATCACTAGCGTCTTATCATGGCCCAAGCCAGACCACCCCTTGTGAATTAAAGGAGAAATAGTATCTCGCCTGCTCATTTTTCACCGGCCAGAGATGCTCAGCTGCTCCCTTTCTTTCGGCTCCTGCGCTGGAGAGATAATCCCGGGCTCATCCTGGGCAGCGGAATCCATCTTTCTGCTGGTCCTGGTCTGGAGTCCTTGGCTCTGGCTGAGGTCATCGCTTCCTGAGGTAAATTGAAGCTTACAGAAGAAACAAACTCTGTTTGTTTGTTCGGGTTCACCTTCACACATGTTGTCCTCAAGGTGGAATTCTATTAGTTCTTGATTAACAAACGTATATTTATTGGGGGTCATTGAAAAAGTTTCCCTGTTGTTTTTTTCCTGACAACTATCATTTCTCAGCATGGTTCTCTCTCTGTTTCCACTCCTGCTGTTTCTCTCTACCTTTCATTGATGTGGTTAAATATAGTCGATGAAAGTAGTGCAAGCTGCTTTTCTACCAATACAAACCCATCATTAAATCTGATGTGGACGATCCATGCTTGACTAATGTGGCATTGAATCATTCACAAGGTCTAGAATGGCTCAATCCGGTACTTTCCTCCGATTTAACTTCCCCACACATTCGTTTTCCACACAGGCTTCAGAAACAGAGAGTGGGTGAATTGCTTCAGAGCACCTGTGAAGTAAAATGGGGTTGCCGGGCAAAAGATAACTAGTAGTCGTGCCATGATATGTGTTCACAAAGTGTTTCATTGCACACTTTTTGATCGCATTGTGCTTTGTGAGCAGCGCCTGATGCAGACACTGGGCTTCACAGGTTCTCCAGTGATTGTGTACTCTGCCTCGCCTCTCTCCTTCAGACAGCAAATGAAACAAAGTGAGACGTCTTGCGATCCTCGATATCATGCCGCATGAAGGAGATGAAAACCGAACGTGTGGGCGGGTAGAGGAGAAATATTTTTATGTGTTCTCCATCTTCCAAGTCGTATATTTCCTTAGCGAAGGAACAGCAGCATGCATCAACGGGGTTTTAAAGATTTATGAGACACACATGGCAAGGCTGTATTCCTTAAAGTACATGGGGACGGGTTGTATTGCTTAAAGTGCATGTTGCCTATAGTATATGTATGTTTGTGGGTGTGAAAGAGAGAGAGAGAGAGAGAGAGAGATATGGGAAACAGCCATTTCTAGATTAAAAGAGTGAGAGCCACAACGCTTCTCTCAGTATGTGTATTTGTGCGCCTGCACAGGTCTTTTATTTTTATTCTGGTTTGCTTGGCTACAGATGAGTGGTTCCAAGCATCTAATTGGTTGGTGGACCTTACATGTGGGAAGGCATATGTTTCTCCCTCTAATGACCTTCTTCAACCACTCCTGTGGAGAAAAATGAGAAGCAAACATCCATCTAGCTCAGGAGTTTAACATCCAACCCTTCTATTGATCTTGTTACACTTCTTTTGTGGTTGTGAATCTGCTCGACTCATCACAAATCTATAATGGTCAAGCGTACATGGGAATGTTTCATTTGCAAATTACAGATAACGTTCATGTGCTAAATGATTAAAGAACCTGGCATCTATTTTAATAAACCCAATATTGATGGGAGCGTACAACAATGGCTCGGTTCAACTTTGATGGTTGAGTCTTCAGGTTTCTCTGCCTAAAAAAACAAAGGCTGATGTTGTTTTTCAACGCAGCCAAATAAATTCTGTTCGCAGCGCAGACCAAACAAGAACTCCGAACCAAACCCAGTGAGGACCAAACCCTCTAAAGGTACATCTCTACTGTGTGTGTGTGATGTGTGAGGTCTTCAAATTAGTTTCCCTCTCGAAATGAGACTCGTCTTCACAACTCTGCAAAGGGAAACTTCAGCCATGGCGCTCCGCTGTGATCAAAGACTAGCTCCATTACCGAAGGTCAGTGAAGGACCCAGGGATGTACGGGAGCTCAGAAAAGGCAGAAGATATTGAAACTTGGGAAGAACAGAGAAAGAGAGAGAGCGACACAAAGAAAGAGAGAGAGCGAGAGAGATGTCAGGTCTGAAAAGAGAGCGTAAAGAAAAATAATGTCCGTCGGACAAGCCTAACTTGAGGATAAAAAAGGAGACTATAATTGATGCAGGAGATAATGACCTCTCCATTAGGCCAGTCAAAGACACACTATAATCATCTTATTTGGCTTCTAAAGACTGTGCAGGACTTGAGAATGCTAATAACGGTAGGGGCTTGAGGGGGAGGTGGGGGAAGTCACGGCAGAAGAAAAGAACCCTTCCAGAGGTCAGGAAGTACTTCAACTTATTGTAAGAAGGCTTACTGTTCGTTCTGTCATATCCTCCTCTCAGCACAAAAGTGCCTCTGTTGAAAACTTGGAGACCGCCTTACACCCTGCCAGATGGTCATGTTGTACTATTATGACAGCACGTTTCACAACTCCCGCCGATACAACGCACGATGTGTCGCACACACCCATGCAAACACAACGACCCGGAGAAAACCTTCCTGCGCTCACACATTGCGCAAAACATAAACGACTGTCCCTTCATCCATCCTTGCATGCAGCGTCTTGCGACAACATCCCCCCCAGATAGGCCCCTCATGCGTCAAATCTAATCTAGCCAGCAGACTTATATGGCTGTCAAAGTGTTGACAGTAGCGTTGTCTTGGTGATTTGTTGTTGTGTTTGGGGAGGGGGTTGGCTGTTGTTTGGCTGCGCCCGCCATTGTGTCACTTCCTTACCTAAAATCAGATAACAAATGCAGACATGGTGGGGGAGAGGTGACTCTGACGAGATAGTGGGGCTGGCAGGAAAAGGGGCGGGGGGGGTGGGTGGGGTGGGGGGGGGGGGCGGTTGTCACTGACAGAAGCAGACAGAGTGGGAATCCTAATGCGTTGCGGTTCGCTGCAGACGTCCCCACAACCTCACGTAAACACACGCTTGTACACACACACACACACACACACACAGAGAGGTGGCGTGTCAGACTCCCCGTGTCTTTTGGAGTGGAACAGCACGGTAGAACGACAGACTGACTGCGGACTGGTGCCTTACTCATCTACTCCCTCCTCCTCTTCTCTCTACTCCCCTTTTCCTCAGTTTCTCTCCTCCAACATTTTGTTCTTGTCTGCCCCTTCTCTTCTCTTCTGGACAGTGCCCTGCCCGGATCAAACTCATTTTCAATATTCCTCTGTCTCTCTCCGTTGTGGTCCATCGGTTATATTCAGTCCGTTGTTTAACCCTGATAACATAGTACCTTGTCAACATCGCAGTTTTATGTTCAGTTTCAACACAATTAGACGTTACAAGGAAAATTCTCAGCTCTCCAAAAAGATGGAAACCAATGGTCCCCCCCAACTGCCAAACATCGACAGTTTGGTTTGAAACATGTTTTCAGACACATTGATCGACCCTCCGTCAACACATATCATCCTCCCGTTCTGTATTTCTATTTCCGTTTTCACGACCCATTCTTAATTTCATGACCTCTTCGCTTTGCCAACATCAAAATCACCCTGCATTTATCATCTTTCCATTTGCACCCACAAAAACCGCCCTCCAAGAGAGGTGCTAATGCTCCAATGGGGAAACATACATTAGCATTTTTATTAAGGAGAAGGAGACCCTGGGTTTCTGCCGCCCTGCGCCACGCAGAATCCAAACACGCGCCACAGATTGCAACTGTAGAAATAAAGAACCGAAATGACATCGAACCAGGAGAAACGGTGTCATGGTGACACCGCCTAAAGCCTCGACCGAAGGTGAGGCCAAAGGTCACGTCCTCACTCCTTCGCTGGCTGAGGAATCCCTTCCTTTGCTGTGTTTGACATTCGGGAGCACCTGTTGACCACTGTGTCATGATTTTGAAACCATGTGTGCCCTTAAAACCTGGTCCTTACCTCCTACTTCACTTGCTTTTCTGCGTGAGACTTGTTAGCGATGTCGTTGATGTAGGAGGAAGGACAAACAGAACGCTGGGTGATTTCCTCAACAGATTGCGTCAATCATTAAAAGACACACCAGGGAGACAGAGCTGAATTCAGATGAACGTTGGTGGGAGTTGTTTATAGCTTGTATTAGTAAGGACCGTGCCTTTGATGTTCTCACTTCAACAAAAGACGCAGGGGGGAGACAACAAATGAAATCAAACTTTTGTTTCATCTCCCTGGTGTGTTTGCCCGAGGAACTGTGTGCAGTCCAAATGTTTTGTTTGCGTTGCGGTAATTTAAAACAGTCTTTACTTGTGGTAGTCTTCTGGGGGGGGAAAGCATCCTAACCTCGCCTCTATCGTCCCGCTTTATTATTTCCCCCAGAGATATAAATTGAGTGTGTGTTCGGGTTTATGTCAGGGGAAGGGGCCAAAGTTGTAATAAATGAAAGTGCTGAAAAGCAGGCCAGAATCGTGTCGGGTGTTGGTGGGCTCTGCTATGAATCAAAGGTTGGCCATCTTCTGCAAGGACATCTTCATATGAGCATGAAATCACTTTGACAGACGTCAGTCAAACTCAAACGCACATCCGGTAACTTCCAGCAAGGTGAGGTGTGGCTGTCTGTCAGACGAGAGATTGGAAGAAAACATTAACATATGTTCACACAACCTTGGGGTTGAGCGAATGTAAAAAAAAAAGATATTGTTAAGGTGCTATGAAGAGAGTCTTCAATATTACTGTAGCAAATGAGAGTCAGGGGAGATCGTCCCTATTTAAAGCATTTACATTTTTCATTGGACGGTGAAAAAGCGTTCTGTAATGTCTGTTTCTATACGCTCATCTCTCTTCTCTCTGTCAGCAGCTTCTGTGGATCCAGACGCTGTTTGTCTTGGGGCATTGTTTTATTACCTTCAAAAGTCTACCGGGAAGATCTTAAGACAGGGGTTGCCTAGCAACAAGAGCCTGACGATTCCGCCACAGGAGTGGATTGTGGGAGAGGCCTGGAGCCAGGGAGGGAGGCAGGGAGGCACGGAAGGAGGGAGGGAGGGAGGCAGGAAGGGAACACTTGGAACAGCAGGAATATTTCACACCTGGTTCTATCTGTTGGGACAAAATGAGTCACCACCTGTTCCTTTTCCGTTTCTTATCAAAAGGGTCAATTTAATTCAATTCAAGATACGTTGCCATCAGTTGACAGATATATGCACATGCCTGCAATTTCTTCAAAGAGTGCTGGCACAACAAAGTAAGGATAGAACCATTTTTCAAGTCTTCGTCTAGTTTTGCCCAATGAACACGGCCCACACAGAGGTTGGCGACAGTCGGGTGGAGTTCTATAAATGAGCCCCCCTGACAAGACTGTCTCTGTGAACGTCTCCCCTGTGAGAGCACCCTCCTCCTCCCCATCTTTGTCCACATCGCTTGGTATTACAGCTGGATTTGATAAGCACTCGCCTGAAGGCAAATCAAACGCTACAACCTGGATACAAATTGAGGTCAGGGCTGGATGGAGCGGTGCAACATGCGTGTGTGTGGGTTTGTTTGTGGGTGTGTGTGTGTGTGTCCACGCCCCCCCACCACCCTCTGGTCCCTTTTAACATTGGCAGGTTCATAAAAATGAAGACGCAATACGTGTACTGTACAGGAGAGTGGTTCTCTGGCACGCCACCAGATATTTAATCATAATTACCCAAACAATTATGGGCTAATTGTTATTGGTGAGATAGGAAAACTGGAAAACGGAACGTCTAGGTTATTGGAAGCAGACTCCTTCTCTCTCCTACCCCCTTGGCGTCTTATCATCCATCTATTCTTTACCCTTGGACCCTCTTATCTTTTTTGGGGCACTGTACACATCCTGCACCTCCTCTGCACGCCGCCCTTCCCCGTTTCCCCCCCTCCCACAGGGTTAAAAGACCCCCCCCCTCCTTCCCCCTCCAACTCAGCCCTCACCTATCCAGTCTCAGGCAATCATTAAGGGTGCTTCTGTAATTGGCTTGCTAATTAGGCCCTGTGCAACTGGAGTGGAGCTGGGGTGAGCAAACCGAGACGCTGCTGGAAGTAGAAGCATCGTCTGCCTCACCAGTAGCCATGTTCAGTCTGCTTTCATTAACGTGACATTCATCCACGTTTGAATGGAGCTCCACCGCCTGTGAGAGATTCGGCAGGGAACCCTTGGATGGTGGAAACACTTCACAGAGAACCCTCTTTTAGGGGTTCTATCCACAAGCTTTTTCATGTTCTAAGGGTGCTTACCAGAACCCACTGTCAACAGTCACTCAATGCTATTCATAAAATGTCAAACAATCGTGGTCGCAGGTTTCATTATACACAGGTGTGACAAAAGCCCACTCACTTTCAGCCCATGTCCAGGGAATGTCCTGGACATCTACCCGTCCAGGACGTCTACTTGTCTCATTCTTAAAGCCTGCTCCTCTCTCCTGCCCTGCGATCTCCTTAACCTTGTATGTCGCAGCTCTTCAAAAGGACAGAGGGAAGGCAGTTAGACACTTTTCAAAAGCCGGGCGACCTTTAAGCCCTGATATTGTGTTAGAGAAGTGGTAAAGGATGAAGAGAGCCCTTTTGAAGACTCGGTGCAGATAAGTGTGGCAGAATCTCTTTCAAAATGTAACCCTGAAGACAAAGTGAGGCCTTTAAGTTACCCATTTATTGCCCCTCTCGCTTCATTTGTCTGGTGCCAAGGCCATGAATCATAAAAATACCAGGAATTTGTATGTGTGTTTGTCTGTCTGTGGTTAAATTATCTCACAAACTGGGCACTTTGTGCAGTATACATTTGGCAGGTGTACTGTTCAGGACCCATAGGATGCGCAGTGAAGCGAGAGGAGTTGTTTGGATGCAACAACAAGAAAGTCGATTTGAGGCAGTATAAGAGGCACAGCTAACATGCAAGCCACTGCTTGTTCAGGGTTTTACAGGGCTGAAAAAAAGGCCCAGACCCAACCTCAACCTACATGATACATGCACTAGCAGTGTACACAAAAACTGGGATGTTTTTGCGAACATGACCCCACTAGCTGTAATATCAATCAGGGTATTTTAAAGAGAGGGGGATCCACAACGGTCATTGTACTATCGTCATCAATCCATGATGAGGAGAACAATCATAGGGTTATTAACTAAACAAGACTGTAATCACTGGCTGTGTCATGGACACACGCCCTGTGAGTGTTTATCTACGTCACCAAATCAACTAAGCGACATCTTAATCACAGGTTGCTCCCACAAGTGCGGGCAATGCGCTAGTTTCATGTAATATAGAAAGCATCAGAGCACTGACAGAAGACAAATTTGTCAAATCTGCAGCGAACTAAATATCATGAGTGTTTTTGTTGATGGAAACTGTGTTTTCTTGTTTGCTTCTTTTGTGTCATTGTTGCGCATAATTCTGTTGTGCCAATTACATTTGGAATTCTCCGGAAACCTGTCATTACTTTTCTACTCATTTATCAGCAACCGTTTTCTCCACAAAAATAGCATCTCCGGAAAGGAATTTGCATAGACCCAGGACTGCAAAAAAGAAACATGATTCAAAATGTGTGATTAAATTAATTTGGTGTTTCAATGTTTTGTGGAATATTAAATGTGGTTAATGATGGTTTACAGAAATTTCGATTATTTTTCTTTTAAATGTCCAAGTTTTTCATTAAATCCTACAATCAACAGACAGCCACATCAACTGCATACATCTTACAGCCAAATTACAGCCATAATTCAAACATTACTTATTTAAACCGATTAACTGTACTTAAGTCATGTCTCAAACTTAAAATAGGCTACCAGCATTGACGGTTTGGGGGGGTTGAGGGGGTCCTTGAAAAAGGCAGTGTGGTGCTGAGAGCAGATCTTAGTGGGGAAAATGTATGATTTAATCTTGATTATGAGTTAATACACCATATGCTCCTTGCAATTAAGCTGTCCAAGGATAACCCTCCGCTAATTTGTTAAGAGTTCAATGTAGCATAAAATCTGGGGCAGGTCAGTCCCAAGTGTTTAATCTGTTCTTGCGCTGGAAAGAAACTAGCCATACAGACTAATTAGCCAACCAGATCATAGATGAGAGACGACCCTCTGTAACACCTTCAACTCTGCAACCCTTACCTTCTCCCCATCCAGACACTAAAGCTGAACAGGAGAGGGAACAAAGTTGAAGCTTGTGGAGGGAGAGCGAGAGAGCAAGAGTTAAGAGCCAGAAGGAGAGAGATTCAAGGAGAAAGACACCATATTGGCATGGATGACTACACATAATGTCAACCGTGATATCCGCAGAGGCAGCATCTCAGAAGATGACGTAGCATCAACCACTAAACGTGCCTCGTGTTAGTCTTTGTTGATTTTGCTTCACTTTAAAGTGGCTCAGCTTTAGCCACAAGCATGACTAGTGGAAGGGTTGACAACTCTGGTCCTGGCTGTGATAGCTATAGCTGGTTCTTGTTTTGTAGCGATGTACACAAAGCACAAAGCTCTAGCGTAATCTACAGTATATTACACAACTGCTTCAAAAGGAGTGAGATCTGAGGCAAACCAAAAAAGCAAAGTATTTTCAATCATTCATTCATATCTTCCGCTTATTAGCAGTGCCGCTTATTTCCGTTAGGGGTCATGGGTGACTGGAGCCTATCCCAGTTACTTTCGGGCCTTAGGCGGGGTACACCCTTGACTGGGCTCAGCTAGTCACAGGGCTATTATATCGATCAGCTCAAACACATTCACCGATTGCACCAATCAAACAGGTAAGCACTCAGACCACACAATCCCCTTCGCGGAAGACGAAGAGGATCAAAAATCCAGTTATCATTACAGACAATGGAAGCTAATGGGAACATGTGACTGCAGAACACTTCACCATGCTGGTCCCCAAGGGTCTTGACACAAGATCTGTTCATCCTGTTCTAATCAAGACTACGAGTCAGTCTTCGGTGAGCTCGGATTTCAAGTACCTCCCTCTCAGGGCTCCTGATTTTGACATTCTTGATTAAAATGATAGAGGGGAGGAAAATGTTTGATCTTCAAAACTATTTACATTGAAGATGCGTTTAACACCTGCAAGGCTTTGATTCTTGAACTGCACGCCTTCCAACACCCGCTGGGTGCGGCTCCTGTGAAAGATGTTGTATCGTTTATTTTGGAACAATTCTTAGACAATTATGTCAAAAAGGTATTTTGAGTATTTGTCAAAGAATATTGTCATCCACAACAAAAACGATTGCTTTTCATCAAAGCTCTTGATGAACACTACTAGCCAGTAGGATCCACTACAAATGACTGAAGTTGACATTGTTTTAGTGCCCTCTATCACACACAAACACACACGCATGCACACACACACACGCACATCCATACACCAACAAGCAAAAGTGAAATCGATGGCAAAAGGTGAAGGGGAGCCATTCCTGCACAGCAGCCACAGGCCCCTATTCTAAATCACTGATTATAGTCCTAATGTACACCTCCGGGGGGGAATATCTGTTTTCAGAGCAGTTTCAGTGACTTATTGATCGGGGAATTAAATTACTCAAGCCTTTCCTTCTTTATACTCACTCATAATGTACAACCGTGTTTGTTGTTTTTTTGGTTTAATTAAATGAACTCCCAGGGGAGTCTCCATGGAGGGAGCGTGTGGCATTCCAGCCACATACTAGTCATGTTCTCTTCATTCTTTATGGAAAAACGGTAACAGAAGGGTCATATTGACTCATTCAGGGCCCCGCGGTCATCATCATATTGATTGGAAACCTGTAAAGACGTACTTTACAACCTACCTTCTCTTACCGTCGTTTGACTTAGACTTTATTAGTTCATGTGTTGGATGCCTTACTGTAATATGGGTTTTTGGCTCATGTTCTTAGTAATAATTACAGTACTGTAAGTCAAATAAATGTTCAAATGAAGCATGAAATGTGTTTACCCCCTCCTGAAAACAAAGTTATCTTTGGAGTCCTTAGTGTTTTGTGAAGTCAGGGGAATTATCCCTGCAAGAAACCAGATGTTTTAATCAATCTATTCAAATCAATATCCAACCTACCCCAGGACAAACACATAATTGAATTTTGTACATTATGTTTCATTAATTGTACCAATGCTTAGCATGAAGTTAGAAGATCAACAAGGCCAACAAAGATATTAAAAAAAGGTTTCATGAAGCAGATAATCGAAACATCTCATTTAACTTGCTCACTTGTACACATGTATTTTCATCGTCCCTTGAATATAGTATTCATTTTCTCAAAAGCAATTCCAACCACTGCAACCTGCCTGCTGATTGACAGGGTAGGTTAAATATAATATAATACTTTGCAGAAACTCAAAACAAGTTTGACCATGTAGGGAACAATTGTGTCTTAAAAACTTTTCCCCCTGACTGCTAAATACTAGTGTAACATGCATAACATCAACTATAAATGCATTTTATATCAAATTACAAATGACCTTTTACATGAAGGGATTGATTTCCAAGGGAATAAATTCCCCCTACTTACCGCATACAGCATAAGACATTTTAACCAAAACTTTACATCCCATACTCATCTAAGTGTTGTGTCACAGCAAGATTGTTGCTACAATCCATTTGTTTGTATATTCCACATTTCAATTTTAAACATACGGTAATGTCTGAAAACAAGCAGTTTCTGATATCCAATTCTAATGATTTCCCCTGCACACAAATAATAATTTTAGACCATTACACATGCAACATACTGTTGGGAAGCTACGATTTCTGTTTTTCTACAAACTGCTACAAGCTTGTTGAACATCTTTCTATTGATATAAACCATTTCAAGATCCGAGTCACAACAGCAAGTACAATCAATCAGTCAGACATAAAAAAACAAAAGCTAAAATATTCTACTCACGAAGAAGGTTCAGTTGAGAAGAGTTGTCCAGTTATGGAAAACATCCCAGCAATCATGGTCTGCTTATATTCCCCAATGGTCCAACGGCCCCCAACGGTCCAAACTATCTCATCTTGTCTGTATTTCATCCTAAATAATGTATTAAGTCCATAAACAGCCATGAGCTCTTGCTAAATCATTCTTACTTTGCCAACTCAAGAGATCAATCCCTCATGCTCAATTGTTTGTAACTTGTGTTTGACTTTGGAATATGTATGATATCATGATCTGAAGATGGCCACTGCACTCTGACCTTTTGATTGACACCTTATTTGACCCAATAGGAGCTTCCATGCCCAACCAAGCTTCCATGACCAACCAGGTAGATCCCAAAACCTGTGTCCCAACTCCCTCCCTCCATTTTTGAGTGCATTGATCGATTTTTGTTTGCGAATTGTTTGTTTGCCAAAAACTGAAAATATATTCCGAAACATCCAAAAGGTCACAAATTATCCACAAGCTAAATGATTTGGCAATAACCCATCTGCAGGTCAATGTGCTTCTTAAGGTGGGATGTACATGAAACTCGTACCTAACTCCGTTTAGTATTTCCTGACCCTAGACAAACATAACACTGTGTTTGGTAAGGATTAAAACTGGAAGGACTTCAGATCTACTTAACCTTAACAGAAGCAGCCTTATTTGCTGACACTAACAAAGGAAGGGATTTTGGTCAAGAGGGAAGGAGAGAAAGAGTGCTGACATCACAATGTCTGAGGATCGGAGAAGGAGGGAGGAAGAAGGTGTTTGCTTTAGTCTGCCAGAATCAATATGAGCATCAAAACCACTGCTGATGTTTCACTCTTCCTTCCACTCTCTTAGCTATTTATTCATCTCTTGTTTATCTCTGAGAAGACTTCAGCTTACACTGCCAAATAAAAAACGCTGACAAACCAACTGTTGTCTGACCGATTCAAGCATCTTTATTTACTTTGAATCAAAATGGCCGCTGTCAAGGCTGGGGGGTAGAAAAGCATAGCCATAGCAACTGTTACTTGACCCTTATGTTGTTTTGACAGTCTCATAGTAATGAACCCTTCTATATTCAGTGACAAAAGAAGCATCAGAGAAGCATGTCCGAGGGCAGAGGAAAGGCTACACCTTAGGAGCCACTGGTGGCTTGATTGACAGCTTGTCTTCCAGATAAATGGAGTTTGACCCCACAGAGTCTAAAACAGCTAATCCCATTGCCTCTTGACTGGCAGGTGCCACTGTTAAAGTCCCGCCCACACGTTTAAAGCCATTACTCTTTGGTAAAAGAAGAAAGGGGAAAAATGAATGCCAGTAAACGACGAACAGCAACGACAGACAATAGAGGTGACAATACTTTGGTGAAAAACCACACTCCCACTAATACAGTTGGCAGTGGTGAATTCATTTGAATCTATTAGCTAAGAGCAGAGAACGAGGTGTGAGGAATGAGAAGAGCATGTGCATTTGTGGATCTTATAATATCCACTGTAACCAAGTAAAAATTGCCTCATCCCTGACAGGGTATTGACTGTTGACAGCGGTTTGTCATCTTCAAATATCTTTACACCGATGCCACTGAGCAATCAGAGGACTGAACAAGGTAACACTTTAGATCCAGCTGTTTGTAAAAGTGTTAGACAACAATACATTTTTTTCAAGATTATTATACTTTATTCTAAGTACCTGTGCAGTGTGACAGTATGAATCAAACCAAGTTTTGCAGTTTTTCCATAATCAGACATCCTCACTAGGAGAAAGAAAATCCAATAATCACTGAATGTCCTTGTTTTTTCTTCTATTTCAGATGTAATCAGAGCAGGTAAAATCATACTTTATTGACCTGTAATTAGGGGGACCCACTTTAGAACCCACTTTCCCTACTATCTGAATTTTGGTTAAAAGAAAACCAATGTTCTCCTCTACAATGACTCACTAATATGCAGTCTTTTTCCACATTTCACTCTCATCTGGCGCTCTCACCTCTGTAGGAGACCGAAACATGGTTTTCCATCCAGTTATCGAAAAAAAATTGAGTAGGAACTGTTCACAAGCAAATTAGACCCAAGTCAAAACTAGTTTTGTATGTTTCAACTGATCTACTCCTGCTAAGGAAAGCATTATAGTTCAAGCTGTTGAGAAAAAGCTTGTAATTTTTACATAATAATCCAACCGCAAATATTCATCAAAATAAATTATTTTCCAGCATGCCTAAAAGCAAGACCGTATTTCTTCATAAAATTTTGCCTGCAAGGGGAAATGAAACTTCAAAGTGGTAACAAAAAACCTGATTTCAATTTGCTAATTTAAAAGACAGAATATTCTGAATCATTTGCGTAACCGACGACTCACTAAAGATTGTTGGAATACCATATTGATAGCCTGTAATGACTTGAATTTCTCACTAGTGTAAAAAGTACATGTTCAAGTGTGGGGAAAAAAGATTGTGCAGATGTTAACATTTCATATCATGCATTGAATCTTAGTCTGAAGTCAAATGGTCATAATTTGTTCACGTGTGTTTGATGTGGGGCTCTAGGTTTCTCGCTTTTTCCAGGGAGATGTACTTAAATGGATGTGGCAGCAGTTTTCTGTTTTACGCCTTGTTTTTTCTTTTCATGTCAATTGAATTAGCATTTCACACACCGCTCTGCATTTCATCTTTTAGATCTGCTACAATCTCCCACTTTTCTGCTTTTAAATAAGGAAAGAAAGGACTTGTTTGGATTCAGAGGTTAATCGGCTTGCGTAGTTTTAGAGCTTCCCCTAGGAGTATTATTGAAATAAAATGGGAAATAAGCAACAGTCATGGTTGATAAGAGAAATCAATCAAAATCAAGGACAGACCCTCAACTGTTAGCTATGAGAGAATAATTAAAAAAACAAATGAAACAAGTTGTTCTTTGATTAGAATAGGTAAATCAAGTGGATATTCAGAGCCAATTGGGGAGTGATCCAATTTCTGTAGGAAACAACAGCGATGTGATTTATCATTAGATGAATTACAGAAGAAAGACTTTAAAAACAGATTAATGGTGCTAGTTTTTCATTAAAGGTCTATTTGCATATTTTGATTAATAGCTTTTTTTTTTAAGTAGAATAGTTCACCAAGACACACACCGACTCTGTAGCCTCAGCTACACGTACACTGTCAGCCGAATCAAATCTTTCACAATGTAAAACAATCAAACAGACCTGTGTGTCATTCAACCACACCCAATAGCTGACTGGAGTTGACCTGCACTACTGTACTGGTGAACTGCAGTACTATACCAGGATTGGTCCAGCATTGGTCCCAACAAACTGTCACTAGTTCACTTATGAACCGCAGTAACCTCAACCCTGTCTCTCCCTCGCTGACAACTTCCCTTTGACACAACACAGACATGACCTGCCCCTTTAGACACAGCTTCGTTGTGGATTGTTCAGAGCTGGAAGTTGTGCGTGGTTTTTCTGTAGTTGCCAGGGCTGACCAAGGCTGGCTCATCACAGCCGTGCCCCTGTCACGCAAACTGACAGATATTCTGTTTCAGTGGATGCTACGATATCTAAGCCCCAGCTCTGCCAACAACCTTGCCCCCATCTGAGGGAGACGGGGGTTCCGGGGCCGCTCGGAGCTGTCGGTTTGACGGCTCCCGGAGTGCTCTGAAAGACCAGAGATCCCACCGTTATACACAGGGATGCCGCGCCGTCATCGACATGCAGGGTCCACTGGAATGCTGTTTTTCTACCATTATCATATTTTCCATCTGATGTTGTTCCACCCTTGCTTGAGTGAGCATGTCTGAGAAGGGGGAATGCAGCTTGTGGGTGATTGGAGAGATCAAAGGTGGGGTGATCTTACAGCAACCTGCCTGCTGATTGATAGGGTAGGTTGAACAATGGTATAATACTCTTTCGCAGAGACTCAGCTATACAGTGCGACTGTCTGCTTATGTTACGGCTCCAAGAGAGCAAGAGACATCCATTTCCAGGACATATCCGCCACAGGGCTCAGCTTGGACAGGACATGAATGAGAATGTATCTGGTTGTGGAGTGGTCGTGCTATGGTCTCATTCAAGTTGATTCACTTAAAACAGAGGTGCAAGTGTACAGCTCAATCGTGGAATCTAGTCCAATATATCCATGTCTACACTGGTTCAAACAAGCTACCAGGTCCAAATAAGCCGTAGATTTAGATGGATTGGACTCCATGACAGCAAATCCGGGGGAAAAATAGCCATTGAGAATGTCAAACGGAAAAACACCGGCAAAAAAAGTATGAGAAAATTTTTCTAACCTCACGGAAGCTGTGGCATATGGTGTCACATTCTTCACCCGGGGACAGTGGAGCACTTAACTCGGGGCTGTCGTGATTTCTCCAATTACTGGTGACAGTTTCCTGTCCGTGTGGGAGGGCGGTTCACCCCTGGAAGTGCCTGGCAGAATACGAAGCCACCACAACATTAATAATTCACCACCAGGTCCATTCATATTCAGCCTAAGTGTTACAGTTTGGGGCCCCATTAGCGATGAAGACAAAGCCCACTACCATATAACTGTAGACTTCATGTTTTATCTTAGGCACCTTCAGAAGCTTGTTAGATTTGACGAAGTTGATGCTTTGAGCTTGTGTTCTGGCGGCAGGATCAATCCATCTCCATGAAGAGGACTGAGGGTTTCTGAGCCTCCAAGCTCTTCGTGTTCTTCTGTCCAGGGGACCAAAGATATTATTGGTTCACAATGTTGTTTTTACAGTACAATAAATAAATGTTGTTTGAGAGACAAATCTCTTTTTACCACTTTTGCAGAATACAAAGTCACAGAGGAACTAGAGCAGAAGGATGGAGAGAGAGAGAAAGAGAGAGAGAGAGAAAGAGAGAGAGAGAAACAGAGAGAACGAGAAAGGCATAGCAAAACATTACTTTAGCAGCACCACCATCACAAGTGATAATTGGAGTCAGTCATGCCAAACAACGGTAGAGTTCACCAAGCACTGCCTGTACCCAGCCAACCTCCTAGGCCCAGCAGGCCCCTGTGCCCAGCAGGCCCCTTGGCACACGTTGTTTTCAGAGAAAGAACCAGACAGCACCAGCAGGTGGCTCCCATAGAAACAGTACAGTTGAAACAATGCAAAGCTGGCATTAAGAACAACTTCTTGGAGTCGGAGTGAGCAGAACAGAGACTACCACAAACCGGATATGATGATGCATATAGGACATGAAGGCAAATCCTTAGTTGCTTTAAAAAAGATGGATTTGTTGTAAAGTCTGTGTAAATTGAGTTATGTAGAGCACAGGTAAGATTACTTCACATGTGTTTTATGATATTATGTTACGGTATGGGAGATGTGCTTCAATCAATTTCACATAATGTGTAATCAATAACGTGTTGCAGAGTTGAAGGTGTCATAATTTCATAAGGCACATACATTGTGGAATAAAAAATGATCGAAAATATGAATTTATCGTAGTCACAATAAACACAAGTTTCCTGCTGGTGACTTCAGCAAAACATACCAAGAGTAGGTGAAATATAAAGCCTATGGTCTCAAGGTCCCCATTCCATTCACTTAAATATCTATAGCAAGTCTTCTTTTCAAAGATACCAGCTAGAAAAAAAGTATTCTGCAACATCTGTCAGACCTGAGAAAGAGAATACTTGAGCACACTTGACTCACTTGAAGACTTGAGAAGAAGAGGAAAGCCTGTATTTGTCATGAACAAACGGAATAAGTCATTTGGATTTTCTGGTTTCTCTCTCTATTGTACATGAACTGGATTTTATGACAAACCTCACACTATCTGAGACACAAAAAAGAAAGCCAACAAGAGATAGACCAGTTGCTGAATTGGCACAATGCAGAGTTTCTTCTCAATTCTATGATGATAACTGCCCTTGAAAACCTGAATATCCTTACCAATACAACCAAACAATAATATATTATGACTTTTTGTCATATTCTAATATAAACATAAAACATTTTAGGATTACTTTGTGACCAGCATTAGGAACAACATTATTTGTGTGAATACACAAATGTATATGAAAATTTAGCATTCATGTTTGACTGAAAGTGGACAAATAAACAGATGTTTTTGTCGTACAGTAAAAACTGACGTGTACAGTAACACTAGGTCCCTAACTAAGCGAACCAATGAAAAGAGGGGAAACTGTAGGAAAGATATATCTAATTTCAGATTATGAACCCAGTATCAATGGACGCTTCAAGCAGTCCCTAGATTCTTAATAACGTGATTTCTTCAAAGGCACTCTGCAAAATGGTGTGGATTTACATTTCAAAAGGATAAAGATCCCTTTAATTTCAAACTCTTCTTTTTTTTTCACCAAAGGTAACTTTCTATTTACTGAGGAAAGTTTATCTCCCTGTGCTTTTATCATCAAGCAGTGTCATGTCAGCACATATCTCCCCTCTTTCAGAATGTACGAGTGCCTGTTAGAACCTGTTTTCACAAATATCACAGGTATTTGATTTTTTCCCTGTCCAGATGGCCCCAATAGGTTGTCAACAATGTTGATCGCCACAGCTTAATGTGCCCACAACAACACAATACAAACATGAAACCTGCAGTTTGATGTTGAGGTTGATGTTGACACGTCGCTATGACACTATTTACGTCACATTAACCGCTCTTCATCAAATTCACCCGTTTGGGGTGATACATGCCACAGCCACAACCCATTCCAACCCATTAATCCAATCTGTAAATGTGCGCATACTCAAGGGAGTCAGGTGGCTGAGCGGTTAGGGAATCATGCTAGTAATCAGGATGTTGCCGATGTTGCAGGATGTTGTTCGATTCCTAGCCGTGCAAAATGGCGTTGTGTCCTTGGGCGAGGTAATTCACCCTCCTGTCCCTGTACTTGCTGTAAATCGCTCTGGATAAGAGCATCTGCTAAAGGACTACATGTAAATGTTAGTTAGTCACAAACTGTTCTTGATGTGACCTTATTTAGACATGTACAGTTGGAGACCGACTGGTGAGGAAAGAAGGAATGAAGAGTTTGGGTAGAGAGGAAAAAAGACAGATCCCTGGGCGCTGTGAAACAAGGGAACGAGGGGCGAGAAATAGAACGCCAAAAAAAAAACTGTAAAGAAATAAATAACCTTTGATATATAGAGAAGTGAGCAGCTGCTTAGAGGCAGCGCTCAACAGAGAAATCAACACTTTTAATTTAATCTCCTGTAGTTAAACTCACAGGCCTAGACCCCCTCTCCTCTTTCTCTCTCTTTCACTCTCGACCGCTCTGCTCATGTTTGTCTCTCTTTCTCCCGGACTCGGAAAAATAGGCAATCTTGCAGCAACCAAGCGATCTCTTTGACACACAAGCGTGTAAAGAAAATTAATAAATATCTTGCAGAGACTGCTCAGGGGTCAAAAACAGACTCTAAAGCAACATACAAGAACAGCCTGCAGATGTCTGCTCCGCCGACCAATCAAGCAAAGAATTGAGTTGGCAACAGGTCATATTTGGATTCTTGCGGGGGCACTGTAACGTACAGAAAGCGGGCGTGTCTTTTCTCTCTCAGCGGATTAATGACAGTGGGAAACATCACAGATGGGAAGCGAAGAGAAAAAAATAAACGGAGTCCGTACGCTGTACTGAGCCACCATGGACCATGCAGCCCCTTCATTTGCATAGGTTAATTTCAAACAGCACCTCAAATTAGTCTTGAAAGGATAATTACTTAATCCCCCCCTTACCCACTCACACGCCACTGTCTGTTCCAGGTTATGTAAATGCACATTCCACGATCTGCACTGGCATGTTTGTATTTTTTTTATGCAGGATAAGACTTGTTGTTTTTTTCTCCTCCCTTTTTTTCCTCTCATTTCCTTTAGTCTTTCCTTCTCTTTTCATCCCTTCCTCTGTCCTCCTTGGAAATATTGATCAAGGAGTTCATTTTATCCCTCCCACTCATACCTTTTCCCATTGGTCGGAGGTAAAAAAGAAAACAACAACAAAAAGTTTCCACAAGGAAATTCATTTCTAGGATTGCAGCTGATATCTAATATCACTTGGCACTTTTTTTTGGGGGGGGGGAGACCTTAATCATTTAATACTCATTAACTTGTTCAACTTTTGTTGTTGGAAAAGGTTGACTCCTTGAAAACAACTTTCCTCCTCAGTCCTCATTGATCGAGGGGAGATGTATTGAGGCATACGTTCCACACACATATCCATGCAACCTTGTTGAGAACGTGCGTCAGACAGGTTCTTCAGGTATGTGTCTTATCATGCAGGTCAGCGACCTCCGTTTCCACTCAAACCATCTTCCGGCATCTTCCGACGAGTTTTTCAAAGCCCCGTGCTTTGTACTTCAGACCCACACGCCTCTGGTGATGCTCTGCTGTGTGTATGTGTCGGAAAAGAGCGAGGAGAGAAAAAATCAATGAGGGAAACCAAAAATAAGATGATCAACAGTATAGCTGGATCTGTGCTATGGGGCACGCTTCATCGACATACAGAAAGGTGAAACTTTAGCTCACATCGCCTTTTGTTGCATTTTTTATGGTTCAAATATGAAGGCTATATGTGTGATGCCAGTGTCTGAAGTTACGAAATACCTTCCAAACTTTGATTTAAATGTTGTTGTTTTTTTCTTACACAGTCTAACATTTAACTTGCTCGTCTCACTCATTTGTTTTTGGCCATTTCTCTCTCTCAGCTTTCCCAATCGGATTGTATCATTTTCGTTCCACCCACTTCCTGGGTGTCAAACAACCTCCCAGGATGCATTGTGAGTTAACTAGTATTTAGCACAGTGGGGTGCCGTGGTTTGCAGATGTAGCCTGTGCCCTGCAATCATTCTGGTCCCTCTTAGACCAAGCAGACAGTGGCACATAATCATCTCCTCAAGACCAAAGTAAATTGAGTTCTTCAACACCCATATATATTTTCTGTCCAGTAAAATACAAAGGGTGAAGATACCCCAGCCAACATGTTAGTGAATGATTGGTTGTTGGTCCCTGGTGCCAACATCCAGTCTACAAGTGAGTAGAAGGAATCTATTCTACAAAGTTCCATGCGCTGAATTTAGCGTTTGGCGTTGTTGACAAGATTTGGGAGGAAATCTCGGATAAAAACCATCTATACCACATCTATACCTTGCCTTTCTTTAGATTTTCCCTCAGTTCCAACTGATCGTCCTCTCTCTATCCCTCTTTCATTCATTTCTCTCTCTGTCTTCCTTTCTTTTCCCCCTATGCAAGACTTTGCTATTGACCCTAATAAATCCCTGACTAATTCATAAGATTATAAGATGTTTGTTCATGCGTTCATGTTCATGGATTTTACGTCAAGCCTTAGCTTTCACATCAGTCACCTGCTCTTCAGCCCTGCATACATACAGGCCATCCCGCCCATATCCTGAAACACACTGACCTACACACTCGCACATTAGCATGGGCTAAATAGCGCTTTACACTGACAACACACACACACTTAGAAGTAAGGGGGGAGAGGGGAGGGAGAGAGAGAGGGGAGGATAAGAGGAAAGGTTTATCTTAAAGAGGTTTTAGAAGAGGTTTTAGAGAGGGAGTGTGGCAGCTTGACCAGAGAGAGTGCAGATAGAGAGATGCTGAAGGGTGGGGGGACGTAACAGCACTGTGGACAAAGAGAGAGAGAGAGAGAGAGAGAGAGAAGGGAGAAGGGAGAAGGGAAGGGAGAAGGGAGCACCGCACTCAAACAGCGATCGATATACATGCTAATTCACACGCAAATGGCACCTTCGGATGTCTTAGTACGGAGGAGGCGTGGGGGGGACAGCAGAAGTCACCTGAGTGAAAAGAGTAGACGGTAACAACAGCAAAAGGAAGGAAACATGCTGGATGACCACCCGTGTAATTAGTGAAAGGCGTCCTTCACTGTATCATCAAAGGGATGCTGTCTGTGAATGACGCACCAGGCTCGCCACAACCTCCACCCGGTCCTTAGAGGTAAACAGACTAATTAAACCCAGACAACATCTAAACTCAACTTTAAAATCCCCTTTATAAAGAATAGAGAGCCTCTTAGCTGGCCCTTTACGAGGTGTGAACCTGTGGAAATGAGAAAATGACAACCAAGGCAAACAATTAACTCACGGGAGAGAGAGAAAACACACAGCCATTGAACTGGTGGGTTTCTGAGTTAGCATGAGCGTAGATAAGAGTCTTGGAGCTCAGAGCGTTTACAAAGGTGACTAGAGCTAGTTCACTGGCTTTGATAGGAAGCTCCAATTTTATACTTTTTTCTGGAGGACAACTTTCCTTTTTAGAACCTCAGGATACAGTTGCAACACCAAAGGAGCACTCGTGATGAAAGACTTCATTTGACATTGAATGTTGTCATTGTTGATGCCGACCTGCTCTTCATCAAGGAGAGTGACATGACATCGGGTTTTTTCTTCCTCAGAAGATATAATTTGATGACTTTAGAGAAAGATGAACCTTGTAGAGGCACTCGATGTGAGACGTTTGAACTGGAGGAAAATGCTTCCTTGAAGAACAGCATAAGAGCTGTATTCATCTATACTGGTCTGTCTCATTTTTAGGTGACGAGAACAGAGTGTTTTTCCTCTGGGGTCACCACTTTCTTGGAAACTTGCAGGTTGCACCATCGCCTCATTGACAAGATAAATAAATTGCTGGCTTCAATGGGATTGTTTACCCCCGTACTATATACTTACCGTCGAGAATTATGGTCGAAATGTGAAACTCTGTCCTGTTACGTTTATCTTCAACAAGTAATATCACATATTAAGGCTCCTCTTAACAACCAGTTCCCATAGCTCCTTGCTCCACAACTACCCTGACACTTGTCCTTGTCAGCACTCCCATTTAAGCCCTGGCAGTCTAAAGACAAGTTTACCCGTGTGTCAAGGTTCTCTGCGGGGCCACAGGGGGCCCCAGCCTGCCACCCTATCTCCATAAATTACCTGGATGATGGGGCACGTAAGCATACTCGTTAAAATTGCAAATGAAATAAATGGAGGGTTGGTTGGCGTGGTGGAGGGGAGGGGATGGAGGGATGGGGGCTGGAGGAAGGGAGGGTGGGTGGGTGGGGGGGTGCTACCAATACACCCTTGTGGATCTGTCCAGGGGATTGGGATCAGATACTCGATTTGAGCGCAGCCACGCTACATCAAAGACATTCAAATTAAGTAGTCTTCTATCGCAAATTAAGCTCCAAGGGCATGTGTGTGCTGGAGAAACAGGGGGAGGAAAAGAAACAGGGAAATGAGGGGGGGGGGGGGGGGGTTAGCATCAAACGCAGCAGGTTGAGGCTAAGGTGCACAAATGAACCGGATCTGTTTGGATGGCAGACCCCCCAAACCACAGCTACCGATCACTTTGGGAACGCTTCCCTGCCCTGATGCTACAGTTACCTGCCTAAACACCATCAACCTGTCATACGGCCTCTGCTGTTGTCATGCTTCTGATAGCAATCTGGAGAATTTGCAAGTCAAATAATTACATTTCTTACCAGTGTGGAGGTAAACGGTATGGTAATGGTATGGTATCTTCAAGGTAACCATGCTGTTATTTTTCAGTAAAGCTTATCGTCATGCTAAGCTCAGGTTTTGATTCACCATATTTCTCTATGCCTGCCAACTCCAGTCCAATAGTCAAAATAGTGTTTGTGTCTTCTATTAATCCTGTCTGTGTAGTTCCTTAAGGGGTATAAACTTCAGATAGCTAGCTTGTTAAGGCGTCCACTTCCATTTACCCCCCAGCTATATTCTTTATTGCCTCCATACAACAGACCTTTTATTTGATTGATGGGGAATCCTACTGTGTTACTATAATATGCGTATGACAGACATGCATGTTCTGGAACAAAACAGGATATGAATCATTCCTAAAAAGGAATCGTTAAACACATTGCTAAAGTTGATTGGAGGGCTATTATTTGATGTATTTCTAATATAAATCTTTGTCTATGAACACCAAAAGTCAACCAAAACACTTGAACAAAGATGAATAGTGGTCTGCATGAAGTGTTTCATTGTGTTATCATACACCGAGAATTATGAGTCCCACAAATCCCCAAGGTTTATTTTGAAGGGAGGTAAGGCACAGTGCTGAGGTGTCTTAAGCCCTTGCTGTGTTGTTGGGCCTAAACATCTCCTTCATCTTAATGTTCAAAGCAAAACGTCACCTAAATAGGCCAACGCCATCAGACAGCAAAAGAGAAGCTAAAGGAATGTTTTTTTTAGTATGTTTATTTTCTCTCCCTCCAAATGCAAATGGATAGATAAAAACCCCTGGATTTGGTCTGACTGGCAAGCAACCTTGCTAATGCGTGCTAATCCCATCGCAAATTTGTAAGAGGGCTTCAGTCACTACATGTGACTTCCCACTGGTCAGAAACTTCCAGAAGCATATCTACACATTGCAGTACTGTCACACCCATCATCAAAACCCCACCACTATCTTATTTTTGCCAGAGACAATCACAGTCCCTTCTGTAGACGCTCACCTAAAAGTTCTTTTGAAGAAGTCTGGAGGAGTTTGAAGATTTCAAGGTACCCCAGAAAACTTTCTTTCACTTGGACCTGAAGATAACATGAACCAGGAATTAATCTGATGATAATTTACACAGAACCGTTTACCTGGTTGCATCTCCTGGTGCGATTAGCAAAGGGATTTCTTTCTGTTTTCCACGACTGGAATTCATATTTCAGTCTTCTCGCTTCCCAGCATTATATCATTTGGGACAGATAAGTGCAAGAATGTTTCTGTACGAGTTCCGTCTCTTTCTCTCTCTTCTTCTCGCTTGGCTGGCCCGTGATTTCTTTTCTCCATTATGTCTTTTTTTTTTTTTTTTTTACATAAGCACAGCAAAACCGTAAATCGCTTTTTCCACCGAGTACTCTTTGCAACGATTGGTAATGAGGTTGTCCGAGGACAACTTCAGTTGTAATCCCATTGAAATCGACTTTAGTAAGCAAAATCTCTTCATCAACCCTAACCGTTTCTCCAACGTGCAAAATACGGACGCACGGCTCTGATGCAGGGTGGCTATTCATTCGAGGAAGGACCACCTGTTCACGACGCCCCTGCTGTTCCTTCCAGAATGCGTTTGTTTAGTCAGAGTTGGGTCAGACGGTCGGTCGATGCGTGTGTCCCCCTTCGCTGATTGTGTGTTTGAACTAGCCAGCCCGCTTCAGGTTGGGGGAGGTACGAGAGAAAGAGGGAAAGACGGATGAAGGGAGGGTGAAGGAGACAATGGGCCACAGAAAACTACGGAAATTGGGTGGCGTGACATGGCTTCGGGCCTGGAGTGTGTGGGTATGTGGGTGTGTCTGTGAGTGTGCATGTCTGTGTGGTTGTGTGTGTGTGTATTCTAACTAGTAAGCATAGAACATAATAAAACGTACTAGTGGGTCACATTGTGGGAACTAAAGGACAGTTATCGCCCCTGGTAGAGGAATAACCAATCATTTAAGTCTACCGACTAGACCAACTGAAGTCATAGAAGTTGACAAAAATGAGTTTGGACCCCAGACTCTGATAATGATTTAATTTCCTCTCGAAGGACTAGGCCAGAGGCGAGCATCAAGTGAATAAAACAATAAAGACGTTTAAAGTGTCACAATACATTTATGTTCCATGAGTGACTTTGGACAATGTGTTTGTTTTTTGTGTTTTTGCACGGTTTGCGCAACCGCGCTTCACAAGCTCACCATTAACTGGTGCATCTATGCATTCACACACACCGGACGACACACAAGGACAGTGATCTGAAACCCTCTGGTTTGGAGGAAGAGAGAGGAGGCAGAGGTGATAGAGGTGGGGATGGCTAGAGATAGGAGGCTAGACGAGAGAGAGTTCTGCGATCTGCAATCCGGGGTGGAACGACAGAATCCGCACCATGAAACCCGGGGAGGCATTACCATGCTGCACACGTGCACCAGCACTGGCACCAGCTAAGAATGGCGTGCCAGAGAAACATCAACGTTTAATGTATCGTAAACACAATGTTTTACAACAACGAAATGCTGCAGTGAGTCATCCGTAAAGTTAGCACCTACAAACCGTTTACCACAGGGAGTAGCCCCTTTCTCTTTTTAGATGCTGCCTCTCTCTCTCTCTCTCTCTCTCTTCCTCCCTCAAACAACAATACGCTGTTGGTTCTGTACGGACAACAAATCCCAGACCCAGACACTCAATGACTAGTAGGGGAGCGATGTGAGGGAGGGGAGGTACATGGAAAGTCCCCGTAAGCACATGTAAATACAAACACACGCACACGTAACATACACAATTCTAAGGGATTGTGTTTGCGTGTGTGTGTGCTGTGGAAACTGCTTGTGAGCGCTTTGTCTGTGACCTAAGGGTGACGCCACCGCTGTACCTGTCTTTCATTTTTGCCACAGTCACCGTTTTGTGTTTCTAATCGAACCAACTCACCCATCATGTGGCCTTCAATGCCAGCATCGTTGCAATCCATTTCTATAGAGCCTTGGCCAGGAGCAGCCGATAGTTTAACTTTATCTTGAAACCATCAATATAGAAAATCCAATCTAGGAATGTTTATATCCTGTTGGAATGCGGGTAATCAGCTGTCATAGAGGCACCTTGAGGTGGGGGGGGGGGATCAATAGCGTTGGCTGGCTATGACAAAGCCTGCAAAACTCCTCGTAGCTCTGAATGCGGTTGGATATGAGCTCAACAGGGGAGCTCCTCGCTGAATGGACGGAACACCGTCCGTAACCAGATGGTTCCTTCACAGGGATCTTCGATGCGTCCCATCTGGGTGAGGACAAAGAGGGAAGACGGGGGCAGGACAAGCTCAAGGAGACGTCTGTCCGCAACCACCGGAGTAACGGAAACAGTTTTATGGTCGATTTGTTGGCGGTTCCGGGGGAAGTTGGCACCTTGCAGCAGATATTACACTGTGGGTTTAACTGTGGTTTTTGGGGGGGGTTTTTTCTATGAGTGTGCATGAACAAAGTGTTAGATGAAACACCAACAAGAGGAGAGAGAAAAAATACCTGGGAATCACACAGAGCTTCACAGCCAGTCCTAATTATTGACCTGTGAAAAGTTCGGAGAGAGAGAGCGGAAAGTGATTTTCCAGGCACAGCTAACAGCTAGCTGTGGCCTCAACGCTGGGGTTGATGTAGCCGCAGCAGCAGGGCAAGAAAAAACCCCAGCGATGGGGCCCATGGCCACAAAGAACTCCATCAACCCCCTGGCAATCCACAAAAGGTCAACAGCACTTTGATGGGGAACCGAAATTCAAGCGGTGTTGCCTTGGAGAAACGAGGAGATTTGACAAGGCGCTACATTTCCGTCCCCCGTCACTGTTCCTGCCACCGTTCCAATTCCTCGGAGGATCTAACGATCCAAGAGGCGGGGCCTTGAAAAGTGCCACACCGGGGGCTCGTTTAAGCAAAGGAAAGTCTTTTTGTCTATCTGAGGATCGTCTCTGTTGGAGGATTGAAGATAGCAAGGGAGAGACATCATGGAGATGAGCAGGAGAGGAGGGGAGGAGGGGAGACTGAAAGTTGGATAGAGAGAGTGGGGAAGTAAGAGAACAGCAGTGTGTGTTCAAGAGAAAAACGTTTAAATGCAATCATGGCAAGAGACAAACAAGACTATCTACTGGACACTCATGTATGCGTGTGTGTGTGCCTTCGTCAATGCAGTTGATTACATGCTGGCCCATGTGTCCGAGCTAGCAGGGCAGACCTTACCAGCTAACCTCAAAGCTGTAAGATGCTAGAGATGTTTTTTTGTTTTTTTTCTCACTGAGTGGTTTATTTGGTCTGCACTCCTCTCCACATCCTCCTCTTTTTATAAACAGGAACAATAGGTTGTGGAGCTCATCTTCCTGCTGCATTACTTACAAGCATCAGGGCCATATGACATTTAACAGGATGCAATTCATAGCACCACTGCATTGCATGACTGCCATCTAATGGTGAGGAGGCAATATAACAGGTGGTAAGAAAGGGGAAATGTGCCGTATCTTCCCTTTAAAATAATTTTTTTTAATCTACACATTTATGCGGATTAGAAAATAATCTATTACAAAATTTTGTGTCGGAGGCTCAATTTCAACCCTAAATTCAAATGTTTCACAAAAAATATTGTATTTCGTCATGAATATGCACATAAGGTTGAATAAAACATTAGTTTCCTGTGGGTTTTTCGAGATGAGCTCTCTACTACCCCCCCTCCCCCCCACATCTTCCTGCCGGAATTGAAATAAAAAATAATTAGTCTTCACATGTGTGAAATGAGACTCAAGCGCAAGACTACAGAGAAAAGTGAGGGGAAAAAGGGAGAAGGAGGTTATAATGTCAGAATAGAAATTACTGTGCAATTTCCCCAAAAGGGGAAGGGGTAAGGGCTCACTGGGTTGCAGGAGAGGATAGTATGGTGGGAGCAGGGGGTGGAGGGGGTGAGGGGGAGCAGACTTTTCAATCCTTCTCCTCTTTTATCTGATGGAGAGACTAAGGCTGAAGCTACTCCTGCAGGCTTGCAGAAAGAGAGAGAGAGAGAAAGAGAGAGAGACTCTCGCTCCATCGTGCCCTCACGTTCACTCCTGCTCTCTCGACGTCTTGGCTCTCTCTCTCTCTCTTCCTCATCTCGCGCCGTCTCTGCTGATATATATCTCTCTCTGGCTTGCTGGCTTTCGCCCCGTCTCTCCTCATCTCTCTCTCCCTCTCGCCGGCGCTCCTTGCATCTGTTGTTCTCCATCTCTCACGGGTTCCCTTTAAATTAATCTCCCTCCCTTGCCCCTCCCTCTTCTTTCCCACTCTCTCGTCCCTCTACCCCTTTCCTCTCTTCGTCCCCCCTCTCTCCCTCCCTCTCTCTCTCTGCCTGCAGGACTATCCAGTAGATTAAGTTCAGTGCAGCAGCAGTAGTGGCGGTGTTGCTGAATCAGCCATATTCTTCCAAATGACCCAAATCCTCAGCTCTGGAGAAACCTCATCCGCACACTGATTGCATTTTCTATCTCTGGTTCCCCTCTCTCTTTCTTCCTTTCTGTGTCTGGCACACACACACAGACACACACAGACACACACAGACACACACAGACACACACAGAGACACAAGTACACACTCTATTGATCTCAGAGGGTCTGTTTCTCTCCACTATAGGCTTTTCCGTTCTGTTTCTTGCAGTCTTCTTTTCCTGCCAATACCTGCACAACCTTATCTTCCTTTCTTGCATAAGTCCTTGCCTCTTCTATTGGTTCTGTGGTTTTCTACAGTATTGTTCAATGTTTGTTTTTTGTTATTTTTTGCTTATCTGAGAAAGATGTCGGCCATATTTCATGTCTCACAAGCCTTGTGACCTTGTGCCAAATGTGACCTTAAAAACTATTTGGAAAGTCTACATGTGTGCCGACCAGAACTAGTATCTGTTTTCATGTCCGAAATACGAAATACAAAGTGTACTTCCCGTCCACTGTTTAAATGGATACAAAATGCAACCCCTCCCATCTGGAAGTGTGTTGTATTTCCCCAGACCAGCGCCCCTGGTCATTCTTCCGTTGAATCAACTCAGTGGGTTGGCCCTCTACTATCCACTTAACACTAAAAGATCCCAGCCTCGTCTGTACAGTCTCTGCTGGCCAGACAAAAGCTACACCCCGAGTTCCCTCCCTTCATGTGTTGCATCGGGACCTGGTATTGACATTTCTGATTGGCCAGCAGGGCGTCCTGAGTTTATATGTTCCACGCTCCAAGTAAAAGACCAGGGAGGCGATGAGCCGTCAAAGCCCAATTCTGAGATTCCTTTCCTCTCCCCACCCCCCCCCCTCCCCCCCAAAACAGCGCTTTGCTCTTTGTTTTATCTCACTGCCTCTTTCCTTCTCTCTGAGAACTTTCACAGATGATAAACTTTTCGACTAGGGTGTGATCGCATATCCCCTCAGTAGTTAATGCCTGGGGGTGGGGTGGGGAGGATATAGCTCAGACGTTAAGGAGTAGTGTGTAGGTGTGGAGATGGAGAGGGCTGGAAGGTTCCGGAAAAGGGAGGGGGGGGGGATGCCAATGAAAAGAGAGAAGAAAGAGCAGGAGACAAGAGAATCGCGTTGAGGACGACAAAGACGAGGTAGAAAGTGGGGAAAACGCTCCCTGGGTTCCCTCAAAAGAATGTCGAGGAACATTCCTCGGCTTTTGATCAATTAAACTAACAGATGGCATCCAGAGCTAGAGAACAGAAAGGTTCTCAAAGAGTTGAGTTGATCTTCCACTTTGGAATACCACAACAACAACCAAAACATTGTGTAGTAGCTGTGTGAGTGTCTCTGCTCGCGGAGTCACAAAAGCGTCCCGGGCAAGCTATGTGGGAAAGCGGGGGGAGCGTGTGTATAACGTGTGTGCGTGTAAACGTCCACCCTGTCTTTGTGCAGGTGTCTTCCCCCTGTTCTGAGCAGGGAGCTCTGGCCGGGCTGGATGGTAGCGCTGTGTTACAGTAGGCAGCTCAGGAGTTAAGCCAGCAGTGACAGATCCACACATCCACCCATAATCAAAGGAGTGAGAAATTAAATTCTATCTCCGCCATGATGCCGTCGCCGCCCCCCTCCCCCCTCCCCCTGCTGTTCTCTCTCTTCCCTGGTTCTAGTCGCAGCGCTCTGCTATTTACATCCACCGAGGCTCCCCTCACTCCTCGGTTTAGATTCTCCCTTTCTTATTTGGCCTAAGGGGATTAGAGAGCCTCTTACACTGCTATGTGTGTGTGTGTGTGTGTGTGTGTGTGTGCGCGTGTGAGCATGTGCAGGGAATGAGAAAGACGCAACAAGAGTTGTGTTGAAGTCGATCTAACTTAAAAAATTCACAGATTTCCCCCCACAATTCCCTCCACCAGTGCATGGTATAACACACACACAGGGATGAAAGGGGGTGTCTGGTAATAGTTCATCTCTCAGACACCAAAATCAGCAGGACTGCTGTTAAGTGGATTAACCCAGCAGTCTGTAAGAAGCTCCTTCCAACCGACAGCATAGCTCATGTATGCCGGAGTCAAACACACACTCAAACACACACACACTCAAACACACACACACACTCAAACACACACACACTCACGTCACATCCTAAAGTAACTAATTGTGATCCGAGAGCCCGATCGGACGTTCAAGGGGCCGTCATCACCGCGATGGTCAAGTCCACACGGCTGCTCCTTCCTCTCACTGCGGCCATGTTCCGCCAGCGTGTTGATGGAGAGGTGGAGGCTGGGTATTGATTTGGGGGCGCGTGTGTGATTGCATTTTATGGTTTCTCCAGTAATGGGGCTTAAGTCACAAAACAATTACACGTTTTTCCCCCCCCAGTCACGCCCTCTGGTTGTGGAACTAGGATTTCTGGTCCGATGAACAGCTTTGGATCGGTTTGGGCGAGGGTGAGTGCACTGTGGGAGGATGGGGAGGGCGGGGGGAGGAGGGGGGGGAGGATATGGAGATAGATGTACAGACAGAGGAAACCACAATTCCCCACCACATAGTATCTGTCCAGCAGGAATGCTGTCACTTGCCCGTTGCTGGCTGAGATGTTTCCAGAAAAGCACCTTCACACATCAGTTATGGCCGCACACTCTTCAGCTGAGGGGGGGAAATGAAACAATTTGCTGAGGCGCACAAACCGTGGAATTCACTGAATTTACGGTGGATACGTAAACAAAACAAACAAAACAATGGAGTAAGACAAGCTTCTTGCTCTGCGGCGGATTAACCACCGGCTGTTTTCATCTCCCAAATAAATTGCCTTTTAGGCAAAAATTATTTACGCGCCGGGATGCAAGGGTGAGGGGGGGGAGAGAGAGGGGCGAGGGAGTGTTCTCGCCGCGTGTCGACTCATCTGCCGAAGCAGCGTCTCTAATCGATGGTTATTGAACGATTCCTGCCACCGGCGTTCTGCTGTTCATGAGCAAGCCGGCGGTGTTCATATCTCATATTGATATTCCGTCCCCCTTGCTATTTTTAACACGCTCTGTTCCATCATCACCTCATTCACAGTTTGGATAATTTTCTGCCCATTTCTCAAGCCTCGTCCTAACTTGGGGGGGGGGTCTGTTTTCGACAGGCGTGGTTTGGTTTTTACATTCGGCAAAGTGTGTTTACTGCGTGATTATTTCGTGATTTTCGTTCGCCCAATATCACAATGTTAGTTTTTTCTCCTTTTTTTTCTTATATTAAACTAACCCTACCGTAACTTTCTGATTTGGAAGTCTAAAGATGACCTAACAATGCCTACAGATGGATTTTTTTGGTACACAAACCACAGTGAGCGCCAACATAACTTGAGTTCTACCGCTGCTACGCCTCTAGAACGTATTCATCGGCCGTGCATTGGTTAAACCCAAATTTAAACGGAGAATACCACTTATTAATTTGCATAATGATTTAGACTTTCGTTAGTGAAGAGGATGGGAGATTGATGGGAATTTAATTATGATACCTCTCGGTTATTAAAATGCAATCAGGATAAGCCACTTATCTTTAATACTTACCTTTAGCAAAAGGTCTGGCGAAATTAATCGGAGCCAACATCTTTTCTTTATATATATATATATATATATATATATATTCAAACGATCTACATCTCCTCAAAACAGCCCTCCTTTCCAATCTAGGCCTAATGACAGAGGCCTCGTCAATCACGACCACCTGAGGAAGTGAGAAAGACAGACAGGAAGTAGGGAGAAATAGTGGCCCCTGATTGGGTATTTAAATAGGAACTGTGTTTAAGATTCAACACTGCGCTCCACGAAAAACATTACGGATACGTGCTTTGAAGGAAGTTACCAGGTGTACTTTAAGACTTTGCAAAAGATCTCCCTTTGCATATTTTGCCAGTTGAATTTCACCTCTCTCTTTCCCTCGCTCCACCTCAACCTCGGCACTCAGTCTAACAATCGCAGCCTTAGCCGCCTTTGTCTCAATCGCTTCTTCCGTCTGAACATTTTAGACATGAGAGTCAAGTCCTTGTTCTCTTATTCTACGAGAGCGCGGGAAACAACACCAACACACTAAGGCTTCACGAGCACAGTGTGTGTGTGTGAGGGTGTGTATGTGTGTTCGAAGCTGTCTTCACCAAGGATCTCGACCATGAGCTCTCGAGAGAGCGGGAGGGAGGGGGGGGGCAGTACAGATGGAATGCTTGAGTGACGACATCAGTCATTTTGCAGGGATCAGTCTATATTCTCTGTGGCCACTGGGCCAGGGCTCAGCCAGAGATCTACGGGGGGGGGGGGGGGGGGGGGGGGGGGGGGGTACTGGCAGACTCCTCGACACCAGGCTTTGTGAAATACACCCATCTTGTGACTGCCATCCCCAAAGGAGGCTTATGTCCAGAAAACACTCAACACAACTCCTCGGCAGCCGAATGCCCCGTGTGCGGACACGTACACGCGCACGCGCATTCCAACATCCCCGCACACGCGGTCGGTGCAACGGTCCTTTTCTCCTGCCAGGCTTTGTCCTGCACACCTTGTCATCCTCGCAGCTGTCGGCACGCTGCGACACAGGCCCTGTTCTGCTCTCCCAGTCCAGGAGCGATGGTTACCTGCTGTCAGCAGCCTGAGCTCAGTTCCCCCTCCCTCCCTCCCTCTCTCCCACCCTGCCTACCTCCCTCTCTCCCCACCCTTCCTCCCTTCATCAACCCCTCCCTCTCTCCCACCCTGCCTCCCTCCCTCTCTCCCACCCTGCCTCCCTCCCTTTCTCCCACCCTGCCTCCCTCCCTCTCCCTGGGTCTATTTCATGCTACAGCAGAGGTCCATCTTTAGCTCTGCAGTCCACCCCATCACTCCCAATAGGCGGGAGCCGCTGGCTGAACGACAAAGAATGACACTGGACTGTTGTCCCGGATAAAGGCTTATCTGTCTGTTTGTGTGTGTGTGTGTGTGGGGGGGGGGGGGTTGTTGTTTTTTGTTGTTGTTGTTTATTTCAGAGGAGTACGGCCTGCAGGCAGTGCATTTGGACCTGTGCAGGGGTTGCAAGTTGTTTCATCTCCGGTACCTAAGCATTCTCCACACTCTAAGGAGAATCTTCCGGAGGCTTTGGTTTGCCATTCTCCTCCCAGGATCTTCCGACAATCAGCACAGCGTATAATTTCACAGGAGAGGATGAGCGATTTAGACATAACGAGAGAAAGAATCACTTCACGTCTGCCTCAGATTTTTGGCTTTTTTTTCTTGATCGCAAGCGTGCAACCTCACACCTGGGGTGTACATGCTGTTCTGTTGAGGTTTCGTGTTCGGGTGTGTGAAGGAGGGAGAAGAAGGAGAGAAGAAGGCAATGGGATTGAGCATCAAGCAGGTGTAGAAAGTGTGTGTGTGTGGGGGGGGGGGGAAGAAGGGAAGGGAAGAAGAAAGGCACAGTAGAGGCAGGATGGAGAATGCAGAAGATGATAACGTCAGACCTGGGGGAGGTGGAGGGAGGCAGGGAGGGAAGGGGGGAGGGAGGAAAGGGGAGGGAAGGAAGCCTGTTAGGAAGCCCAGAGGAGAAGGACTCTGTGTGGGGCTTAGTTAGAGACAAAGAGGAAGGCCAAAAACCACCGGAGCAGAGTATGTCTTTCCTTAACGGTGAGGGCAGCACAGTAGGCCCCAAGAGGGATCATCACCATTGTGTGTGTGTGTGCTTGTGTGTGCGTGTGTGTGTGTATGTTGTGTGTCTGGAGGGGGGCGAGGTTATTTGTAGGCTGTTAAGGGTCCTTCATTTCTCTGCATAGCACACGCATCATATGATTGGAGTGGAAAGACTCTTACACGCTCACTCAGGCCAAGAGCTTGGGTTTGTTTTAAAATAACTACTATAAGCGAACTACTCTCCATATACTGTATGTGTTGGCTTTACCCCAACAACTACTCTATTAATACTAAACCTTTAACAGTGAGACGGACTGAGTTGTCACAGCTCATACGAAACATTAAATGTTTCATTTGAAATGTCAATGCCAATTCATACCATTCCGGCTGGCCTCAGTCGTTAAAGTACAACAACACAGAGAACTGTTTTGACATCATGAACGCACCTCAGACACCAAGTCAACGTCATGCAACAGCGTCGTCCACAGCAACTGAGAAAATTCAGGCTCCTTTAATCGGAGGAACTTTCATTCAGCTCTCTCTCCCTCACTCTCTCTCTCTCTTTCACACGCTCCTTCCTGTTCTCCCTTCCTCAACAGTCTTAAGGCCTCTCTGTAAATTTCCTGTGTCAGGTGTTAGCCCCAGGCTATAAATCCAGCCTGGCTTATGTGGGTGGGAGGAGAGGGGAGGTAATTTGTGGCCAAAAAAACAGAGGCATTTTTCCTGGCTGGTCATAAAGCAGGGGCCAAGCTTGGCACACTAATCCAGAGCCCTACTCTTTCTCTTCTTCTTGTTTTTTTTCGGGGCCAGAGAGTGTTGACATCACCCTCGATCATGTGTAAACTATTACAAAGCAAAAGGACGCCATTCATTTACCATGATCCTTCGGGAGAAGAGGAGAGGAGGGAGGGAGGGTGGGAGAGGGTAGCAGACAGAATAATATCACTTATTGTTCTCCCTCATCTCAGCGTCACATCTTCTCCCTGCTGTGTGTGTGTGTGTGTTTGTCTGTGTGTGTGTGTTTGGCTTTGTGTGTGTGTGGGTGGGGCACTGGAAGGATCCTGCAGAGGACAGCAGGCAAATGGTTTCAAATGAATTTTTTAAATACCTACATAGAAACATTTGATTTTACATCAGCCCAAATGAGTCCCCCACTAACTAAATAAGAGATGCACCCACCCCTTGGCAGTCAGTGTGCGTGCGTATGTTTGTTCGTGTGTGTGTACATTTGTGTACGAGGGAGCAGGCGTGTGCGGTTGCAAAACACCCCTGCGTGGTTGCTCTCCGTCATTATGCGTTTCTTAATAACACAGCGCACCCTTGTTGAATCCGTTTTTCCCATGTAAACGTGCGTACTTCCATGTCCTGTTGGGCGAGATAGTGTCGTCTCTCAGCTAAGCTGGGTGTGGATTCGCGGTCACGTGTCGGTTTGTCTTGCGCCGCCTTCACGGATCAGTGAATGAAAGGGGCCTCTCATGAATACTAAACCCGGGCTGCGGCCTGGAGACTTCGCCGCGTCACGCCGGGCGTCTGCGGCTGAGCTCGCCGCGCTCCCGGCGGCGTCTGACACGTCGAAGGGCTAGACGGCGCTCCCAGAAGCCCCTCGTTTCGGGGGGGAAAACGACGGCAGGTTTGGATAAAAATAGGCTGTTTTAATGGGGCCCGACCCCCCCCAACCCCCCACCTCTACCACCAACGCCACCATTACCACCGCCTCCCCAACTCTACTGTACTGCATCTTTACCTCACCTCCCCCCTCAGCCTCCCTCATATGTTCCCAGATAGACTCCATGCAAAATTGATGACACCGCGGCTGCACAAAAGGCAAGCAGGAACGGGTTACTTCTCCCCCAGACAGACAGACACACACACACAGCAGATATGGGTTTTCAAATCCCATGATGTCGTTCCCCCAGACATTCCTCAACCGAATGACAGCGAAAGAGGGGAAAGAATGGGAAAGAAGAGGAGAGGAGAAAAAGATTAAAGGGTTCCTGTCTGCGCGTGTCTATTTTCATCCTGCTCTTCAGAGTATAAGAGTTTGTGTCTTATTACACCCAAAGAGCAGACTCTCAGGATGGAACTTATGAAGTGCTCTCCCCTTCCCTTCCCCCTCTCTCGCCCCAGCAAAGCATCACCTGACTGGGGGGGGAAGCCATGGAGATTGTCCTGGTACATCTGGAAGACTTGCCCTTCTCTGCGGTTTCAGATTTTAGGGCGTAACGCGCTCCAGGCGATTTACTTAAGAGACTCATGACAAACGGTGCGAAGGAGTTAGGGAGTTAGGGACAGACACGTTCAACATTAGATTTCCCAGCTAAGTGTGTTGGGAGTCAGGTGGCTCAGCGGGTTAAGGCGTTGGGCTCACGATCGGAAGGTTGCAAGTTTGATTCCCGGCTGTGGCTACATGACGTTGTGTCCTTGGGCAAGGCACTTCACCCTACTTGCCTCAGGGGGGAACGTCCCTGTACTTGATGTAAGTCGCTCAGGATAAGAGCGTCTGCTAAATGACTAAATGTAAGTGTGTCAACGCACATGGTGAAGGACCTCATCTTGACGCTCGTTCGAAAGGACAACGGCCTCGTGCGCGAGCTGTACAGTGGCGATTTTTCTTTCCAGGCTTGATCAAACATCTTCAAGGATCTAACCACGGCCCTCTCCTCAGCCTGAAATCCAGCAATTATGCTCCGTCCACGACATCCCCTTTTCACCATGAGGAATCCATCCACAGGATCCAGCCTTCAGAAGCTACAACACTGCACACTTCCTAAAACGGTCATTAATCTAAACTGCAGAGTCACCCCACATTGCCTTCCGTGGGCCATTAATTAGAATTTCTAATGGGGAGGAGAGGGAGGTGGGGAGGGGGTGTAGCCCTTTAAAATGTCTATAATACGGCAACAAATCACATTTCGGCCTTGCTGGAAAGGAGGTCAAAATCAATCAGGTACCTCCCCCCCACCCCCTCGCCCTCTGACGTTCAGTAAACACGGGTGAATATTTACAGTATCTGGCGCATCCTCAGTGGGTCGACAGGCTTTAATACGATTAGACAGGCTGGTGCAACCAAGAGCTCCTGCATGCATGACAGAAGAAGGGAAGTGAGGGACTGATCGACTGAAGGCTATCTCATGTGTGTGTCTGTGTGTGTGTGTGTGTGTGTGTGTGTGTGTCGAGGTGTGTGTGTATGTGTGTCCAGATGTTTGTGTGTGTGTCTGTGTGTGTATGTGTGTCCTTGTGTGTGTGTGTGTATGTTTGTCCCTGTGTCCCTGTGTGTGTCCCTGTGTGTGTGTGTAAGTGCGTCCCTGTGTGTGTGTGTGTGTGTATGTAATTGTCCTAAGCAGGAGTCTGTGATTAGTATTTGCGGCCAAGCTTGTTTTTATGTCCTCTTCAGCTTGGCTCTCCTCCTCTCCCCTCCAGCTCAGCCATAAACCAGCTCCAGAAGCACTAAGGAATCCCATTCCATTCCAATAGTGACATCATTGAAGTGATTTAGAGCTTGTGGTATTGACCCCCCCCCCCCCGCAGACCTCTCTCTGCTGCACGTCTCGTGCGATCGTGGCCAGGAAAGAGATACCGTCAGAACACACCGAACAAAGGAAGCTGGAAATCTCTCTCTTTTAAATTCGGGAGAATCTGAAATAGGTGTACGGCGTTTGTACCCGAAGACGGTACAAAGTGAAATGAAGTTTCCGTAAGTTTCTAAGGGAAGACGTCAAGCAGCTGTGGACGAGAGAGCACTTGAAGCAAGAATCGTGTTGTCATAGCAAAAAAGTATCTCGTTCTGCGTATCTTAGAAGCGCGTGCAAATATATGCATCTAAGTTCAACCGTGTTGGGTAGAACGACTGCACCATTGCGGTTTCCATACTTAAGTGGCTAGCATTGCAAACAAACTGCATTTGCCAGGGCGTCAATTAAGGCTCTTATCGGTTCGAAGAGAGCAGATAATGCTAATTAATGGAAAGGGTGAAGAGCTTAGATGCCAAAGTACCCAGTGTGCACCACTGTCTGTCTGCCAAGACTGTTGATCCACTCCAGAAGAGCCTAACAGACTGCAGACACATGTTGGTGAGGCTAACTCAAACATGCTAACCCGGGGGGGGGGGGGGGGGGGGGAATGATTTAAGATACTTTATTTTCACAAGGTTTCTACAAGCCCAGCAATGAAAGACTGAATCCGTAAGCAGAGATACGGGACTGGAAAGCAACCAGAGAGTATATTATTTCAGTCAGTTCACTGGCATTTGTTCTGCTTTAGAGAGTGATGTAAGTACAGAGAGACAAAAAGCTTGCGCTCGGCTAGTTTCAAGCCAAGGATAAAAACCTAGTTGGAACGACACAAAGTACTGTACACGGAGCTGAGTTACTTAAGATCAATAGCATCGATCGCCTCGTCATTCAAGCATCTAATCGCATTCGTTATTCGCTCAGCTTTTTCACGTAGCACATTCCACTCGTTGAAAAAGAAAAGTACCATTTTGAAATAAGTTTGGGTTTGGCTGTTGTGCGTTTTGTATTTCCCTTGACCTGAAACTCCCGCAAATTGCCTCTGTAAATGACTCCTGAAGAAGTGAATGTCAGTTGTGTATTTGTTTGGCCGGCCAACGTTGGCATCCTGCTGACCGGAACTCCCAGAGGAGCGACAACCGAAACCAACCAAGGTGTCCCGCTTTCCCACAGCAGAACCATGAACCGCATGACATCACTTCATCTACACTCTCTGTTAGACCGAGTCACTCTCTACTACCTACTATGCAGGAGTTCACACAATTACCTCTAGCAGCAACCTGAACAAATGTTCTTTTTCCCTAGGTTGGAGCTATCCACTACAGAGGTACGACACTCTTGGCCCCCTGCTCTCCTAACAGTGAACCGGGGGGCCGCTATAGGCAGACAATGACAGAACATTCGCCTGTACTGTGACTTCCCTGGCTTTATTACATCTGTGTTTGATTGTAGTTTACCCAGCACTAATGCACCTCCTTTCCCTGCTAGTCTGGGCCTTTTCCCAGGAGACTGTCAGTATATATGTTCGTAGGTTTTATAACCTTGGCCACACTCTTGGGTTTCTCAGAAATTACATCTTGACAGGTACACGCGGCCATTACTGGATACAGGCACACTAGGACCTTGCGGTCAGGTAATGACCATGGCGGGGGGAAAAATTGTCAACATGGAGGAATATGCAGTCCAACCTTGTTCTGTCCCTAACTGTGGTGATTAAAAATGCTACTGTACATGTGTAATTGCCTTGGGAGGCCTCTTGAGCAAAACAGGGTCACAAATGTGTTCTGTGATAATAGGTAAGAGCTAGGTTGCCGAAGAGAGAAAGAGAGAGAGAGAGAGAGAGAGAGAGAAGGTGAGACAGAGAGAGGGAGAGAGAGAGAGAGAGAGAGAGAGAGAAGGTGAGACAGAGAGAGGGAGAGAGAGAGAGAGAGTCAAAGACAACCGTCCAATGGATTTGTGCGTGAGAGAGGGCGAGGGACAGCGAAAGGAAGAGTTCATTATTACAGTCATTCTGCATTTTGGGGGGTCGACAGTGAAATTGCAACCGCGCGACCTGCCTGCAACCGATAGGAGCACATCCAACCAAATAAATAAACAGAAAATATATAGATAGCTGCAGCTTTGAAATTAAAACAATCAATCAAAAAAAGGGGGGAAGAGACAAAGGGAGAGAGCAGAACCTGGACATTAGAATGGGTGACAGGGTGTTATTTTCGTCTGGGGGAAAATGCTAGGTCATAGCTCATACGTAGGGAGGAGAGGATGCAGTGGAATATGAATCCACCCCGACACAAGAGACCCACCATTATCTTTTGGCCCACCACCAGGAACAGACATTACGCTAGGCTACGGCTACACTGAAGTCCAGCGTTCGTGAATGACTATGCTCAAATAAATAATACATGAGAATAAATATATGATATATTTCCATTTATTATTATCCATGTATTAGCAGCCTGACTAAATGAGAGGACGTAGTCTGAAAATGCTGTTTTTCCTCACTTGTTGGTCGAGGGTTCAGCTGGAGAATCTTTAGCATTAGTTGAGTCAGGACTCTATAGATAACAGCGTTGTCTCTTCTGTCTACAAGGTTATTCCATCCTACCAACTAGAGAGTGATTTGATGTTGTGCCTTCAGTTTCCCCCCCTTTTCTCTATCTGGGCTGAGATGCTGGGTGTCATGCAAACTTGTGTGTGTGTGTGTGTGTATCCCTGTGTGTGTATTTTTGTGTGGCCTAGTTCACGTTCGCATAGCTGCTTGACCAAGGACAGATTTTGAAGGGAGACAACATGAAGCTGCTTTGCCTTAATCCTGTTTTTCTGCTCTTTCTCGCTCCCTCTCTCTCTGCCTCTCCCTCTCTCTCTCTCCCTCCCTCTCTCTCGCTCTCTCTCGCTGTCTCACTCTCTCTGCCTCTCTGCCTTTCTTTCTCTATCTATTTGGCTCTCTGCCTCTCTGGCTGTTTCTCTCTCTCTCTTCCTCTCTCTCGCTCTTTGTCTCACTCTCATTCACACACGGCATTCTCTCTCCTTGAAATAAGATGCTGTTCATCTGCATCCTCAGACATCCTTTGCCCACATCTCTTCTCTACTTGTAATTGTTCTTAGGGTTAGACTCTTTTCCAGTCTATTTGTCTCACTTTTCTACTCCTTTTCTCTCTCTCATTCTCCATCTACCTGCTACTGCCGCCCCTGCCTCTCTCCATCTATCTCCCTTCATCTGTTTCCTTCCCCTCTCTCACTATCTTCTCTCCGTCTTCCTCCTTTTCCAGGTCCAATGAGCTGGATATGAACAGACCATGTAACAGCCCCACGATGTGACAACGTTAATGGCGGTGATATTTTTTACCTGCACTAGCACTGACAACCTCATTGTTCCTGTTCTGCTTCACGGTTTAGACGGGGTCAAGGTGTGATCCTGCCCTGTGAAAGGCAACACACACGCTGTCCATTACTCACACTCACTTAATCACTCACTCACTCAATCTCTCACACACAAGCACACACACACGCACACAGGAAAAAAAGTAAGGTGCATGCGCATACGCTCATCTACACTCTCTCTCTCTCTCTCTCACTTTCTCTCGCACACACACACACTCACACACACACACACTCACACACAAATCCAAAGATAAGTATGCACACCCAGACAGATTCCAGACAGAGATGCATCTCAGGCCCAGACAGTAATGTTGACAAACAGATAAAGGATACACACACACCACACCACACACACACACCACACACACACACACAGTTTCCCTGTACCAGAATCAGTAGATGGTACGGTGGTGGACTGTGCCAGCAGTATTAATTCTGCACGGTGGAAGGAGCCAGGGTTGTCACACACTGCAGCAGTGGAGCTGAGAATGACTGGAGGTCTACACAGTGCAAGTGTGCCATCTACAGCACTGAGGGGAGAGGACAGCACTGGAGACTGCTGGGAAATACACACACACACATGCTCACACACTGAAATGCATCGCACACATACTTGTATGCACCCATGTACAGTATACTTGTATGCACACATGTACAGTATACTTGTATGCACACATGTACAGTATACTTGTATGCACACATGTATAGTATACTTGTAGGCACACATGTATAGTACACTTGTATGCACACATGTATAGTATACTTGTATGCACACACATATAGTATATTTGTATGCACACATATAGTATATTTGTATGCACACATGTATAGTATACTTGTATGCACACACATAGTATATTTGTATGCACACATGTATAGTATACTTGTATGCACATCTTATTTAGCTTCAAAGGCCATTTGAGTCCACGCACACTCACACTGGCATAAGGGAACATAACATATTCATATATGTGTGTATTCCTGTACGCACACATGGCGTCACACTGTGTACTGTTGCACAACTGTGCCCTTTTCCAAGCCCAGCGTTGGGAACACGTGTCTGTGTAGAGGAGCAGGGAGAGGATGAGGCAAACACAAAGCAGTCTTGGGCATCTGACAAAGCGACACACGGTTTGCGTTGCCAAAATGAAACTGCACACACGGACATTCAAGGACATACATGATGTGCAGATGCCATCACTGGTACTCTCTCACATGCAGTCGCTTGACGTGTGAAGGAATGTGTACGACTCTCTGTTTCTCTCCTCCCCCCCTCGCTCGCTCCTAACCCTCTCCTTCTTCCATCACTCCCCCCCTATCACCTTATCACTTCCACTCACTCCCCCCCCACCCACATCTATTTTTCTCCCCCCTTCCCTTTCCTTTAAATTCTTCCTCTTCTCAGGCAGTGCTAGTCCTGCTGTGTTGTAGGGCCGCCACAGTGTAGCTTCCAAGACCCCCCTGAAAGAGTCGATGCTTTTTGCAAGGGGCTCCGTCGAAAAACCATGGCTTTGACAATAGCTGAATATTCCAGAAGAGTTCCATCCCAGCTGTAGTTTCTCAGAGAAGACGCTGGCATCAGATGACAAGTCAGTAGCGACATAGAAAGGAGTTGTGTTGGTGTTCAGCAAGCCGTTGTGTTATCGTTAAAGGGTGTGAGTACTTGTATACACATACCGGTTTGTTTTGTCCTCTTGTGTTGATACACATCTATGTGCGAATCAACACCTTAGCAAACAAGCGAGTGGGTGTGTAAATGACGGTAGATGTAGAAACCAGCCATATTCCTGTGGGCCCCAAGAGAAGAGATAAGGGGTCCCCTTTTTCCCGCCCTGAACCAGGGCATCTCGGCATGTCGACGACAGCAAGTTCAGAGTAAACCTGGGACTTAATAAAACTTCAAGAGAAACGCGTATGTATTATTCATTGGCACACGGCTCTGGAATTCACTCAAATCCAATTCACCTGCTTTTGTTTAAGAGATCAAGGTTGGAGTTTGACACATATAGATTTGATTAAATGTATTTGATTGAGGGAAGGGAGGAGAAGGGAAGCTATGTGCGATGATAATATATGGAGGGAGGAGAGGGAAGGTTGGCGTGGGGGCCCGGTGAACCGCAAAGGAATTTATTATCTAGATTGGGGGAGAAAAAAAAGAAGCCTCCCCCGCCTCTCCTTCCTTTTCTCTCTGGCTTCTGAGTCAACCCCTCCATCTTTCCCCCCCGTTCGCCCTCACTTTGGGATGACCTCGATTTCCCACTGATTTAGTCATGTTTAGTTTTACATCTTCTCGCTTGTTCTCCTTTGAACTGCTCCCAGCATCCTCCTCTTCCCCTTCCTCCCCAGCGTGTCCCCGCGGATCTACGGCCGCGCTGGGAGGTGTCTCTGCGAGTGTGTGTGTGTGAGATATGTTACGCACTTGTGATGAATGGCGAGCTGTCTTTTTTTCCTCCGAGCTGGAAAAAATGCCCCACGTCTGAAAGAAACGCTAGTGTGTGCGTGAACATTTGTGTCTCTGGTACAGAGAGAGGGTGAGAGGGGGGTTTGGGGGTGAGTGTGCGGAGAGCGACAGATATAAAAGGAACCATGAAAGAGAACGAGAAGACAAAAAGATGTGCAAAGACATACTGCGAGGAGAAGGGCTCAACCATGCTTCAACAGATCGCTCTGCGAAGAAGCCCCGAGCTCAGTTTGGCCCTCAGTGCAGTCAGATCTATTCTTAACATCCCCTCCCCATATACAGCCCTCTACCACTCCTCCATCGCTCCATACTTTACAGCAGGCCATGGTCTATGGTGTCATCTGACATTACCCTAGCATGAAAACAACACATCTTGGAAAAGAAGGAAGTGGAAATAAGGAATAAACTCTGCTGACTCTGTCGGTTCACCTCTCCGATCGCTCGCTTACCGAATCAGTTTTTTTTTTCTCACAAAACCGAGCGTTCCCCTGCGAGCAGAAGGGTGCTCATTAATCCAATCGGATCTCTAGTCAGTGGGGGGGGGGGGGGTGTCAGGTTTGTTTAACCCCGGCACGCCTCACCATCAGCGGGTACGGCGCGGTGCGAGCTTGCTCCCTCGCTGCGGCTGGTTCTCACTGACAACCGATACTTCTCATCTCCCCCCCCACCGCTGCCTCCCCAAGTGAACTCTAATGGAGACGACATCAAGGTAATTGTGTGTGATGTAGACAGGGGGGAATGAAAACGTTTTCGCGTTCATCCCTCCCTGTAGATCTTTGCTCTCGTGGGTGAAGACGTGTGATGGGACTCCACACATCTCCACGGGTGGACCCTTGACCCTGGACGAATCCGATTTTGCCTCTCTCGGAGTCTTCGAAAGTCTTCGGCTAGAAGACTTCTGCACACTCGGCGGGATCAGAGAATTCATCCATCCGTCACAAACGTCCATTCAAAGTATCCGCAATGCAACTGTATTTTGAAAGACAGGCATTAAGCTGTCATTCAAAAGACTTGACATTCAAAAGACCATCATTCTTTTGTGGTTTTGCAAATTACAGACCTGTCAGAAAGACAGGCGTCAGGCTGTGATTTTCAGACTGTTATTTCACCATAGGAAGCATCTTCTTAGATGGTCTTGCGGCAAATGATTTACAATTTGAGTCATGGAAGGCCACACAAATCTCCAAATGTAGCTTTCAGAAAGCGAGGGCTGAGAAGAAGAAGCTAAGTGAACTCTCGTCTAATCAGTGACCTCCAACACGCAATAAACAGAAAAGAAAAAGAAAGAAAAGTATGAGGTTCTTTTCTGACCATCGCCATCAAGAGTCTTTTGGAATCTTCCGGCAACAAGGCTATTCAAGTCATGAGGCACACTGCCTTGTACCGTAACATTGTTTGCCCTGGCCCTGCCAAAGCTGAGATAGTCCAGATTCACGTGGATAAACAACTTCACTAATCGGCCTTGGCTCTTCCACACTATTTACAATGGATTGGGACTGAGCCGACAATTCTCCGGCAGTGCAGCCCTCTGCATTCTGCCAAGAATAATAAAATAAAAAAACATGCAGACTTTAAGCATCTCCAAATGTTTCTTCTGTCAAAAGGGGAAATTCATGGTTCCCAGCTTCGAAATGAAACATTAAGGTTGTGCATGTGTGAATGTAAATGTTTGTGTGCGAAAGAGAGAGCAAGAGAGACAAGAGAGAGGGAGAGAGAGAGAGCGAGAGAGAGAGGGAGGGAGAGAGCGAGACAAGAGTGAGAGAGAGAAACAAGAGAGAGGGAAAGAGAGAGAGGGAGAGAGAGCGAGAGAGAGAGGGAGGGAGAGAGAGAGGGAGGGAGAGAGAGAGACAAGTGTGAGAGGGAGAAACGAGAAAGAGAAAGGGAAAGAGAGAGAGGGAGAGTACTCCACAGATGGAGGAACAGAGCGAAAGTCTCACTCTTTCTTTTCCTCTATCCGCACCGCCAAATCTCTTTCGCCCCTATTAAAAACACTACATGCACACATGTGTATGCGTGGTCCACAGGTTCTCAGTGCACACACCTACACTAACCTACAACACAGGGAAGAAGGTCTGCTTCATTGGGATACAGGAACAACAATAGCCAAATGTGGGCAGTCTTGTGTGAACCTTGAGATACATTCGGTAAACAATGTTTATACAAAATGCCTTATATTTACCCTCCCCCCAAAATATAATAATGCATTGGCTGGATGACAGACGTCAATGTAATTCGCATTGTTCTGGTTGCAGCACTCATTAAAGAATGTTTAATGTTTTTTGTTGTCGTTGTTGTTGTTTTACCTTGCTCAGAAACAAGCAGTGCTCCAATCTTCCCATCTTCGGGGTCTGCAGCTCATCTTTCAGGCTTTAGAAACGTCTGGTGGTGATTTAGCCCGGCAGGGTGGCCTCCAGGGCCACAATCATCCAGACTAGTGCCTGAACTTGCGTCCCAGTCGGGAGAGCCGCAATGGCCGGGGTGGAACTACAGATAAACCTGCCATGTGTGCTACTGAGACAGCGATCATGTGACGGTGTTAATCATATTTTGTGTATGTGCATGTCAAGGTGTTCTTAGTGGCTTTTCTTTACATGCAAACGTACACGGTGCACCACCGTCTAATAGAGGGAAATGTATCTGAACGATTCTTTATGGAGACCTTTCATTGCCTTTTACATGACTGACACCTAGTGGCGGTCCACGGATCTGCACCCAACAGCCAATATGGTTGGTTTGCGTGGGTTCAGTTTTTTTTGTGTACAATGTCACCCAAACAATGCATTTATCATGAGTTGACTTCCCCCAGTCTCATCCCGCGTCCCGGAATTGATGAACCATCAAGCGAAGTTTCATCACACTCACTTTATATTGATAAAGCAATCATGCATGCTTTCTTCTGTGTATCACTGTTCTGCTACTCTCATGACAAATGGCGTGTCAAAACCCCCCTTTTTTTCAACTCCTTTCTTTTCGACTCTCCTCTAAAGAAAATGTGGATTCAAATGGAGTTATAGCCGAAGCCTTCAGGCAGTGAACCATAAATGCAGACTCTGGGTTTTGGACAGCTGCAATTGGTCAAATATCCACCCGTTCAAAATGTTATTCTCTCCAATAATTATTTTTTTCTATCACGAAATGTACAGACGCCGAAAGCAAGACAGTGTATTTATGCCTCAATTTTTTTATTATTAATTTATCTACAGTATACAAATATTCACACAACAAATATTCCAAAAATCCAAACGTCGTGTAGACATTCATATTTTCTTCTCATATGTAACTATGTATCTGTTTGTTGGTTGCTGTACTGGGACATACCGCAACTTTCGTTACAAGTTCACCACCCGTGACGTTTCAGCCGGTGACGTTTTTTTTTTTTTTTTTGGGGGGGGGGGGGGGGGGGGGGGGGGGGGTCACGGGCGTCCTGGTCGGGATTCAGCGGTGAAGCACCCCCCTGTCCGGGATGGCGAAGAGAGGGCGGCGAGAAAATAGAGAGCCCTTGAAACAGAGCGCTCAGTCTGGAGGAGAGGAGAGGAACACTTTCACATGAGGAATCCAGGGATGACGTCAGAAGGGAAGAGGCCAGGGGACAAGGGGGCAAGGGGGCAAGGGGACAAGGGGGACTGAAGAAAGGCAAAAACCTTGGCTCCTTACGCCGTCCGGTCTTTGCCGTTTTAGAGCACATTCGTGTAAAAAAAAAAGAAGAAAAAAAAGCTGGATGTCAAGACCTTCATGTCCTTTCATATGACCATGCCAAGGCATTGTAAGGGGAGAGGACATGATAAATCGAGGAAAGGCCATTAAGAAAGGGCGCAAGGAAGCAAGGAAACGAGTAAGGGGAAAAAATGGCTCCACATTGGGTAGTGTTGGTTACAAAGTAATGTAAGGGTGCAGGTTAAATCTGCATATTCTTACGTCGCTCTTAAGTAAAAACCACAGTCACTCCTTTGGGAACCCCCACCAATAAAAATCTATTTAAAAACATCTATAAGAACATAAATTTTGTAAAAACAAAGTATATATATATATATATATATATTTATATCTAGAATAATCCATAAAGAGAGACATTCAAAACACATCAATTGATTGTTCTTGTATTGACACTGTTGCGTGCTCAATGCCTCTCATCATACATTGTTCTTTACTCTACAACTTTATTCAATATTTACTCCGCAAGCAGCTGCCTTTCCCCCAAAACAGGAAAGCAATAGTGCAACAAACGTTAGCAGGATTTTCTTCTAAGGAAATTAGTCAAGTACATGAGCGTCTGGAGCCTCGGGGGAACTGGAAGTGTTAAAGCTGAGTAAGCCTACTATTGAAACCCCCCACCCCCCAAGAAATGGTGCAATCCATAATTTGGATGTATCAAGAATCAAAAATCACCTGAAACATGAATCAAACCTACAGCTGCATTGTAGTAAAAAAAAATTTTTTATTCAATCTGACCCTTATTGAAAGTTTATACTGGTTTTTACATGAGGCTCTCCAGTGATCCGCTATGGGAAATGAACACCTTGCTGTCTCAAAATCTTAAACCCAGCCTTTCATTTAAAAAGGCATTGGTCATTAGTTAAAATAGCAAAATTATTTGACGGATTGCACCTTTAAACCCCTGCACACGTCTTTTTTTCTCTTTTTCTCTTTTTTTTTTTTACAAATTCCAAACAAGAGAAGAAAGCAGGTCATGCTTATTATTGTTGTCCGGGAAACAACATGGCATGGACCTGACACTTTGTTTGTTGACCTTTCTTCGACCTTTGAAGGCTTTCATGTGAGGCTATGAGTGAACAAAAAAAGGCATTTTTCGACCTGTAAGGCTCCCAGTCTGGACTGTTCAAAACACCCAGACTGGAATACATTCCATCATTAACAAACGGAGTGAAAAAAAAACAAATTATGCAACAAAACAAATTATGCCATCCATTTCTATTAAGGCTAAAGCAAACTCCCTTCGCCCTCTGAATTCCAACTTCCCCCTCGTTCTCTGCCACCCCCACCCACCCCCCCAACTCCCCCACCCCCCACGCTCCCTCGCTCCTTATCTTTCCAAGATCCGAGACGTCGTCTCCCTCAATTAGTTCACTTTTTCTTCTTGAACAGGCTCTTGATCTTTGACGAGGAGCGTCTGAATTTCTCGCTGCCATTGTCGCTCGAGTCTTGGGAGGAGGTGCTCTGGAGCTTGTGCTCTCTGCCCGCACTCCTGCCCTCCGAGTCCAGTGAGGTAAGGGAGGGGTGACGGCCCACGCTAGGCACCATGCCGGCGGGCAGCTGGCCCATGCTGTAGGACTTCTCCAGCATGCCGTTGTACGCCCCCATCCCCGCTTGCTGGACGCCCCCGGCAAACGGCATGCTCTGGGACTCGGGCAGGAGGGTGCGGGTGAGGTCGGGCGAGCCCTTGTGCGAGGGGGCTTGCTGCTCCAGGGCCGGGGAGGGGTTGGTGGAGGGTGGAGGGGTGGAGTCCCTGAGGCAGGAGGAGGAGGTGGAGGAGGAGCCCCCCGGGCCCATGGAGGGGTCCTGGGAGTAGATCAGCATCTCCTCCCGGGAGATCCTGCGGTACTGGGTCTCCGGGCCTGCAGAGCCAGGGCCAGGGTACTGCTGCTTACGAGAGCCCATGCTGGAGCTGAGAGAGTCTGTGTCTGAGAAGGTGTCCTGTGTGCAATCCCTTTAGGAAAGAGAGAGAGAGAGAGAGAGAGAGGGAGGGGGAGGGAGAGAGGGGAGAAACAAAGATAAAGGGAGAGAGAGAGAGGGAGGGAGGGAGGGAGGGGGAGGGAGAGAGAGAGGGAGAGGAAGGAGAAACAGAGAGAAAGGGGGAGAGAGGAAGAGAATGAGACGGAAGGGGGAGCGGGGGGTGAGAGGGAGCAACAAAAAAAGGAGATACCGTTAAAACCCGCGTAACTCAAATAACTTAACGACCTTAAACGCACTATCAATCCAGGCCCCGCCCCCCCTCACCCTTTCCTCTCCACATTGAAGTATTGGTGGTCCTCGTCCCCCTCGGGGTGATAGGACAAGCCGGAGCTTGCCATGGACAGGAGGTCGGGGTCAGGGGACATGAGCGAGGACTGCTGGGAGCCCAGGAGGCTGCGGCGCGAGCGACACAGGCTGCTGCTGCGGGTCAGGGGGGGCCGCATCATGGTGGATGCTGGGAAAGCAAAGCGGACAGGGCTTAAGGTGGGGCGGGGCTGGAACGGGGGTGCGTTTATCGATTGTCCGTTTTATCGATCAGGCTTGAACACACGCATGCGCAGTCCCAACAGAACACACACTCGCGCACGACTCAACCCCTTTCCCGCTTTTTTCCTTACAGGCAAACTGTGGAATGATTGGGGGAGTGTCCTCGTCCAGGTCGTCCACTCCGCCGGCGATGGGGTAGGGCGGCACGGACACCCTGGGCATGACCACCCAGCTGTGGTCGGAGTAGAGCGTGGCGGTCAGGCTGGGCAGGCCGGAGTTGTGCACCAGGGGGAAGCCGCACAGCTTCTCGATCTGCTGCCAGCGGTGGAGACGCTCTCGCAGGCAGGCAGTCACCTCCGACAGAGACTTCCTGGAAGGACACGAGGACAGGCTGTCAGCTCGGACGGCTCAGCTCACAGCCCTGCCTGGAGCGAGTCAGCTGGCTCAGCGGGTTAAGGCGTTAAGGCTCATGATCGGAAGGTTGTGAGTTTGATTCCCGGCTGTGGCGATGTGACGTTGTGTCCTTGGGCAAGGCACTTCACCCTACTTGCCTCAGGGGGGAATGTCCCTGTATTTGCTGTAAGTCGCTCGGGATAAAAGCGTCTGCTAAATGAATAAATATAACTAGGGCGGAGCTTGTGTACGTGCGCTGAAAGGCTGGGTTTGGAGTCTCTTAACAATAATCGTGGCATTCATCTTAACTGTCCTTAATCAATGCTCGGGTGGTTTATTTTCTTATTGACTGTGGGTAACCAATCAATAAGCTTGTACAATGTATGGATTCATCTAACACTGATGTATCTTGAGGTATAAGAAACTATTTCTGTGACAGTCAGTGGTCCATATAGATTGTTAGCCAGCTTGCCAATTATGTGAGTCTAGTCACTAAGACATACAGGGATCGGCTCAATACAGTATGGTGAGAGTGAGTGTGTGTGTGTGCGCTGTATTGGTGTGTGTGTGTTTTCATACTTTGCCTCTAGTATCTTGTGGTCCACCTCATCCAGAGAGGAGCTGTGAGCGACATGAAGGGTTCCAAATACTGAACTCCTCTTCTTTTTGATTTTCTCCGCCTGTGACACACACACACACACACACAGAAGCACATTAAACACATATGAGTCTTGGGCACCGCACACTATTAAAAAACAGCAAACCCGCCGTTTGAAAGGCGTACTAAAAAGAACAACGTGTTCTCGGTGCTTTTAGAAGTTAATTGTCTTTTGATAGTGAGACTGATGAGTCACTCTGGCTGTGCCTTACCAAATCAAGAACAAACAACACAATTAAAAAGTCATTTAGCCACATAAAAAACGTAATTGAGGAAAAAAAGAGAAAGCCTTGTGCTCTCCGAATCTGTATGTGAGCGTGTCGATTTGTCTGGGAGATACATTTCCAATTATACAACAGCCGAACTTCGAGGAGGCATCTAACCGCAGTCCACACCAACGTCCATAACACAACATGGTTTCGAACAAAACGTCTCTAAGAAGGCACCCCATCTGACCTCGTCCTTGGCGACGGTGAGCTGTTGCTCGGCGCTGTGCTTCTTGGTGTTGTAGTACTGGACCTCCACCTCGTGGGTCAGCTGCAGCCACATCTGCAGGGCCTCCGGCACCGAGAACTCCGACTGCATCTCTTTCTCAGCCCGCTTCAGAGCCATACGCACCTGAGGGAGGAGGGGGTCAGGGGTCAGGGAGGGTTCAGGGGAGAAGGAGGGGTCAGGGAGGGGACGGTTCTTTTCTTATCATAACACGATGCGCTATTACAGGCTCTGCTCTCAAAAAATATGTTCATGACCCAATTTTTTCCTTCATAGGGTTCCACCTTCCCACGGTTCCGGAAGGTTCCATACCTGCACCAGCTCCTCCTCGGCGTATTTGAGGCGGCTGAGCTCGCACTCGGCTCCCTGCCGGAGGTCCCGGAGACGGTGCGCCTCCTTCTTGGCCCCGCTGATCTCGTCTCTCATCTTCTGCTCCAGGTTCTGCTTCTCCACAGCCACCGTCCTGTTCTCCTCCTGAGCCTTCTCCAGCCTGGGCGGGGGGAGAGGGGTGGTGGGGGGGGGGGGGGGGGGGGGTTGGAGATAGGAGAGGTCAAACCCGTTGAACTGTTCGATGGAACTTGTTTGGCTGCGGGGGCGGGGCCGGGGCGGGGCAGAGGCGGGGTGGGGGCGGGGCCGGCATCTCTCCCTCACCGCTCCTGCAGCTCCATGAGGCTGAGCTCGGCGTTCTGCAGGCTCTCCAGGTCCTTCATCATCTGGGAGATGTGAACCCTGGACGACTTGTTCTGGACGTAGGCGAACCAGCAGCCTCCCACCCCGATCAGGATGGACACCATCAGCACAAAGTCCTTCAGCCAGTTATGCTGCTGACCTGAGGTGGGGGGAGGAGGAGGAGGAGCAAAGGGAGAGAGAGGAGCGAGGGGAAGGAGAGGAGGGGTGGATGAGGAAGGGCGGCGGCGGACCAGGGGAGGGTAGTGAGGGTTGTCCGAGGGATGGAGAGGGGGGGGGAGAGGGGTGGGGTGGCGGTCAGAGAGCGAGGGTGAGAACAGGAGGAACCAGACAACAACAGTTTCTCTCCAAACCCACCCCACCCCCCCTTCCCAAACAGTCCGCCCGGGCGGAGGAGGAGGGCGCGGGCCTCACTTACGTAGCGGGGGTCCGAAGAGCACCGCGTCCAGCGCTTTCAAATTCAGCTTTTGCTTATGCCGCTGGTCGAGTATCTTCAACTGGGACGAGATAAATAACGGTTCGTTAGCCGCTATTCTGAAAGACAGAGTGGAAAGCGCGCCGTGAGCTGGTGGAACGCAACTGCCGTCGCGTCCAATCAGGAGCCTGCGAGAGACGGCCTCTGTCGGCCAGCTGCTCTTCCACGACACACGCCTGTCAACGTTGGAACAGCTGTGTGTGTGTGTGTGCACGTGTCTCTCTAAACAGACCCATTCCAGAGATATTTACATTTAGTCATTTAGCAGACACTCTTATCCACAGCAAGTACAGGGACGTTCACCCCTGAGGCAAGTAGGGTGAAGTGCCTTGCCCAAGGACGCAACGTCATGTTGGCAAAGCCGGGAACCGAACTTGTGACCTTCCGATCACTTGTCCCGACTCCCAGATGTTTGTGAACATGTGACAGGAAACAAAATGAAGAGATATTTGTAGTGTGTGTCTGTGGGGGTGTGAGAGATGAGTCTGTCTAATAACAGACACATGTGTGAGCGTTCATTTGTTTAGCGTTCTTGTAATTAAGAAACGACAGCGCGCGACCGCCATCTTGAACCCCCCACCCCCTCGTTGGACGATATGGCCGCCAGTGAAACACCAGACAGCAATGTGACATCACTTAATGAGTCAGTGTGCCGGAGCCAGAGAGGAGGGAGATGAGGGGGTAACTTTACACCCCAACACCCCACCCACCCTGCGGCCCACCTCTACCCCCACCCGCACTTCAATCATCTCATGGCCAGAAGTGAGTCATATTCAAGAAGAGGAACACACACACGCACACACATTCCCTCACGTTCTCTACTCAGATAACTTCATAAAAAAAAAAATATTGGGGGGGGGGGGGTTACAACAGACAGCTGATACAACCGTGAAGGCATGAGGGATGTCACTGTGTGTGTGTAGGTGTGTATTCTCACTGCTCCTGTAATACTGGAGTTTACGTGTATTAATTTGCATGCGTTTCCTCACGTGAACAGTAGAGGGCAGCATTATTGTAGATAACAAAAGCCAAAAGTAAGTATCCCAAATGATGGGATAGTAACATTTGACTACTTTTCATTCGGCACAACGCATTATTGCCACTCCTATAAAAGGCTATTTACGAAAAACAAGGACACAGCTTGCAGCCCACATATTCCAAATGTTCTAAGTCAAGAACTAAGTATTAAAAACGTAAAACATCTAATACTACTATTGTCATCCATCTTGCTCACCGAGGTAAAGTGTTCCCGTCCACCCGGAAATCTCTGAAGTTCGTTTCGTACTGAGGGAGCTCGACGTTTTCCTTCAACCACTGGACCGCATCCTCAATGGTCCAGTTATGGACTGAGAGGGGGGGGGGGGAGTGAGAGAGAGGGAGGGAGAGCGAGAGAGAGGGGGGGGGAGAGAAAGGGGGGGAAGGGGTGGAGAGAGAGGGGGGTAGAGAGCGAGGGAGAGGGGGGAGAGAGAGGGAGGGAGCGAGGGAGGGAGGGGGGAGAGAAAGAGTGAGAGGATGGTGGGTGAGAGAGCAGGAGAGCTCTCTCCATGCGTTTCCCTTTAACCTTAATCCCCCTTTCCTCAGACGGCCCCTTCCTCCTCCCCTGTCTCCCCTCCCCTGTCTCCCCTGTCTCCCCTACCTTCAGAGGTCTTCCATCCCTTCCACAGTTCCTCCACGGTGATGTGCTGGTCTTCTCTGTGCAGGTTGCTGTGTTTGTTGGTTTGCTGTTGCTTCATGTCCTCTATGATGAACTGTGGACGGACAGACAAGGGTGGGGGGGGGGGAGTCATGGTATTTTAATATGTCCATGGTAATGGGGGGGGGGGGATCAGCTGCTGGGGGAGAGCTGTGTTCGAGTCAGTTCCTACTGGAGGTGATCTGTTGCATAAGGATCCTGAACCCAGCTGTGATTAAGACCACAAACCCCCCCAAGCACAGCTTTCACTGTTTTCTTCCTTTTTAGGGGTTTTGTAGAGAGAGTGTGTGTGTGTGAGAGAGAGAGTGTGTGAGAGATAGAGAGAGCGAGATAATTGCTGGTGGAAGAGGAGGGCCAGAGGTCCGTGCAGAGCGACTGCTGTTACGTTCTCGTCTGTTACTCTGACCGAGGAGTGACAAGACTCGGAGAGAGACAACATCAGCCAGACACAGGAACACAACAAACGTAAGTAATCGGGCAGACTGCCGGATGTTCAACCATATTTTCTAGGGATTCTCTTAGCCCAGGATTACAGTTTATTTGGATAACTCACATTAACAGCATGTCACCAAAAAGACAGTTGGAGACTGTCACTGTGGGTTATCAGAGTGACAGTTATCAAGCCGCAACAATCCGCATTGGTGTTTAACATTTTAGCTTGTGGTGAACACCGTGATGTGCTTTTACTGCGTACTGCAAATACTTCATATCAGCTCAATACAGGACCAGGCTGAAGGCTCGGTCAACCACAACTCAGGTCGATGGAGCATGCAAGCCGGCTACTCTTCCCCCTAGCAAACAGATCCTGACAAAAAATCTGTAAACATCGGTGCCTATTATTGTTTCGATTAGTAATGCTAGTCATCAAGGCAGCGATTACGTCCCCTTTGCAGACCCCCGACACTTTGTTTGTATGTGAACACACACCCGGGCCATTTACATTCACACATCACTCAAGTGTAGCAAGCAGGAAGCTGTTCTCAAACGCTAACGGCTGGAGGTGTCCCATTTAGCAAGTGAATAACCAATTTGGGTACCAGTAAAAAAGAAAAAAAAAGAAAAAACACACACACACCGACTTGGCTTTCTCCTGAGCTCCTTAGGAGTGTGTGGAACGGACACACACTCTGCTCCCTGCCTCCAGGCCGGGGGTGTCTGTGTGTGTTTGCATTCATTTGTGTCTGTGTGTGTGTTATGCGAGTGTAGGTTCTAATGAGCGTTGGTGTGTGTGTGACCTCCCACACAGAAGAAAAAAACATTGGCTTTAGGCTATGTTTCTGAAATGCCACACACACACGCTTGCTCGCACTTAAATATATGTCTCTTAGAAGAAACAGACCAACGTTGCTCACGAAAACTCGAGAAAAAAAAATCCCCTTTGATGCTCTTCCTGAATTAGCCAACGTACAACTGGCATTGCCAGGGAAGCGCGCTGTGGCAGGCCACCAATCCTCTCTGGTTTGAACACAGCAGGGGCGTGTGCTGGCCCAAGCCGTGTCAACTATGAACATGTATGCCTAATTATCACGGTACAATAGAGGAAACAAAAAATAGCAATGTTATTAAGATGTTGAAAAGCGATCAGAGAGTCTTAACGGGTACAGAGTGTCTCGGAACCTGTTAGCTGCAGAGCTGGAGGTGAGACGAGAGCGGGTGTTGACTTACGTTTTGCATTGGCCAGTAAATGCCCCCGAAAACCATGGCGGACGGATGTAAAAGAGAGGGAGATAAGTTTGTCTGCTCAGAAACGATTACAAGAGAAGTCTGAGGCTTCTGTGGTAAATGGTTTGACCTGACCTGATAACTTGAGGTCAGCTGAAATGCTGAGAGCGTGTCCAAGGAAACCAATACTTCATAATGAAAAGAGACACATCAACTCTGTATGGCACAAGTATACTAGTTATGTGCAGTGATACTTTTTATTTTATTTTTACGATTATCTTTTCTCCTTCTGTACACTGGTGCTCTACAGTGTAGCCTTGTCTGTGGCCTGCTGTGGGGTGTAAAAGCTTGTTAACCTGATCTAAACCTTATCTACACACACACACACACACACATACACACACTGGAGACAGTGAAGAAAAGCATATACACACAGGATGGAACCCAGGCAAACAGATGCGCTCACACACAGGACAGCAAACAAAGAGTGGCTTGTTGAGGGCAGATCAGATGCACTGGAGGAGCCTTCCCATGAGGCAACACTGCCCTTCTCCACGACAGACTATAAACCAGCGTCGCCTTGGTAGCTGCTGTTGTTCTCTCTGACATCCTCCCTCTCTCTTTTCTCTCCCCCTATTTCTTTCTATTGCTCTCTTTCTCTCTCGCTTTCTAGCTCTCTCTCTCTGACTCGTTCCCTCTCATAGTCTCTCCCTCTTTCTAAGACAGCTCTCTCTGGCTCATTCTGTCCCACTTTCTCGCCCTCGCGTCTCTTTCTCTGTCCTTTCACATTCACCCTGTCTCCGCTTCCTTAGTGCGTCCTGTATTTCTACCCAGCACCCCTCTCTCTTTCCTCTCTGAGCACAATACTGTCCTGTTTGTCTCTAACAGGATTTCCCTAAACTTGTACAGGAGGCTATCAAAGTGTTTAAACAGCATATGTCGCTCAGCAGAGGACAGAATGCTGATTACCGATACACAAATACAGCCATGCGCTCATCTACATCCCTGAGTCACTGTCAAGTACATCACAAGGGTTCGGGCATTTGAATGGATTGAAGTAGGTTACGACCATTTCCGAAAAGAATGCAGCGGATCGTTGGCATATGAATGGGCTCTTTATGCAGAGCGGCAAAAGGGTTTTAGCCAAGTGAGCCACTGCCTGAGACCTATTAGTTATCTGTGATCAATTCCTGTTCCAAGCGTCCACGGCTAATGAGCGTCATCGAAGAGACTTTTGGCTCTCTTGAAAGCGCGCTGTGTTTTGTCTGCCAGCCTGTCCTCTCACAGGCCCACCCTCACAAAAACACACACACACTCTCACGTTATGTACACACACGCGCACAATCCCTCACACGTACAGCGAGGCTCTCTTTCAGACGCACTCTCTCTCTCTCTATCTCTCTCTCTCTCTCTCTCTCTCTCTCTCTCTCTCTCTCTCTCTCTCTCTCTCTCTCTCTCTCTCTCTCTCTCTCTTTCTCTCTCTGTCAAGTACATATCCACACCCACCCTCTCACATGCATGCACACACTTTCTCTCATGCCTTCTCTCTCCCTCTCACACACCCACATGCATGCACGCACACACACACACGTTCTCACTCACACACACACTTTGCAAAAATCTGCTGCGGTCCGAAAGAGGACACCCTTAAGACGCCCAGCTCTGATTCCATCCCACGGAGGGGTGAAATGCTTGGCCCGTCGCTGAGCCGCAACAGCAATCCTCTCCTCCATGCTTCCTACCCCCCCCCAGAGGCTTCAAGGCAAGAAGCTTCTAGATTAGAACATTCCAAGGTCCTCACTCACCTATAGATAGGGGCCTGCTTGACTGTCCTCGTCAGACATGGCTGTTAGGTAGGAGTCAGAGGGCTCAGCGGTTAAGGCGTTGGGCTCGTGATCAGAAGGTTGCGAGTTCGATTCCCGGCTGTGGCTACACTCCCTGGGCAAGGCACTTCACCTTACTTGCCTCATGGGGGGAATGTCCCTGTATTTACTGTAAGTCGCTCTGGATAAGAGCGTCTGCTTAGTGATTAAATGTAAATGTAGGTAGGAGGACAGTGTTGTGAGGAAGGAGACACACACACATTCACCAACATCTGGGTTCTGGGCTTTGTCAGGATGTCAACCATGGGTCATTAAAGACTGACAGAACCTAATACACGCAGGGGCACACACACACACAGCTTTGGTTCTTCAACAGTTTCTTTGGGGGGGAGGGGAGGGGTGCAACTTGATTCTTCCAAGGCAGATGGGAGAGAAACTCAACTGTGGAGATATATTTATTTATTTATTTCAGGGACAGTGCATATTAATCCACATTTACATGTAAAAACATGCCAGAATTAGCCACAAGGCTATTTTTCATCTGTAGTCCCTGGAAATATATACCTGGTATCCCCATACACCTGTCCACCCACCCGCACCACCCGCAACGCCCCGCCTGGACCGAGGCCAACCTCGCCCACGGTATCTGGGTTCGGACTAGGGTGGGACGGATGCCACCAGAGGCAGGCGATATCTGCTATACAAGACATTAAGATCAAGATAGGATTTCTCATTCTGAGTAGGCAAATTGTTGTTCAGTAATACCCTTACTTGTTCAAGTATTATGTCATAAGTCCAAAGAAAGGGGGGGGGGGGGATAGAAAGTGGACACTCTCAAAGGGTGGGTTCATCGTGTTTGTGAAACGAAGTATCTAGCCACAGATCAGAGGTTGGTGGTCAGAAAGAGAAAACTTCAAAGAAAATCAAATAGAATGATTCTCAAGAAATAAGGGAAAATGTGCAGGAATTTGAAATTCAGGAAACAGCTTGCACATCTAGTCATTTTGAATATAATCATCAACTGCAACATATCATTTTGAGTCATTTCTGGGTGTGACGCATTAGCTCATTGATCTTGACCTGTCATTCCACACTAATGAACCATATAGCCATTCCCACCATTCTGCCTAGGTACAAGGAGAACGAACAACTACCATGTCCTGAGCCAGCCTGTGTACGTGCTGGCAAGCCTGCTGGTGTCATTGTCATTGTATACCTCCAACCCCTCCGGATGTGACAACAACCCGTCATCTTTACGCACCGTGGCTGTCGAGGAATCTCTGAAATGCGCGTTATGGAAAACTGTGTATTGCTACCCCGCTCTAATATTACCAATATGGCCATGTGCTGGACAGCGTGTCAAGTTTTGGGAAAGGGGGATACATGTGTGTATGTGTGTGTGTGTATAGATTCCACAGTGGAGTTTTGTGGGGGGGCAGGTATCACAATCACATTGTGGTGGATACTTGAGGGATACATGACAGGGGAGGGAGGGGAGGGAGGGGGGGTCACTTTTCAGGAAGGGGTGACGGGGGACGTGGTGTGTGGGGGGGGGGGGGGGGGGGCGACCTTGGTACCACATAAGAGGTAGGTCATCTTCCAACAGGGTTCCAAGACCCCCCTTTAAACCACACCTTACCGCAACCACAAGCCCCCCCCCTTACCGTCTTGTAAGAGAGAAGGACTTCCTGTCCCCATAGAAGTTCTCCTCAGCACGTATGACTGCAGTCAGGTGGCTGAGCGGTCAAGGCGTTGGGCTAGCGCTCGGAAGGTTCCGGGCCACCGGTAAGCAGACGACAAACCTCCTTAACCCGGCCTCTTGCAGCAGTACAAAGCAGCGTTAGAAATACTCAGCCGGCAGCGTGGGCCAATAACAACCCGAGGGCTTTTGGCCGGGGCGAAAGACTCTTCTTTTTGCCCTTATAAAGTCAGAGGGCTTCTCTCGCCGTTCGTCCGACGCGACGCGTGTGGTCACCCACGTGCCCTCTCCCCCTGCATACGCAGACACACACACCGCTAGTCATCTAGGATATTCAAAAGTAGCCCGTAGGTGTCCGAAACAACCCCCCCCCCCCCCCCTCCTCCTCCTCCCCTCCTCCTCCGGCGTGCAGATGCCCCCCAGGACCAAGGGCGATGGTAATAGCCATTTCTCACACCCCCACCGACCGTTGAGGTTTAAAATGACGCCTGGTGAGCGCACACACACACAAACACACAGACACACACACAAGCATACACACATATAGACAGACAGCCTCGTGCCCTCATGAACAAACACAGGCAGACTGAGGTGTGCAAGCACGCACACACACGCGCACACACACGCACACACATACAAAATAGAATGTGTGTGAAAACTAAGACGGCGCTGATTGCCAGTGGGCACAGGGATCAGAGCAGGTCAGGCCCCCTGTAAGATGCTGTCAATCACTCTGGGATATGCAGCGCCACGTTTGCCCTTGTCTCTCTCTCTTCTCTCTCTCTCTCTCTTCTCCTCTCTCTCTCTCTCTGTTCTCTCTCTCTCTGTTCTCTCTCTCTCTCGCTCTCTCTCTCAATGCTTGCGCGCAGCAGACTGCAGCTCATTAAGTTGTTAACGGCCTCGAAATATTTTTACGTTGAGGTTTATAGGAGCGTCAAAGTTTCTGCGAACCACGAGGCCGTTAGCGCCCCCTCACCTGCCCTCCTCTGGAGGAGGAACCTGCAACACCAGACAGCAGGGGAACCAGGCAGAACACCCACACCCACCTTGGAGTTTGGCCCCCAGAAACCCAGACCACCGTCCTCTGCAGCTAGAAGCCCCTTGTCGAGGAGAGCTACGGTGGACAAACTTGAGGACGTTCCGTCAGCGTCTTACCTCCACGCTCTCGTTGACTTCGATTCCCCCGTCGTTGTCGTCGTCCAGCTGCTTGTGGATCTGGTGCAGAGCCTCCAGGCTGAAGCGGTCTGCGCTCGCCTATGCATGGCGGCATCACCATCAGACAGGGGTCTGCCGGGGGGGGGGAAGGGTAGAAGGTCAAAGGTCAAACGCAGGTCGAGCACAAGTCGTGAACATTACGCAGCAACATACATTTCAAAGAACACAGACTCCAGTCACAGCTCATGAATCCCTTTGGTTCTGATTCTTCGAACACAAATCCACAGACTGCAAAGGACTGGTGGTGGGGGGAGGGGGGATTTTGATTCAGAGGGTGTATAAGGTGTGAACAAATACCCCACACACCCCAGCTCCCAGACCCCCTCAGCTCGCTATAGTGAGTCGGTCAGCCTGTGTGTGGTATGTTGTTGTCATTCTCCTCACGCTTCCCACAGACCACACTGTGTCTGTTTGGATCCAGAGGAATCCCTCTCTACGGCAAATTAGCCCATCACTCGGCCCCCGGGGGCAGGTGGGCGGGAGGCCGGGGGCTTCCCCTCCTCGACTGCTCTCCGCTGGCTTCGTTCCAAACAGCTCGTGGGAGGGGGGGAACCGAGACACAGAAGTGGAGCAGACGCTCAGGTTAGGGGCAGGGGGCGCAGTGGAACGCAGAGAGACGCCCCACGCGTACGCAGACACACACATTCAGACAATAGTCGTCCTGTACGCAGACCTGCACCACACACACACATTGACAGACCCATGCACCCACGCACAGGGGCAGGCTCGTACGCACGCTGGGCAGACGCAGAACTAGACTGATGTCAGGTCATGACATGCACAGCTGTTGTGTACCAGGGGGGGCCGGCCGCTTTTCTTAATCCGGGCCAAATCTCAAGATCTGCCCAGACAAAACCCACTGCCTCTGCAGGGGTAGGGTCTTAAGGTACGACCACTCTCTCAGCAACACACCCATACAAGGTCCCACTGTAGGAATTAAGTGGGCGTTAACGGTCACAAAACTCACAAAGATATACATTCCCTCTAGATTGTTCCAGACTGTTTAACTCAAATATGCAAATTTCTCATGAATGATGAAAGAACTGCATTTAGGAACCTCAACGTCAATCTACCGATCTGGTCACCATGACCACCGTCACCGTAGCCCCAGATGATCAAACAATATCCCAGTCCTGTCATTCTCACTGTGAGTCACATTCTGATCGGTGTGCTCAGTTACTGCTCCTGAAATAGCCATTGGGGGGCTGTGGCTTCATTTGGCCTCCCTGTTTAGTTTTTTTTTGATGTGGGATCTGTTTTCCGAAACAAGACTTGACACGTTAGCTATAAGGTTTCCTCCCCCGGTCACCGTGTGAACGCCGAGAGACGCCGCCGATTGGACCAAGGGCCGCCCTGGCTACATTCAGGAGCGGGAGACACTGAGGTGGGGGGTAGGGGGGGGGGGGGGGGCAGTCCTGCTTAATTGGCGATCGTTTGACTGGGGCCTGCAGAGAAAGAGTGACCGGAGCGGGCCGAGAGGTCTGATGCGTCCGAGGTGGATTTTGAAGGCGATCTTACAGTGTCTCTAATGGCGCTTTTCCACCGCAAATGTAGCACGACTCTACCCGACTATACTCGGTTTGTAGTAAACTCCTGAACCCGTGGGGTGGTTTTCCACCGCAAATTGTACCTCAAAAAGTACTCGGCGAAAGGGCCGTGACGTAGGCCCTGACGTCTTTTTGTATGCGACGTAAATAACACCAACGCAACCCACAAGTGGACAGAACCCACATTATAATTTTAGCCATGTTGACGAACTAGTCTTTTGTAACTTATCTGACTTTTAAAAAGCTTGTAGACTGTTGGTGTAATGGGACTGTATCTGATAGTAATAAGTATTAGCTGCGGCGCTGTTGCTTTAAGTCGCTCTCGTGACTTCGTCACACTTTCTGGCCAATCAATGGCCGGCCGTCTGCCGACGTCACCTTTTAGCTCGACTTAAGATCGCCTGGTACCTAGAGCAAGCGAAGGTACCAAAAAAGTACCCGCTAGCCAGGTAAAAAAAGTACCAGGTACCATGGAACTGCGGTGGAAACGCAAAAAATGCGAGTAGGGGCGAGGCGAGGCGAGCTGATTTCATGCGGTGGAAAAGCGCCATAACCCCACCAACTGCACCCTGATCCTTCTTACGCAATCTATTTGTTTAGCAGACATGTCCGTCAAAGAGATTTACATTATTCCGGATTTACATTGCCCATTTGGATGAGTGGGTGGTTACTTAAGCTGGTAGATGATACGAGGCGCTGCATGAAACTTCAATAGGAAACTTGGATCAGGGTATTTATCTATGGGAACTCTTTGTGGTCCCAATATCAATGTATTGTCTTAACTTTTCTTGTTACAGAAAGCACAGTGGGGTTAGTCATGAGATTTCTCTATAATTTGTGTTGTCATTTCTACGATGGTACCGTACCTACCCTGCTTAGCACTTTCAAACCAAACTTCATAAAGTGCATTCTGTGACCGGAGAAGAAAAAGAACAAATATCAAAAGCGTCTGTGAGGAGGAAGAGTTTCGGATTCTGACAGTTATCAGGAGAGCTTCCTGGTGAGACAGAAACTACAAAGAAGAAGAGACGACACGAACGCTCTTTCCTTCACAGAAACGTCATCTTCTCTGCCTGCGCGGGGACAGTTTTCAGGCGAGTGGAGAACGCCTCAATGAGGGGAACTTTATAACAGGAAGTGACCCGTGGTGGACACAGCCTTCCGGGGAACACGCGTCAAATAAAAACACTTGCCGGAGTTAGACCCAAAAGGGGATAAAAATAGAGCGCCGTTGGGTATTAATAGAACTTCCAGGCTGCCAGTTGTCAGGAAGTAGCTTATCTTGTAAAAACCCAACAATGGCAAAGGATCTCTCTTCCGCTCACACACGTAGAGCCTGCGCACACCGAACGCAACAGCGCAGTCAACGCTGGAACACACAGGCATGCTTCCACAGATACACACACCCACACACACTCTTCAGTTAAAACAGATAGTTGAGGCCAGCACTTCTCAAAATACTTTTAGACGGAATCTTGGCATGTTTATTTTCTGTCAACGCGTCGCTACAAAGAGATGCCAGCGTGGGACATCTAACCACGCTTCAGCAGCGTCTGTCCTCGTCTTGAACAGTGACATGCGAGTAAGGGAACAAGAGATTCAAGCGGAAATGAAACAGGAGATGATATATCAGTGCTGGTGGGCGGGCGGGGGAGATCTCCTGTGTGGGAGCGAGCCTGCTCTTTATATGACGTATCGCCATTGTAATAAGTCATTTTCGAGAGTCTGAGGTCAGATCGTGAGTACCTGAAGCTCTGGTTTCCCAAAAAACATTTAGACCGCACTGGAAAGCTTACTCATGGCAGATATATATGCAACTAGGGGTATTGGGCTACGGATGGCTAAAAAAAGATTCCATCAAACAACATTGATGAAGCCCCTAATGACACACTGAAATAGAGCTTACTGACAAAGGCCCTGTGTCACGGGTGTCAAACTCCAGTCCTCGAGGGCCACTGGTCCTGACAGTTTGAGATGTTTCCCTGCTCCAGCACACCTCCACAGAGCTTGATAACGACCCTTCATTAGAATCAGGTGTGTTAGAGAAGGGAAACATCTAAAGCTTCAGAACAGCGGCCCTTGAGAACTGGAGTTTGACACCCCTGCCCCTATGTGCTGGTTCGGGAAACAAACGACCTCCATCGCTACAAAGTGACCCTGCGCATGCATGTAAGCCTCAGGCAATCAGCCTCCCAAGGCTTTCAGGACATAAAAGCAGTTGAAGACTGCTGGTGACCAGGCTGGGAGAAATCCTTGGAATAGCCAGAGACAACTCGACTGGAAATCATGTGAGCAAAGAACAGCTTTCCCATGAGACCCAGTGATAGCTAGGGGGGGGGATTTGATGTGCCTCACCAGCAGCACATCAACTTTCATCAACACTTCAGAAGACAAACACAACAAGCATACGTACCGTACAAAAAAAGATGAACACCCAGATTAAAACAGAAACACACGCGTGCCCAGAGTAAATGGACGTGCTGTTGCGGGGTGAGATGACAAGCGAGGAAGAGGCAGGACAGACAGGGGATCATACAGAAAGATGGACGAACTCAGACATGTTCAGAAATAGATGTGGCCTCACAAAGAAAAAACTACGTAAATCTGTGTCTTTTTTCCCGCCTCAGGATCCTCAACCTGGCCCATTTGAAATGACCTCAGCATATGTGAGTAAACACAGGACTGTGCACAAGTCTTAAGCAGACAATATTATAATTATACTTAATATCTTTATTAAACTTCATACTTTCTGTCCCATGTCCCGCAGTATTAAAGTACATTTTGGGGCTTTTCTTTTTCCCCTCCATTATTTATTGTTCCCTTAGACTTTTGCAATGTTCTGTATTTGAGCTCAATCTACCATTACCCTCTCAGAGTTGTCATTTTTAATCCAGCAACAGCACTCCCAACCATGTGAGCCAACCAGAGGTTGTGGAAAATTTAGGACTAAATCTGCATGACCTAATCCCTTCATCCAAGACTAAATCCCAGTGGAATAATCCCACAATCAAAAAGGGACCCGGAAAACAAACAAGAGGACTGAGCAAACCGCCACGGTCATATTTAATGCAACAAAAGCCTGACGTGAAAAGCATTATGGATGTGACGTCAAGGACAGAGGACCAAGTTCCTCGCCATCAACTATGAGCATGTGGCAAGGCCATAACTCAAGCAGGCAGGCCACTAATAAAGGCAAGTAAATAGAGAGGCTCCAGAGGCTACTATTTCAGTTCATCAGCAGCTATTAAGACGCAAATATCATTAGCCATGCCGCCTGCCGGCTAGCTAAGACTGAGAGAAGCGAGAGAGAGAGAGTGTGGGGGGCGGGCGAGGGTAGCGGGAGGGTAGGGTGCAGAGAAAGAGGGGATGGGAAGAGAGAAAAAAAGGGTAGAGGGAGAATGAGAGAGTGGCTCCCAAGAGGGGGGAGGAGGAGAAAGAGAGAGAGAGGATGGAAGTGAACAGGATACTCAAACATATGTACGTCCTTCTCTACTTGCACAAGCTCTTTAAAATCAAGAGGTGTGCGTGTCACATACCGCCCCCGACGCGCGAGTCCCCTGCTTAATATCAATAACACACTTAACACACTTGACTGTTGGGCCCAAGTCTCATGAAGAAATGCTCAGATCGAACGTTGAAGAAAGGTTTCCAAAGATGGATCATATCTCCTGAATCCCTGACTGATGGTCTCATTTGAGGATGCACCCCTTCCAGACGTCTCTGTTCGATGGCTCGTTAGCAGCGAATGCCATTTCCCTCTGTCTCCCTCGCGTTTGTGTGTTCCTGTAAATAGCTGTTTGAGTTACTTTTATCCAGGACTGCCTTGGGGCATAGCCGGGGCATGTGGCAGGCGTGTGGCGTTACAAGTAAATCATCAATTAGCAGAGACAAAAGCAGCTGTGTGTATGGTGACACAGCATGAGTGCTCTCTCTCTCCCTCTCTCCCTCTCTCTCCTCACTCTCTCTCTCTCCTCTCCCTCTCCTCTCCTCCCTCTCTCTCTTACTCTCCCTCTCTCTCTCCTCCCTCTCTCTCCTCTCCCTCTCTCTCCTCTCCCTCTCTTCTCTCCCTCTCTCTCTCTCCCTCCCTCTCTCTCTGTCTCTTTCTCTCTCTCATCTCTCTCTAACTATCACACACACCCTTTTCACGTGCCCATCAATACCCAAGTCCACAAAATCAGTCCCACCTGAATCTCACAGAATCACATAGACATTCACACCTGCGCCCACAACACTGACATAACACTACTGTGACATGCTTGCTATGTCTCATGCAACGCTTTTTTCTCCCCAGACAGCAGTTGGCATGTCTTCTAAATACACACAGGCCCCAACACACAGACAAGGGGTCACGTTACTCATGTAAAACTCAATCCTCCTGCCCATGCCTGGCTTAAACACGCAGATCAAAAAGAGGGTTTCTGATCCTGAAAAGGTCTCGTCAACTTCAGGACTTTCAGAACGTACGAGGGGTCTGACTTCTGACCGAGAGAATCCCGCAAGAGCGCATCGAACAGCAATAAAATCTGTTGTTAAGTAACGCATGACATAATAAACATGTCCCTCGAACTCTGACCTCTTCCCCATCAGCTTTCTGATCCACCAGCTCTCAAGCGAGAGCAGAGAAGAAGGAGGACGCACGTGGGGCCTCACCAGCTTCTGGGGAAGAAAGAGGATACTTCCAGAAAAGGAGACGGACCTCGCGCCCTGGACACCCTTGGAATGCTTGGATCACCGCCGGAAGGGGGAGACAGATGTGATGTGTGCTGGCCAGAGGGAAGAAGGGGGGTGGGGGGTTGGAGGGGGCTTTGAAGGAAAGGTTTAGAGCGCTTGGTTAGCTAGCAGCCTGGTGTTGCTCCTCTGGTCAGCATGTCCCAAGTTGTTCTTTCGGGGGTGGAGAAGCACAACCTTCAACACGCGTGGCATCGTAAGAAAGAAGAAAGACGGAAAAAAAACCACACTTGAGGAACCCGGAACATCTTCACAAGAAACGATGGATTCCTGACAAGTATCAGGAAAGGATTGGAGAGAAAAACAAAACAGAAACCAGAAAAAAACAGGTTTCAAGTGTTTACGCAACCTTGTATAAGCTAGGACAGCTGACGCTCCGAGGTCAGACAGGGGGTGTAACCGCTTCCTTGTGTGCGGTCAGGCCCTGAGCAGGAAGGTGCCTG